>CM022947.1:2225597-2533576 GCA_012931725.1 Litsea cubeba | reverse complement strand
TGAAAGATCGAAGCATTCAAAATTGGAGGTAATGTTAATCAGACTGAATAAAAATAAAATATGACCCACTATTATTATTTAAACTTATTCTAAATAATGAAAACACATGTAGCTTAAATTCATAGGGCATAATTTTCAATTTTAAGAATTTTAAAACATTTTTTATCAACACTTTTGCTCAGTTGTTAGGCCATTTGCGGCTTTAGGGTGCAACTTAGTTTGGATTTGCTGAGTCACATGTGACTTGGCTCAGTCAACTTGACCCGATGGTAACCAAGACACTCCGTAAGTCGGTTTAAAAAACATGACAACAGCAGATTGAGACATACTATAATTCTATTTTTTAAAGGGCTCGAAGACAATGACGAAGCCCATCAGTTTCATTCCTATGTGCACTGATTGAATAATCATCAAGAGAATGCACATTATAACAGTTGGTTGGAATTGACTTTCTTGCCAATTGCCATCCTTATGCAAATTCTGGCGCTTCAAGACTGGTCCTATAAACTCCAATGACATCCTAGCATCCCACAATGACCGTAACAAAGTCACCGACAGTTAAACAGCTGTATATTGCAAGTTTGCCAAACCGAACAGGCATCACTAACACTAAGACAACTGTATATTTCAAGTCCACCAAAACGAAACTGTCACATGACCATGTCATGGAATATAAGACACCCAAAATAGCCCTCTGGAAAATAGGTTGATGAATCAGATTTGAATTCCAAAAAAGGTCAAACCAATGATTGAGGATTTGATCCTTGAAATAACACACAATTAGCTGATGAATAGAGTAGTGAAGCCCTTTTTCTTTTTCCCATTCAACATAGTCTAATGAAATGAATCTAGGTGCTGGTTATCCATACACAGTCAAAGTAGTGAAGCCTTTTTTCTTTTTCCCCATTCAACGTAGTCTAATCAAATGAAGCTGGGGCCTGGCTATCCATACACAATCACTAGAACGATATGAAAAACCCAAAAGATACAAAACTTGATTTTCCAAGTCTCTAAATCAAACTCACCAATCAGAACCAGTAACACAGACCTGCTTCGAGCCTTGTTTCAGTTTCACCATGTTCATAGGGAGGCTAATGTCACAGCAGATGCCCTTGTTAAGGAGGGAGTTTTTCGCATTTCTATTACTTTTGATGTCTAGTGTTTTTATTTTGTGTTCCCCTGTTTTGTTATTACTGATTTCCGGTTTGGTCTAAGCTGTTTCTCTGCCTAGTCCTTTCTGTTGTATCTTTCCTGGTGAAATAAAATTTTACTGTTTTTATATTATATATATATGAGAGAGAGAGAGAGAGAGAGAGAGAGAGAGAGAGAGAGAGAGAGAGAGAGAGAGAGAGAGAGAGAGAGGGAGAGAGAGGAGAGCGAGAGAGCGAGAGAGAGAGAGAGAGAGAGAGAGAGAGGAGAGGGAGAGAGCGAGGAGGAGAGAGAGAGAGAGCGAGCGAGAGAGAGGAGAGAGAGAGAGAGAGAGGAGAGAGAGAGAGAGAGAGAGAGAGAGAGAGAGAGAGGAGAGAGGAGAGAGAGAGGGCCACGAGTTGCACACAGAAAGAGGCCATGAGTTGCACACAGAAACAGGAAATATCAAACTGCTGATTTAGGGAAGCATAGCTTTGATACCATTCAAATGGCCATCTAAATTACAATAAAAATGACCGAACAGAGTGAAAAAAAAAGTTACAGTTAGTGGGGCATAAATCTTTTGACACTGTTCCTACTTGAGGAACACCGTTTATGTCAGCAGTATGGCTGTTGATATTAACCCTAAGGCTACAGCAGCGATGAAAGGCATCTGGCGATGGTCTGATAACAGGTTGTTTGTTGTTGGAGAAGCTAGGTCTGAGATTGCTTAGAAGAAAGTGATAAAGCAAAGGAAGGAGGAAGATGAAGGGAAAAAAGAGAGAAGAGAAGGAAAGGTCGTATATGTGATCTCACAACCCCTTGCCCTTGTTTTGTTAGATTGAATGATATAAAAAAAATTACAACTAAACTCCTTCTCAGCTAGAAGAATAAAGATGTTCCACCAGACAATTAAAAATCTCTGCTGTTTGTGATTCTTCATTTGGGTGGAAATTATGATTTTGTCTACTTCAGCGGGTAAAATGGACAGGTTGGATATTACATCCTGCTTTTGTCTTTGCTTATGAAGCCATGTTTATGACAAATGTGTGTTTCCTTGACTGGTTTGATGTTCTGGAAGTGCAGGTGTCTGATTTTTATAGACGCCCAAATTCGGAACTGAGTCCAGCGAAAGCTACTTTGGAGGAAATCGCTAATTTATCTGAGAATCGAGGGGTCCAGCTCTTAGGACAAATAAGGAACGGGTCATGCCGACCTCGGGCAATCCTATTTAAAGTTCTTGCTGATGCTGTAGGTCTTGAGAGTAAGCTCATGGTGGTAATATTTTTAATCCTTCTATCCATAGGAGTAAATTGCTCAAGATTTTCCTCCAGTTTCTAGTATTTGTGGCTTTGGGTATATGCCTCTTTGATTGATGACTTTCACATCTAATCTTTGAAGGTCAAACCTATATTTTTCATGTTATCAGGGTCTACCTGGAGAT
Organism: Litsea cubeba; assembly: GCA_012931725.1. Lineage (NCBI taxonomy): Eukaryota > Viridiplantae > Streptophyta > Magnoliopsida > Laurales > Lauraceae > Litsea > Litsea cubeba. The sequence continues at coordinate 2,531,004 of CM022947.1, read as the reverse complement.
GGAGCTACTGAATGTGCAGACTCATATAAGCATATGTCTGTGGTAGTTGTATTGAACTCCGTGGAGCTTCTAGTTGACCTTATGCGATTTCCAGGCCAATTAATACCCTCTTCAACAAGGGCAATCTTCATGTCCCATATTTCTGCAGCAGGAGAAAGTGACTCGGCAGAGAATGACTCTTGCGATTCTCCTCTTGAACCTAACAGTCCTCTATATGGATTTTCAGATAAATTGGACGGTGAAGGGTATGCAGCTGTTTATGTTGTCACATGCATAACATTGAGAAATTTGAATCTTAAATCCTTGAACCATCTTCCCATGACCAATAATTGTTATTCAAGATGCATCCTGTTACTATGAAGTTATTTAGTGACCTATGGGGAAACTTATCATTGTGCAATTGGTTTAATGACTGCTTTTCTAACCGTGGCATGCTCCCTTGAACTGTTCATCTGCTCCAAACTGGAAGTACTCAAACACCTAAGATCTTATGAAACAATTCACTTGAGGTGTCAAGCTGAACTAAAAGCCAAAAACTAGTGAACCCTGGTCTGAGTGTAAACATTCGGAGACATATTGCAACTTTCTGGGCTTGTAGAAAATTAGAAAAGAAGTGTGTCAAGCTGAACTAAAAACCAAAAACTAGTGAACCCTGGTCCGAGTGTAAACATTCGGAGAAATATTTCAACTTTCTGGGCTTGTAGAAAATTAGAAAAGAAGTGTGTTTAGTAGGAAAAACTGTACAACTTAGCCCCAAACCCTGAGAATTTAGTTAATTAAGAAGCGAAACATTATATAATTTTAGGAATTTGGCATGACTAGATAATTCATAATTTGCATATAAGATCATCCGGAAATCTTGGAAAAATCATTGTCTCCATAAATCGAGTAGATCTACAGGATATAGATGTTCGTTCATGATATCCAGATCATGTGATTGCTTCGTATTCTTTGAGATTCTTCAAATGGTCAAATGGTGCGTCATGAACTCACAATGGTATCTGGGGTTATTAAGAGGGAAGAAGAAAGAGAAGAAGAATAAAGTTAGTTGTAGGGGTTATCTTCTGTAGTCAAATGCCTGACACTTGTCTTATAATTAAATATGTGCTAAAATCTTATCACAATAATAAAGAAAACTACAGCTCACTGAAGAAAAGTTTCAGTAGAGTCTCTCCAAAACTACTTCGAAATATTTTCAAAAATGTACATACATGTCCCATGACAAAGTTTACTTGGCCACCATATATTTCTCTTTTGATGTCTCCTCACTTTCAAATGCTATTTTCGTTTGTGATTCTTTACAGGCTTAGATCATTTTCATTTTATAATTTGTGAAATGTAACAGTCCTTTTCATCTTAATGAACATGTTGACTCACTACTCATTAGTATGTTGTTCTTGCACATGTTTTGTGAACATTATAGTTTTCATCCTTAAATTGGCATGCTAGCTACATGTGGGGAATCTGCAGAAAAATCATGAAATGGTCTTTCATAGCACCATTATCTTCACTTAAGACTTCATTTATCTTCTTAATCTATGATGTTTAAAGTGAGCATAGCCTGTTAATGCTGTCAATATCACATGATGTGTTTCCATTTCAGGACTGAGCATGTTGTGGATTCCCATATATATATATATCAGTGTATTTCCATCTGCTACTTTTTAACTTGTACTAAGCATTTCTACTTTTTTTTTATATTTGTTCTTGACTTCTTGTGCCCTAATGTTATATTTCTGACCCTGCAGTGCAGGGCATGATGAGAACTTTCAATCCTTGTACCATCGGAGGCTTGCATCTTCAAATGCATCAGGCCCTTCATTGCGCAATTTAATGATGAGACCAGCAGGCTATGTGGAAGGGAAGTTAAGGTAACTTTCACTGGTTTGCCCAGTTGAATTATATTGTAATCTAGAATGATCTAGTTTGTCTAGATAAATTATACTGTGATCTAAAATTGCTCTTAAATATTGCTGGTTTTGTATTTTTTTTCCATTTTAATAACGTTTGTCTATTAAATGAGCTTTTGATCTTTTTTATGTGATTGTTGCATCCATTTATGACAATAAGTGGTGAGTTGCTAAGGTGCATTACTGACCCCCTCCTTTCTTTTGTCAGTGTATCGCATAGTGAACCTAATGTTGCAAATGCATTTTGGCGGCGAAGCCGAAGAAAAGAAATTGCTGAGCAAAGGACGGCTAGTTCAAGGTTTTATTCTTTTAGCGCCCTTATGAAAATCTTGATTTTTATATTGTCTCGAATGTTAAATGAGCTAAAATTGATCCTTTGAACAGAATTATGATAGAAATAGGTACATGATTTGATGCTCCAATATTTTTTCTTTAGTGAATGTTGTTTTTGTTTGCTGCTGCCGCTCATGGTTCTTTTTTATATTATGGGTTTGTAATTGAATTATTTTAGTCTAAGATGGAAATTAAGTTTTAATAAACAGTTAAGCGCATGGTTTACAGCTTCTTACCTATAGAGGTTAGGTATCTCCTGGTTTTGGTGTTTCATTTTAGCTCTCAGTTGATATATTCCTTCTTTTGTCCTTGTGATGTTGTGCTTTCTATCTATTGCTGGATTACCCAAGACTGTCAAAAATGCTTTGATCGTTCCCGCAAGTTTAGATTGGTGCTAGGGACATCCACTCCTATAGGGAAGTACTAGGGTTTGGGCCCTGCCCAACCTGTTGGAAGCCAGTTGTGCCAGTTAGTGTGGCTGCCTACCGAAAAAAAGAAAAATAAGTTAGCTTCCACCTAGTTTCGCAAATTCCACCACGAGCTGTGTATGTGTCTTGTATGTCAGCAAATTATTTAATCAGTCAAATTATTCAATACTTGTTACTTAAGCATAATGATTCCTTCAAGAAGCTGTGCTTGTGCGACAATCTTTCACAAACTTAAGACAATGACAAAAACATTTTTGTCAAAAAATGGGCTCCATTGGTAAAAAATGCCACCTAAAGTAAATTCATGAATATATAGTCAAAGCCGAACCCAGTGAACAGCTGACAAGCACACAATTGATTGGACAGCTAACAATGTCCCAATGGGACCCATTCTTTTACAGATAGCTAATCTAGAAAGCCCCCTTTATCTGGTTGGTTCAGTGACTACCCATCAATTGCTGTCTTTTCCACTTTATACTGGTTGTTAGTTCATCAGGCAGAATAACCTGTCTTTATATCCTTTTGTATGTTTGACTGTACATTCATTTCCTAAATGTGGAAATGCATAAGAGGATGTTGAAGGGTGATGTGGTGCACACTATGTTTGGTTGCCTGTACTGCTTGCTTCTCTTTATTCAGTTATGGTCATCAAGTGTTTTCCTTTTGACTTGTTTTCTATTATTTTTTCTTCTTCGTCCTGTTTTCAATTAATAATTTTATTTCTTGTCATAAAAAGAGGTGATTCCTTAAAGAGCCCACACAGTTTGAAGGGGCTTCATTGTTGCAACAACGAGGTGTGGGTTCAAGACATTGTTATCAATCCGAAAAAATGGGAAAAAAGACGGTTTCTGTATTTGTCATGATAGTGACTTTTATTTCATCTCTGTGTTCAATCCTCTCCTCTCTTTGAAGTTTTTTTTTTTTCCTTTTGTTCAAGCTTCAAACATTTCCTCAATATGTTAAAAGAGAGTTCTCTCTTCAATTTTATTACACGTTTGTTATATCAGATCCTAACAAGGGAAAGTTAACCTGCTGGATTAAAGTTTACTGTTATGGAAATTCTATTTAAAGTTTATTTACCATTCAAATAAAAAAGTTTACTGTTGCTATGGAAGTTACTATTTGTAATATGGGAGTTCTTCCCAGTTATCTTAATTAATATATTAAAACTCTGTTTAGCAAAAAAAGAAAGGTTTTATATTCATACTGCACTGTCATGATTGGATTGATGGGCGATATCTGTGCATCGGAGTATAAGGCTAACTTGTCAAAGATGACCTGGATCTAGTGAAAAGACTCACATAAGTTCCAGTTAGTTGTTTTAATTATTATGAGATGTAGTGTTAAAGACGCCCTTCACATTTTTGTTTCATGAGTTCCTTTTTTTTTTTTGGTGCAGTCCAGAACATCCTTTATTTAGAGCACGTGGACGGTCCATGCTTCGCGGCGATCGTAAATCATGCCGAGAGTACGAGGATGGTGTACCTGCATCAAGGTTCTTATCCTCAAATAAGATTGACATTCAAATACTTTCAACTCTTACAAGTCTGATGAATATGTTAATTTTTTTCCTCCTCATTTTGTCTTGTGGCAACTGCTCATTAGTTGCACAATTAGTGACGAAAGCATATTTTCTTTTGCAGACAAATGCTTTTTTTCCTTATACAAGAGAATGATTGTTCATATTATGCTCTACTTTCGCGTTAAGCTTGATGCATGTTGTGTTAAATGATAAGAACCTCATATATAATATATAATATTTTAACAATTGTTGCCATTTTATATTTTCAGTATCCATTTTGCATTAAGTAACCTTGAGAAATGCATATTACAACCTTATGGTATCACAAATCATCAAGAGGACAAGATTTGGATGTGAAATGGGATTTTATATCTGATATGCAGTGTTTCTGTTCATTTTATGTTTTTGAATACACATGATGGTGTGCGTCTCTTTAGTTAACAATTTCTTGGTAAGTTTTGTGATCTTAGTGTTTTTGGGGTTTCTTTTTGTTTTTTTTTTTAGTAGTTCTCTTTTAGCCAGCCCAGATTGATGGGAGAAGGTTCTGCTGCTGCTTCTTGAACTTTTGTCGGAGGGAGGGAGGGAGGGAATACCACCTTAGCACTCTCACCTAAGTTACATGTATTTTTAGCTCCATACAACAGTGTATATCTTGCTGCTATTCCATAAGTCGCACAATTCTCTGCTCTCATTCTCCATTTTGCCTACATTTTCTGATTCTTTCTGTGATGTAGATCATTCTCTCAATTTTATGAACTCCAAAGTTCGTTTGTGTTATGGCACTAAGGGCTCATTTTGATGTGAAAAATTCTAATGTGGTGCATGGATCTGTGTCAGTTATCTGATGTTTGGATAGTATGGGGGATTTTCAATTTTCTTGAAATTGGCAATTTTCATTGCAATTTGGATATGGGGCCAAAATGAATCACTTCTCCAAGGCTGTTATTTGGGATTTCTTTCGCTAAAATTTCACAAGAGGATTTCAATCATGACTTACCAAGTATGAAATTTGAGTGATCCCGCCCGTTAGGTTGGTGCCTTGGTGGTGCCCCCCATGATTTCATACCATGATTACATTCTTTAGTTGGGTGTGTGTTCATGTGATTGTCATTAGAATATGAGGCCCACTGTGATTGCATCATGTGGGTAAGTTTGCTTATCATGATTCTTTCATTAGACAAGTGGTGCCCCCCATGAGTCGACCATGATTATGTGCGTACTTTGATTTCGTTTCTTTAATTAATGCGTGGGCCATCCCATGATTCTATCATCGAGCAGGTCAGTCCAACTTGGAATCATTTGGGTGGTTAGGGCCCATTGATATTCTAACATTAGCTCGGCACCCAAGTAAAGAATTCTATTGACTTATGATTAGCAAGTATGAAGTTTGAGCTGGCCCACATTGAATACGAGGCTAATTGACATTTTTATATGGAATTGGATAGTAGTTTCACATTTTTAATGAGTGATACATTAATACCTCCAGGCATAAATCTAGTGGATATCCGAACAATTTTTTTTTAGGAATCCTTGAATTTCTGAATTTTCAGGATACAAATTCAATGGATATCAAAACAAATGATCCCTAAGTGGTTTTCTAATTTATATCAGATCATCATTCTCACTCTTAGATCCAATAATTGTGCACTCTATATAGTCTGGATACATTCTTCTAATTGTTTACCCATTCGATGCAAAATCCTTTTACCATTTTTCTTTCTTATATTTTCTTAGTTTCTTGTTTAATTAGTTAGCATAATTTCAGAGACGAACATGTACCAAGGAACTTCATCTTGATTGTATTTTGTCAGTTCATCCATTATCAAGGCAAATCAGTAGCATTCATAGTGGGCTCTTGGTGCACCCCAACTCCAACTGAGAGTTTATTATTAGTAAGTACATTACTTAAAAATTTAGTACAAAGGATACGATGACCTATATAATAAGTTAGGAACAAGATGAGAGATATTTTCATGCTTACAAGAACGATGAAAAGGAAGACTTGAGACTTAGATAATGCCCGACGTATAAAGAGTGATGGCCAAAAAGGTTTTAGTGAAGGACAATCATATTAAAGAAAGGTGGAGAGAATATTTTAATTAATTTTTAAATTGAGATTCTGTAAGAGGATTATGAACGAGAGATGATACTTAGTCAGTAGGACATGTCTTCTACTGCAAAATTAGGGATAGTAGAAGTAAAGAAAGATCGGCAAGAAAGAGGACAAGAAATACTATGGGGACAGATGACATTCTGATAGAGGCTTGGAAGTACTTAAGAGAAATTAGATGAGTTTGGCTAGCTAGGTTTTTCAATAATTATATTAAGGACAAAGAAAATGTCGAATGAAAACGGAAGAAGTGTTGTAGTACCTATATACAAGAATAAAGGAGATATACAAATTTACACCAATTATCGTGGTAGTAAGCTTATGAGTCACACAATGAAATTATGGGAGAGATCGAGAGAGTAATGGAGTAAAGACTTAAACAGACCAAGATATTTGACAATGAAGTTGGTTTCATGCTAGGGTGGTGGTGATTAATGAAAAAATATTGAGGGAAGAGAAAAAATCTTTATACGGTCTTCATTAATTTAGAGTCACACAATGAAATTATGGGAGAGATCGAGAGAGTAATGGAGTAAAGACTTAAACAGACCAAGATATTTGACAATGAAGTTGGTTTCATGCTAGGGTGGTGGCGATTAATGAAAAAATATTGAGGGAAGAGAAAAAATCTTTATACGGTCTTCATTAATTTAGAGAAAGCCTATGTAACAATCCTCCAAGATAGCTTTCCTATTTTATGCACCTTCTTTACTTTCTTTATTTTAAATCGATTAGGACTTATCTAGTTTCCTTAAAAATATTTTTAGGATTAGGATTTCCTCTATTTCTACTTTTGTCTATTGTAACCCTATAAAAGGGGTCTTAGGGATTATGTAAGGCATTCAAAGATCATCAATAATAGTATTATTTGGAGGATTGGGTTCGAATGATCCGAAGTAGGTGTTGGGTTCCCTCGAACGATCTGGGATTTCTATTAATTTATGTTTCTCTTTTATTTTAGGGTGTGGCTGTTACAATTGGTATCAGAGCTTTTCGATCCATCCACCCCATCTCATATTCTTGCCTGAAATCCTACTGACCTCAGCACCTTAATCTTAAATCCCATCAAACCTCTGTTAACTGCAACCCTCCCCTATTCCCCAAAATTCATTACCAAAGCCCATCAGAACCACTAAAACCATCTTTGATCATCCTTTGCCAAAAAAAAAAAACCACCTAAACCCCATCCGAAACCCCCCTCCTTGAATCCCAATTCTGCCACTAACAATTTTTGAGAGCCCAACTTAAAACACGATTTGATATTCCAATCGGAACTACTGATGAGCTTTATGTCATAGCCGCTAATAGTGAAACACTACTAAGCCATGGAGTGTGCCCCGTTATTTCCTTTTCCATCCAGCAAACTCAGTTGGCCATAGATTTCTATCTCTTAAGAGTTTTGGAGGATGTGACATGATCTTTGGTGCTGAATGGTTATAGACCTTAGGACCCATCTTATGGGACTTAAGTAGTCGATGCAATTCAAGATCAATGGACAGGAGATCACTATTAATGGAATGATTCCATTTCCATCCGAAGCGTCTAAGACAGCGAGCAACAAAGCATTATGTGCACTGTTATATATGTCTGAGGAGGAGGCCACTCAAAAGTTTGAGAAAGATGATGTGACTCTATTGGACCACTTTCATTTAGGTTTGACCCCGAAGGCATTCTTCAGTCACTACTCGCTACTCACACTCCGCCACTTTAATGGCGTGCCTTAGTTTTTTCAACCTTGAGGACAAGGTTGAATTCAAGCGAGGTGGAATGTAACGATCCTCCAAGATAGCTTTCATATTTTATGCACCTTCTTTATTTGCTTTATTGTAATTAGATTAGGACTTATCTAGTTTCCCTAAAAATCTCTTTAGGATTAGGATTTCCTCTATTTCTATTTTTGGCTATTGTAATCCTATAAAAGGGGTCCTAGGGATTATGTAAGGCTTTCAAAAATTATCAATAATAGTTGTATTTGGAGGTGTTGGGTACCCCTCGAATTATTCAGAGGTGGTGCCGGGTTCCCTTGAACAATTCGGGATATCTTTTATTTTATTTTATGGTGGGACTGTTACAGCCTATGACAAGGTGCTGGAGATATGATATGGTAGGTTCTAAATAAATGGAGCGTCCCAAGAGTTTATATTGTCATCATTAATGACATGTATGATGGAGCTAGAATTAGTGTAAGAACTATCTGTGGAGAGACGGTGAGTGTCTAGTGATTATAGGTTTCTATTAGGAGCATGGATCAACATAGCAGCCACTATATAAGGTGTAGTGGCCAATACAGCTGAGCTAAATCATATTTATCGCCGCTCTCAACCGTAGCAGCCGCTACGCCTACTAAGTGGCCATTACGAAGTGAGACTGACTTTTACTTTCAATTTTTTTTTTTTTTACAATGCATAATAAGGCTTATTTCTTTTCTTCTCTCCAAACAACATTTTTATGTAACTCTTCTACCCTTATATACTTGAAAGAACGCTAAAAAAAAACACACACAGACACACAAGTTCTCTCCGAACTGAAGTCGATATAGAGAGTTCCTCTCAAGGGCTATTCTCTAGGTATATCTTGGTAGACACCCCCTTTGGTAGAAGTATTATTTTCTCTACTCTAAACAAAAATACATTGTTTATTTTGGTCAAAGTTAATTTGTTATTTCATTTGAACTTTAAACATTATTTTATAATTTATATGCCCTTTGTTATGTACAGTTGTACCAAAATGCGAACATGAGTACATGGGAAAAATTAAATCAATAATATATATTTATAATCGTTCAGTGATACATAACTTCTATGCACTGAAGGGAGCGCGACACCCCCTATCTTAGTTATTATAGAAAAAAAAAGCATCAAATTCTGACATTTTCCAATATTTTGGATATTTTGGATATTTTGGAATATTTTTCTTTTAAATTTTTTGCAACTTTTTTTAATCACACCGCTACATATTGCTTGTTACGTAGCGTTTTGGCCACCGGTTGCTATGCTTGCTGCAACCACTCCTTTGATCCTTGATTAGAAGTTAGCTGCAAGCTGTTTTTTTTTATTTTTTATTTTTTATTTTTTATGTTGGACAAGTTAAATACTCATTTACAAGGAAGTACTTTGGTGTATGTTGTTTGCAGATGATAGAGTGCTAGCAGATGAATTGGGAGATGGTGTAAATATGAAACTTGAGAGACGGCATAAGGCTTAAGTATTCAAGGTTTTTTAAATAAGATGTACAAAGATGAAATATATGAATTACAACTTTAGTGAAGATGTGGAAAGAGATTTAACGCTTGTGAGAATTGACGCTCAGAGATACACAAATTGATCTTTCTGATAGCTTGGCTCTATGAGAGGATCGAGAGTTTGAGGAGGGTGTTGAACATAAGATAAGAGCTGGATGGTTGAAGTGGAGACTTTCTCGTGAAGTGCTTTGTGATCGGTAGTCGGTACATACCAGTAAGATTGAAAGAAATTTTTTATGATAAAAGTGATTAAACTGGCTATGACTTGTGGAATAGAATGTTGGCCAATAAAAAACAAAGCATGTAAAAAATGAGTGTACCAGAGATGAGAATTTTGAGATGGATATGTAGTAAAGACGGTGCTTTAAAACTCAGACTTAGCCCCCCCAACTTGGCCTGGGTTGGGTCGAGTCGGCTCAATCGCTTGTGACACAGCTGATCAGGATCCCATTTTTTGCCCCCAAAGATTCTAAAAAAATATTTAAGAATAAAATTAAAAATTGGTTTCCCATTGTGGATTGATTATAAGAGAAAAATAAAAGAAAAGGAGAGGAGTGAGAGAAGGGAAGAGAGAATTTTTTTTTTCTTGCACCCAATCATCTCCAGTGGAGATTTCAAGAATGCTAGACACAAGGAAGAAGCATGACAAAATAGAGAAAGAGAGGGAAAGATAGAAACAAGATTTTACTTATACAATATGTTGTGAAAAATTGGGATGGAAATTGGGTGATGTTGAAACATATAGAAGTGAAATGGTCCTGTAGAGTTTGAGAGGTAAGTTTGGGAAGAAAGGAATGAAAGGGAGAGAAAAGGATGTGCCCTTTAGCTCCAGCTCTAATGATATAAAGGAGAGAGAGCGCTCTTATTCTAGGACTCAGCTGAGTACAAGCTGACCTAACTTAGACACTACCGAATCTAAGCCGACTAGATCTTGGCCGAGTTTTCAAACACTGGGTACAAGTTGGAAAGGAAGGTAAAAAAAATAAAAAATGAGCGCATTATGTATGATTTAGGGAAATGGCATCAATAGTTCAACTTAAGACTCGTTTGAGATGGTTTGGACATTGGACATGTCCAATGTAGGCCAGCAATGGCGCTAACAAGTTCAACGAAAAGGGGTATAGTCTGGAGAGGACAAAATGAAGTTGTAAAGATAGATTTGAGGAAGTATAACCTATTTGAGGATTTGGTGCTGGATAGACTAGAATCGTGAAAAAAAAATTGTGTAGCTGAAACCCAACATAGTTGGGACAAGGCTTTGATGATGATGATGATTAATTAAGAATTTTGAGTGGATGCTTCTCATCCACTTTAACTTCCATGGTTGCCACTCATACTTCTCTAACCTTCAACATAGTACTAAGGTCTTGTTCATTTGCATGTCTTACGTTTTTGGTAGGTATTTTAGCATTGATGCATTCCCATGTTGCATAGATAACTAAAAGCGTAATTTTCATACGTTGATCGTGTGGAGGGTTTTCATCTGTTCTTTGAGGGAATAAAGGGTTTAGTTGGTTTATTTTTTATTTTTTCCCTTTGGAAACTCTTACACTCATACACACATGTTACCTAGTCCCTAACCAACAGAACTATAACTAGGGATTGATCCATGGTTGTTTCTGTGGAGAGGGTTATGCCTCACCACTGAGCTATTAGTGGTTTGGAAGTTGGTTTATTTATTCTAAATAGATTGATTTTCTAAACTGTTGTATTTGTGTTGACTTGGTCTTTGTAAACTATTGTTGTTGCTTTTCCACCACAACTTGTCACTTTTATTTTCTTTTCCTTTTCCTTTTCTTCCTCAATTTGCTTGTCTCTTGGGAAATTCTGAATATTTTCTCTTTTCCTTTTCTAGTTTAAATAATTTTCCTCATTCTTTCTCTTGTGTACTCATGAAATTAATTTATTATTTATGCTTCTGCATAGATTGAGTTATTTACTCCCAACATAATTACAGGTCAGCTGGTGCATCAACGTCAGATACTCGTAGATTGAGGAGACGGAGTATTAGCATAACTCCAGAGATTGGTGATGATATTGTGAGGTAGGTTTTTGCTCGTCCATGACTAATATTTTACGTGTTTTTACTGTAGTAACTGCGATATTATTGGGATACTATATGCTTTTATTTCTTGGACTTCATCTAGGGCTGTGCGAGCAATGAGTGAAACATTGAAGCAAATCGTCATTTGAAGGAAAGAAGCGATGAAGGATCGAGTTCTTATTCTACAAATGACAAATACTATATTGATGCTTCAGACAATGTATGCTTTCTCATTGGTTATCAAGGTTTACCATTTTCAATTAATGTATTTTCTTATCTTTACACCATGTTTACTAAAAGATAAATTTGAGTTCAATTACATCAATGACATGTTGGAGAAGTGGAAGCACTTTGTTGGGAAGTGTGGTTGAATGGTTGATACTTGATACACTGACTTGATTGGCATCTTCATCATTCTGTATCCATATCCTGTTAACTTTGCTAGTGGAGGGATATATCTTGTAGAGCTCTGGCTAATTTTGTGTGTGCTTCTGTGGAACACCATGATAAGCATAAGCTCTCATTCCTTTCTTTTCTGTGAGGCCATGACATGGATCAGTGGCGCCTGCCACGTGGATCTGGTTCAATGTTAGAATTGATTCGCTTCTGAAGGGGAAAAAAAAAGTAACTCTCTGTAGTTTTACAACTGATTCCTCTACTGCAGGTGTCAGGTTTCCATCTGGATGCTCATAATGAAATATCTGGTGCAAGATCTGCTACTTACAATTCCAGGAAGCAAATGGGTTTAACCCAAAAGGCAGTATCCCTACCTTCATCTCCTCATGAATTTAGTGGTGAGGCTTCTGACAGAAGCGGGGCTTCTGGCTTTGGAACTGCTGATTTAGTCTCAAGATGGAACAAAGTGCTGGAATCTTCATCATTCCTAAATAAGCCTTTGTTTCCTTTTCAAGAATGGCATATCGATTTCTCAGAATTAACTGTTGGCACTCGTGTTGGGATCGGTAAGAGTTTTTCTTTTTTTTTGTTTAAGAGATCATTTCTTCTTTAATCTTAATTGTTTGACCAAAAAGGTTCTTTTGAAGTTGCTTTCTTCTTGGGCTGTGCATTTGGCTTTCCCTAGGCAGTTGGGATTGGCAACTTAAATCAAGCAGATATCTTGGCCATAAGGGAAGCTCTGAGACTCTCTTTCAGTCTTTTTTATTGAAGGCTAATTGAGGTGACCCCTTAGTGGCGCTTACATGGAGCGACAAATGAAACTGAGGGGATCCCTACTTGGTGGTCAAGTTCAACCCTTTTTGGAGTGAGGCTAGTGAGGTGTTTGATAGCTCAAGCTGAAGGGGGTGCTATTATCGATTGAGATGTAGCTCTTGCTTTCTTTGCTTTTTATTTTATTTTGTTTTCATTGTGCCGTTAGGGCTTGTTTGTTTCCACTCTTACATACCTAATTATTACATATTGTGCCTTTACATGGGTTTGTTGCACTCATATAAATATTGCATTTACAATTTTGTTAACGTTTACACATGAACATGATTGTTTTCACTCATTTATGCTTCACATACATAAATTTTAGTATGAAAATGGTGTCTAGATTGGGCCATTTTCCTACCAAAGTCTTCATTCCTCTCCATGTGTGAAACCTTTATACACCTCACACCTCAGAGAGGTTCCAGTACAATTTCCAGTCAGGCGAGGTAATGATATCAAACATCATTGCCTTCTAACTTTTGCAACTCCTGTGGGCCCCAAATTTTTGAACCATTCAAATTTTTTATTGACCCATTAAACCTGAAAAACATTTAGTTTCATGTCTTAAATCTTCGTAGATCTTGAGATATATGAGAATTTACATATGTAATCCAAACCTTTCAACATTTTCTCATGTGAAAATGGTGCTTCCCATTTGCACCGTACAGTATCCTTCCCAACTGGAAATTCTGTAAATTACCATGTTTTTTTTCCTTTTTCATTTAAGTTCATTCATCAATCATTACCTTCCATTTGGGTTTGAAGCTTCCCTTATGGTCTTACGGTACAGGCCACCTAGTGGGGCCACCTACTGGTCCATTCGAGCAAACCATCCAAACCCACTCCTCCTATTTACACGGGTCCCACCGGGTTTTGATAGATCTGAATGGAGTGAACCATTGGATCGAGGTTCAATATAGTTGCGTATAAATCAGATTGATTAGGGTATTGGAATAATTGAGCCTGGTGGAAACACTGCTCTCACCTTCTCTTTACTGTGAGGATAAACTTGTAGTTTTTTTTTTTTCCAGGAGTCTCATCACTTTGAATATCAACATGAGAAGACAGTGATACATGTAGATATTTTTGGCCCATGATGGGGATAGGTATGGGGAGAAAGGTGGTTGTTGTGGATACACTGAGCCATTGAAAAATTGTCAGACAGCAGCAGTTGGATCAGATTCATAGTTAAATTCTGATTTAACTACCAATTTAGTTTTAGCCCATGTTTTGCTGGTTGTCAAAATATTTATCACTTTTGCTGATCTGTGGTGGTACTTGATGTTGCTAATGACTGGCAGTGCTTCTATATTCAGATTTAATCAGTCTACTGCTTAAGCTGATTTAGGGATGATAAGTTGATACCGGTTGGTTTGAAGTTGAGATGGCTCCATTTTCAGATTTGAGATATGTATGTAGAGATAGCTGTCAGGGCTTCAGATGCAGGCCTAGGATGGATAGATATCGCACCCACTAGGGTAGAAGATCGTCTTTCCATACTGCCAATTCTAAGCCTACAGCGATTAATTGTTGCTACAATAAACCTCTTCCATGCATCACACAAGGGTGGATATGATGCTTCGTCAAAGGAGATATCTCTAATTAAGAAATCTTCTTCTGCCACCCAATTCAGTCGGATACCAACTCCTTTGCACTCCATATGATGTTTGAGTCCAGTTGGCCAACGACTCAGGGGCCAGTGAGCATGACAGCTGACTTTGATTCATTTTCTTCTTTATACATGAGTTTGGATCGTGGTCGAGAAAAAAGGGACAGATATATCCTAACAATGTTGATTTGTCTGGTTATGTGGATTCAGTTTTTCTATATATTTATGATGTGCATTGACTGCATTCATAATGAATATATAATAGTATGCTATTATTATTATTATTATTATTATTATTATTATTATTATTAATGTTGTTATTATTATTATTTGCTGTCGTTGTTCTTGTTCTTGTTACTATAATCAGTAAGAGTATATTTGAGGACATGTTAGTATGTCAGATATTCTTTTCCCTGTTAACACCCCATTTCTTGATCTCACATCAATTTCCATGTACATCTCCAGGTTAAAAGGGTCAAATTTTATTTGTACATTATGTTGGGGTTTCAAAATATCTATTACGGATTCATCTCATTTAAACCGTATAGATGTTACGCTATGGTATGATGGTGTGGTCACTTCTGTGGGCCCAGCTGGAAGAGTTACATTCCATACTGGTGGGTAAACATGTAGGGACCTCATGGATAAGGGATCAGTGTACTGCATCACTCCCACCCAATCACTGTAGCCTTGTGATTTGGGTTCATGAAATTGGACTTCTATGAACCATTGTTTATTTTGCATGGACCACCTGCTATCCATGTTCTCACCTAGGGATGTCAAACGGGCCGTGCTAGCACGGCATTACAGCTCAATCGTGCCGTGCCGGCACGGCCCAGCTGGCCGGGGGGTCGGCCCGCCGGAACGGCACGGCACAGGCCGTGCCTCTGTACCAACCATGGGCTTCATTTGGTTCTTAACTTTTGGGCTGAAAAAACTAAGGTCTTACACTAAAAAAAATTAAAAGATGCACACAAAGAAGAGCATGACACACAAATTGAAGTGGTTCCGTCAAAGTCGACCTACTCTATTGAGAAAAGAACCATTTGGATCTTTTCTATTTGAATATTTTTCAATAGGATTACCTTAGAAACCTTTACAATTTTTTTGGATAATAAAACAATAAAAGACTATTTTTTATATTTTATATTTACACTAAAAATATCAAATATCCCGTGCCGCCTGGCGTGCCGTGCCTCTGGCGGGCCATGCCCAATCGTGCCAACTGTGCCTGGCACAACGGCCCAGCACGACCAGTGCCTTGGGCCGTGCCACGTGCCGTTGACTGCCGTGCTGTGCCGTGCTGATCCGGCCCATTTGACATCTCTATTCTCACCTATCAACCTATCCATCCCCTTGAACTAGCACCTAATTAGGTTTGCTCTATAGAAAGTGATCACGCCAATGTTTAATTGCCTTGTATTGAAACTCTTTGTTTGAATTCTTGTTTCTCTGCTTAGGACTTGCAAAAACTGAAAACTGATTGTCTTGCAATTGTGATTTTGTTAAGGTAACATCTTATGTTATTTGCTCTTTTCTAGGATTTTTTGGAGAAGTTTTCCGTGGCACATGGAATGGAACCGACGTCGCCATTAAAATTTTTCTAGAGCAAGATTTGACAGCTGAGAATATGGAAGATTTTTGCAATGAAATATCCATTCTAAGGTATGTTCTCATGAATCTACATAGAGAACATGCCCAGCTCTTGTTTATCCCATTTTTTTGCTCTGACTTTATTTCTTTTGTTTCCTTGCAGCCGCCTTCGGCACCCAAACGGTAATGATCTCCTTTTCACTTAACCACTCTGTGCATTTACTTATTGCCACATGTACTCCTTGAAAAGTTAGCTGCACCCAATGAGATTCATGAAATATTATGAAGATTTGACTTTTGGTCCTGACTTCAGTAAAGCCATTATTCCAAAAGGAACGGTTGAACTTATCCAATAAACCAGTTCCTTATTGGTCTGAGTTTGAATTATTTGATCCTTCTGTGCTTTTAAATGCAACTCCCATTAGATTGACTCAACATGGCTCCCATGACCAAAAATGAGAGGGTCGTAAAAAGTGGGGCGTTTTTAAAGTGGGGCGTCTTTTAGAATTTCTCATATATATATATATATATTATCCAGAGATGATGCAGGCCAGACCCATGATCCATGGGTCCACCAAGCCCACTAAAATCCCATAAAGAGAAGATCTTCAAATAATGCAAAACTTTCCCTATTTTAAGTAGTAGCTAAAATATAGAGATTAGCAAGCTTTCCTTTATTAAATTTAGAAATTTATCTAGATGTGCAGTTACAAAGGTGGACTAGAAAAAAGAAGTTGTATAGATGCTCAAGGACTAAATGGTGGAACCTGAAAGGTGATAAGCAACTAGCTTTAAGGGAAAGAGTACTAGAGGAAGACGTTTGGGCGACAGATGAGAGTGCAAATAATATGTGGGATAAGGTAGCAGAGTGTATTCGGAGGGTAGGGAAAGAAGTCTTAGGAGAATCTAAAGGGGGTGCTCCGGTACAGAAAGAGGCATGGTGGTGGAGCGAAGCCGTCCAAGACAAGATAAGAGTTAAAAGAGAGTGCTTTAAAACTTGGCAAAATGATCGAATTGAAGCGAACTTGGAGAGGTATAAAGAAGCAAAAAGAGAAACCAAAAAGGCAGTTAGTGAGGCCAAGGCAAAGGCATTTGAGAAGCTATATAGGCGACTTGACACTAAGGAAGGCGAAAGAGAGATATTCAAGCTTGCTAAAACTAGAGATCGGCGGACCAAGGACTTAAACCAAGTTAAATGCATTAAGGATGAGGATGAAAAGGTATTAGTAAAGGAGGAGGAGATAAAGGAGCGTTGGAAGAGCTACTTCTACAAGTTATTTAATGAAAGCAGTAGTAGTGACATACAATTGGGGCAGCTTACCATTTCTAGAGAAGAAGCGAATCATATGCTCTATAGGAGAATCAGTAGGGAAGAAGTTAAAGAAGTATTGAAAAGAATGAAGAATTGGAAAGCGGTTGGGCCAGATGGTATCCCTATTGAGGTCTGGAGGTGCTTGGAGGAGGATGGTATTAGTTGGTTGACAAAGCTTTTTAATGTAGTGCTAAAGAGCAAGAAGATGCCTAATGCATGGAGGAAAAGTATTCTTATACCCATATTCAAAAATAAAGGAGATATTCAGAATTGTGCGAACTACCGCGGGATTAAATTGATGAGCCATACGATGAAATTATGGGAGAGTTATTGAGAGAAGACTAAGAAGAACAACAAATATTTCAGAGAATCAATTTGGTTTCATGCCTGGGAGATCAACTATGGAGGCTATCTTTCTCCTGAGGAGGTTAATGGAACAGTATAGAGAAGGTAAGAGAGATTTACATATGGTGTTCATTGACTTGGAGAAGGCCTATGACCGGGTTCCTAGAGATTCTTTGGAAAGTTCTGGAAAAGAAAAGAGTTTGTGTCGCTTATATTGAGGCGATAAAGGATATGTATGATAGAGTCGTGACATCTATAAGGACGACTGGCGGCGAAACTAAGGAGTTTCCTATCACGATTGGTCTATACCAAGGCTCAGCGTTAAGCCTGTACTTGTTTGCCCTAGTTATGGATGAAATTACAAGACATATCCAGGATGAGGTGCCGTGGTGTATGCTATTTGCAGATGACATTATTTTAGTGGATGAGACGAGAGAAGGAGTGAATGCTAAACTTAAATTGTGGCGGGAAACATTAGAGACAAAAGGGTTTAGGCTAAGTCGATGCAAAACGGAATATATGGAATGCAAGTTTAGTCAAAGTAGGACACCTGGTAACATAGAAGTAAGTTTGAGCACACAAAAGATAGTAGAAAAAGAAAACTTTAGGTACCTTGGATTTATGGTGCAACAGGATGGAGGGATTGATACTGATGTAAGTCACAGGATTCAAGCCGGGTGGACCAAATGGAGGAGTGCTTCGGGGGTCTTGTGTGATCGGAAAGTCCCCCTCAAGGTTAAAGGAAAGTATTATAAGGTGGCGGAACGGCCAGCGTTGTTATATGGATCAGAGTGTTGGGCAGTAAAGCATAATCATGTCAAGAAGATGGAAGTTGCGGAGATGAGAATGCTAAGATGGATGTGCGGGATCACAAGGAGAGATAGGATTAGGAATGAGGAGATTAGGGGCATAGTAGGAATAGTACCGATTGGAGATAAAATGAGAGAAAATCGACTGAGATGGTTCGGCCATGTTAGAAGGCGTCCAACAGAGGCACCTGTTAAAAGGTGTAAAAGCATGGAGTTTGCCAAGAGTAGGAGAGGGAGAGGGAGACCCAAGTTGGAAAGAAACTATTAAACATGATCTTGCCTACATGGATCTTAAGGAGATGTAACCCCTCTCGTTTAGTATTCATTGATTAAAAAAATTCTCTCTCATTAAGTTTGAGTATTCTCTCCATCTTTGGTGTGAGACCAAGACTTTGGTTCATATGGATCCCTATCCCTAAGCTTCGGCTTGGAGATTAATCCTTGGCTACTCTACCTTTACCCACACTGCATCAAGTGTTGATGGAAATTGACGGCTTATGAGGTTGTCCTATGATCAATGCACCCTCTCACACTACCCTTTATTTCTTGCTTTAATTGCACTCATCCCATATTGCCACTTATCAGATAAATCATGGTTTAAACACCTACCCAGTTGAATCCCCACCTGAAGGAAAAAAAAAAACAAAAAACCTACGAAAAACTAACAATCGATTTCCCCCCAATTTCATGACATGAGAAGATGTGGGAGGTTCTTGGGTCCTTTTCACTGATTTTGGATGACTGGAATCACATTTTTTCAAAAGATCTTAGCATTCAAAGATTTAAGGTGCTACTCAATGAACTTAGTGAAAGCACATGCAACAACTTATTACTGCTTAAATTCATTCTTGAAAAACATGTCTTAAATTTTAGCAGTGTCATCATCAAAGCCTTGCCCCAACTAATGTTGTGGTTGCATGAAGTCTTTTTTTCCATTATGATCTATCCTGTGCCAAATGAAAAAAATTCAGTGTATCTAAGGTTAATAATTGTCAAACTTGAGGATGGGGACAATTTTTTTACCATTCATTGAGCCCATCAAGACCTTTCCATCCCCTCCCTAATGATGGTGTCCATCCAGTAGGCCATAGGTTGGGAGTTCGTTTAATTTGAAAGAACTCCGAGTCTTTGACAACTCTGAATATTTTTCTGTTTATGGTATTTATTTGTGTGTGGAACTGCAAACAAAAAAGAAAAAAAAAAGTGTACGTGAAAAACCATGCTTTCTTCTTCTGGATAGTTGTGAATCAATTTGTTACTTATTATTATTATTATTTGTATAATGTAATTTGTTACTGTATTTTGCAGTCATATTATTCCTTGGTGCCTGCACAAAGCCTCCTCATTTGTCATTAGTTACTGAATACATGGAAATGGGATCATTATATTATCTGATTCATATGAGTGGCCAGAAAAAGAAGCTCAGCTGGCGAAGGAGATTGAAGATGCTCCGTGACATATGTAGGTGAGTTCAAGCTACATCATCACCATCATTGTTGTTGTAGTTGTTATTACTATTCCTCTTATATAGTGTTGTATCAGTGCTCCTCAAATCTATGTAGTAGGGCGAGTTTTGGTCAATGGGTATATTGAAACCATCCTCCATGAACTGTGACTGTCTTGTGTATCACTCTGGTAGGAAGAATATTCACTGGTGGCTTGACTCGTCCTTTGTGAATTGTGACCCTATGAGGCCAAATGTGAGATTACCATACAAGATCATTTGTATTTAATATGGAACATCTCTCCTATCTGAGTGATATTTGGGCTAAAGGGAAATCCAAAAGGTTTGTGCCAATCTTGTACTTTAGAGGAAGTGATTCCTGTTTATTTTCCTGGACATCCACACTATATAATCACCGCTCTATTATAATTATTGTTGTTTCCTTTAATTCACATAGCAAAATTTAATATTCATGTACTTTGCTTGTTTTGTTCTGTTCGTTTTTTGTTTTATTAAGCTGCTTTTGATCGGGACTGTTGAATCCATCTAATTTCTTTTTGTTGGAGAGATGTGGAACTCTTCCACTCTGTGAATTACGTTAGAAATTGAATAAAAACTATGACCAAAGCACAAGTCAATCTACAGTTGTATGCATTCATGACTCGCAATCTAAAGCACAAGTCAATCTACAGTTGTATGCATCCATGACTCGCAATCTAAGTAAAAAAGTAGCGTGCTAAGAGATCTGCACACCAATTTTGTGTCTTGATTCTCTAGATAAGATGAATCACAGAGAGACCATCCACTCCTTTTATCTTTTAGGCTTATGTTATTCTCTAGACTCTATTGTTTCTTGTGATGAAAAGAAGAGAATGAAGAGTGTTTTGCTTTCTCTACATCATACATATAGTCACACACAAGGATGAAAATAGCGGTAGCGGCTCGCCGCCAAACCGCTACGAAGCAGCCTCTACGTAGAGGCGTAGTGGTGCGATTTGAAAAAATCACCCAAAAAATCTGTTTGTACTTCCTCTCCTTTTCTTTTATTTTTTTTATTTGATTGGTTTTCTACTTCCATCCATCGAAGGACCTGTTGCAGCGGTTTGTAGCGGCCGATACATATATGTAGCGGTTTGTATCGGCCGCCACGGGTTTGTGGCGGCTGCTACGGACTGCCACAGTTGTGAGTGCCGATAAAATCCATTTATTGTAGTGGCCACTACCGCTATGGCCGATATGTAGTGTAGCGGCTGATATTTTTATCCTTGGTCGCACATGTATATAATTTCCAAATATATGAGTTTCTTGCTTTATACTTGATACAAATCACATCTAGGATTTAGCCCCAAATGACTTGAACTGATCCTAACACTTTTGGCATAAAGAACAGTGAAAATCTCAGAGAATACTGAACTATTGATATTTAGCCTGTTAACTACCATTAGCAGCTTTGTTTCACATTTTATGTGCATTTCACAAGTTGACTTGCAATGTATCTGGGTTAACTAGCCATTGGATGGTATGAATTGTATTCTTATGGTGGATTATTGGTTAATATCATCATAAATTCAGTTATTACCAATATGACATTCCCGTGGACATACTGAGTAAATTTTATTAAACTGGTCATGTTCTTCCTACTGGCGGCAAATCAGGGGGTTGATGTGTATGCACCGGATGAAAATAGTTCACCGTGATCTGAAAAGTGCGAACTGTCTTGTGAATAAGCACTGGGCAGTGAAGATATGCGATTTTGGGCTCTCGCGGGTAATGATGGACATACCTATGAGAGATTCTTCTTCTGCAGGGACTCCTGAATGGATGGCTCCGGAACTTATTCGCAATGAACCCTTCACTGAAAAATGTGATGTGTTCAGTCTAGGGGTAATAATGTGGGAGCTCTGTACACTAAATAGACCATGGGAAGGCATCCCTCCAATGCAAGTAAGTGATGTGTATGTATTCTCTTATTTCTATCACTCTACAAAGATAGATTTAAGATATAACAGTTATTTATATTTTCTCCTATAATCTACTGTTCAGGTAGTTTATGCTGTTGCTAATGAGGCAACACGGCTGGATATTCCTGAGGGTCCTCTGGGCAAGCTGATTTCAGGTCATTCAGTTTAGCAGAATGTCATCTTCTGTTTCTCTTGAAATAATTTCACTTCCACTCACATGTTGGAATTTGTTTGTAGAATGTTGGGCAGAACCAGATGAACGACCAGGCTGCGAGGAGATCCTCTCCCGCTTGCTCGACTGTGAGTATGCACTGTGCTGATTCCACGTGTATATACAGAAGAGGCTGCAGAGATGCTGGACTTGATTTCAGCTTCAGTTGTAAAATAGTCTTGAGGTTTTTTGTCGTCTTATAAACAGAGATTGTTTAGCATCTTCTATTTTCCATTGAATCTCCCTCAATTCCCCATGCTGAAAAATCTTGGCGATGGAAAAATAACAACCACATAATGTATGAAAGGCCATCTTGTACGAAAGAAAGATGGATTGTCTAGATCCAAGACTAAGTTTATGTTTTATTACGTATATAGAGGAATCAAGTTTTGTTGAGGTTGTTATTGAATATCATGACTGGTGGAAACTCCAATTGGAATTCAATTTTGTACTCATTCTTAATCGTTTGGCAATCTTTTTAGCAATCAATGCATATGGTGGTTATACTTTTTTTCTCAAATGTCTCCAAAGAAAATCACATTGATATCATGCTATACCGAGAAACAAAAAAAACCATCATCAACTGGTGAGGTAATGCATTTTCTTCCTGTCTTCTCTTCATTTATTTTCTTCTGTATTTGATTCTACGTTCTATTCTCTCTTTTTCCCTCTTTTAATCTGTGATTCAGAAAGATGGTTCTGGGCTTCTTATTTGGTTGAAAGATCCATTTCCTACCAAGGAAATCACTATTTCTTTATATATCAAATTCTTAATTCTTTCGACTGTTCATTCTATGTATTCCATTAGGCAGGGTACAGCTTGAGAATCCGCTGCATTTTTGCAAATGAGTTTGTTATGTGGTGAAGGATTCCATGGAATCGTATTATTATTGGATTGGGTACTTAAGTAAGCCTTCAAACAAAAGAAAATTCCCCACTGACTCCTGCCCCACGCCCTGAAACTATTCAATTAGTTATATGCTTCAACGTCAACCAATAGTGCGAGGGTGTGTAGATTTTGTTTTGTTTCGTTTCATGTCCCTCGTGCTGTGGGTGACTCTGCTTGCTTTCTACTATTGAAGAGGATACTCCAGCCCTTAAAAGTGGCATGGACAGGGAGGGCTGGCTGTCCATGAACTCCAACCTATCCTATATTATGAACATCAGTCTGACATGTTTCTGGAGATAAGATATTGGGGACCATAATGGATTGTATTTGAATGCATCTGTATGTGACCTTTTAGCATTATACGTTTTCATGAAATAGTTATTTTACTGTCTTTTAAGTACTCATAATACCTAACTGTGTTTTTCTTGCACGCCAAATGACTAGACACCGAGATATTTTACCCAACTCCTTTGTCCCTCTTGTCTACTATAATTTTTTTATGTTGACAAGGATGCAAATTGGAGAATTGAGTGGGGGGCCAGGGTGATTCAGAGAGTCCTCGTAGTCAAACCAGGCAAATTATCAGCTGGTAACAGTTGCTATATTCGTACTATTTGCATAGATGGGCCGGTGATTTGATGTTTTCCTGATCAACCTTACTGCATTTGAAATGGCTTTATTCTGACCAAGCATTATTTTAGATCAGATTGCTAGAGATATCTACAAGAACTGGTTTTTGCACAGTGAATCTACCTATCTGTGTGGCCTGTGGACCCCACCAAGATGCCTGGTGTCCTGGTGGAAAATTCATGTTCATCGTCTTCAGCACATATACAACAACGAGCTTAAATACAATGTGAACAAGACAGATCAGTACAATTATCACCTCACTTTTTAGCTAAGTTATTTTGAGCCAATCATATCAAGTCCAGTGGATCATGCCTAAAGTAAACCGGGGAGATGAAACTTTTGAGTTAGAGACCCATTCTAGAAATAACATCTGTACAAATTGATGAGCAAGCCTCCACTGAACATTGACCTCCCCAGAAGATGGTAATCTGTAGGGGGTTCTATATAGGTCGTAGTAGTTTGTAAGTGGGGTTCTCTATATAGGTGGCAGTAATTTGTAAGGGGGGCCTGTCGATCCGGTCAATAGGTAGTAGCTAATTTTTAATGGTACCATATGAGGTAGGTAGGGGCCTATTAAAGTGTACTGTAAAAATGTTCCATTTACATTATTATTAGATTGTCATCACAGTAGATCAACACCAAGAGCCGGCCGGCATAAAAATAGGATCCCATTGGTTCGTTGATGCGACTGATACATTGTTCATAAGTAACCAATAAGTGTCACTCAAAAGAAGTAGAAAGTGATGACTCGAAAGAAGAGACTGATGTTTGAAAGAAGGGGATGAATGAAAGCTATATTCAGCAATTCGTCTACCATCAAACCACCCCACTAGGGTTTCAAAGGTGACTAGGAGCCGGAGGAACCATAATTGAAGAAATAGAAGGCAAAACAAGGGAAATGAGGAAGGTCTATTTGCCAGTGGGTCCCGCCACTACCACACTTCAAACCTCATGCAGTTTGCGGCATGTGCATGGACAATCAGAACATTGTAAGTCCATTCGGATAAAAAAAAAGACAGTCATTGAAGGAGGGGTGTGGGGGGGCCTGCTTCTTCAACTTTATGTCGTTGTTTTATACCATGACCCAATGTCCACCTATTAGGGCTGTCTAGAAATTTAGGTCAGGTGTTAGACCACCTGACCTTTTCAATGGGACGGCAGCAATTTCCCAAAAAATAAACATATTTCATGGACAGTTGTCATTTCAATTTCCAGGAATAATTCAACACACCCACATTATTTGTGTGCCAACCCATAGAAAATCCAATCCCCTCATGCTCACTTCTACACCCATCTGTTTAGATTTTTCCATAATTAGGAACTAATCCAATTATTATCCGTAATTAAACTTAACCATTATATTTTTGCATCACTTAAAACAATTGAACTATCGTACCTTTGAATTCACGGAAGATCCCGAACACACTCATAGTCGAGTGATGTTAGCGTCTCAATATCACACATGTCGTTAAAATCGATCTGTGTCTTTAAATTTACAATATTACTTTTGGCTAATAAACCAACTTAAACAGCCGAATCAATTGATCACATTGCCGATAGGGAACCATTGTCCACATACCAATCTATCCAGCTTCTTAGTTCTATTATAAAGCATCCTGGAGGGCCCGATTTGGAATGGGCGTTTTTAAAGTCGAAAGCATCATAGAAGTTTGGTAGTCGACGTCTTTTATGACCCAACATATGCAGCCGTACACGCTGCAGATGCTTGTGTCCAGGCCTCAAAGAAATAAAAAAAGGGTTACCTTCCGTGATCGTCTAGGATTCATTCATTCGACCAGTGTAGACTAGAGTCACAAGTCACAAGTGTGGTGCTTTTTGGGTGGAACCCACTTACCAAAATCAAACAACATGATAAACTCTTTTTTAAGGCCAAATTGGTAGATGAATATATACCATCACCAAAGTCGGTACCCCCTAAATTTAATTAGATTCTATAGAAGAAAATATTTGCCGACTAAAAGTTGAATGTGATATTAGGGCGGTTTGGATTTTTGAAGAAGGGGAGCCACTGAAGAGTGCCACGATTTTGTCACGAGTCCAAGGCTGCTACAAGGATTTGGACTTCCCTTCATAGAGCCGCCCCCACCACATTTGACATTTTGACCGTTCTTCCAATGTTCTCTAAGCACTCGGCCGTGGCTTTCCATGAAATTGCGTGTCCCCATCTCCCAACTTATATTATCAACCTCATTATACATACAATGGAAGACAGTCGAATCGAAGAGAAGAGAAGAAAATCCAATAGTTTCCTCAGCCCTCTAATCCAAGCATCAAATTCAAATATGAGTAGATTTCATGTTCTTGTTTTGCTGCTCCTCATGGTTTTCGCAGTCCAAACAATAGAGGCCTCTAGGCTTACAAATGATGTCATCAGGCAGAAGAGATCAGAGGCTTCTTCTGCTATTGCTTCCTTCATAGCAAAAATTCATGATTTGGGTCGGCAATTTGAAGGCTCAAGATCGACTTCTTCGTCGAAAAGTGTGGAAGAATCAAGTAAAAGAAGGATACTAGGGACCACCCCCAGCCCTGGTATTGGACATTCCTTTGTGAATGGAGGAAGAAAGGTTTTGGAGGTGCATTTCTGAAGTCACTTGCATTGAGATTTCTTCTGCTTGGATAAAGGTGAAATGGTCAAAGAAGAGAAAAGTGAACATGAAAATGTACATGATAGCCATAAATTTTTCTTATGTGTTTTTCTTTATCTCATGAAAGAAAGGGAAAAAAAAAAGATTTGTATACAATTGAATTTGCAAGTAATGTATTTTGCATTTCCCTTGTAGATTTTTCCAATTGTTTAGGCACCATCTGCAATATGTTTGTATATACATTTAGAGATGATTTCTAATGAGAGGTGCCTAATGGTTGTAGCATAGATATATCTATCATCAATCCAACCGGCTCGGATGCATAACCCCCTATGAATTGACACTCATTCTAAGCTCAATAGTGAATCCAATCCAATCTCCATCGCTGAATTAGAAATGCATGAATGAATGCGTGTTGGTGATCCAAATCATCCAAATCGGAAAAAATGAAAAGAAAAGTCCATCTTGTTTTCCATCTGAACTGTCCTTACATAGTGGGATTAGTGTTCATTTCAAACGTTCCATCAGAGATGGGCAATGTGTTGAAAGTCACCACCATGTAGTTATCTGAACTCTTTGATCTTAGGACCACAAGGGGACATGTTAGTCAACATTCCACGTTCAAAAGTGGCATTGAACCGATCACATGATCGAAATGGTTCATGGAATGGAAGATATTTGGGAAAGGTAGCACCCCATACATTATATTGGTTGGTAGATGAAAGTGAAGTTGTCCATCACTCCTCACAGTTTTCTGTTTTGGAAGGAAAAAAAAACGTGTTTTCCCATCTGACCTTTTCTCTTAGAGAAACTTTTCCTCACAGTCACCATTATTAATCTCTTAATTCAGATCTAAAAGTAAAATAATGGAGGCTGACTATGAAATTCAAACCATATAGAAATCATGTGGTCCACCTATCATATACCTACATTGGAATAAGTAGTTGGTAAGCATCAAAGTGAATTTCCCATCTAAACTTATGTGGAATGTTCTTCTGCTTGTCAAGTCATGAGGGATTCAAGGTGGACTAGGACTTTTCGAGCAAGCATGGCTCCTTAAAATTGTTTAGAGTTGGGATTTAAGTAGTCAAGTAGAAGATCCAAGTTTGAGGTGAGCCCTACCATAAAATTATAATGTTAGGTGGTACCAGTGAGGGGGAATTGTTAGGTTCCTAGTACAACCCTAATTGTGGCCCCATGTTCTTACTGATCTGTCTCTCAAGGTGGTTCCTGTGGGCCTCAGGACTCTCCTACCAAAAACCAACTAAATGCAAGTGGCCATATGGCTCACTTATCTAATTTGCTCATGAATAAGCTCCATTAATACATGCCTAAAAAAGCTTCAACAGAATAAGATGTAATTGGGTACGTGAAGGCACGAACCACTGATAGCTCAGTGGTAGAGGCACCTCATTTTTCAAGGGGCGACATGTTGATCACTAATATCATAGATTAGATTAATATTACTGTGTGTACCTTCTAGTTCTACCAAAAAAAAAACTTTACTGTCTGTACGTACCATCGAACAATGTAACAAAAAAAGAAAATGGTTATTAATGGTGCTTTGTCTAATGCTGCAATGGGAAGAAAAATGTCTCTAATTGTTATTGTGGGCCACTTTTCTTTTGTTAGGGGTTTAAATTTTTTGCATGAGATAGGGGAGGATTTTGGTTTTCCATTTAGTCGGATGAAGTGTTTTTTGAAAAGCAAACTTCTAAAAAAAAAAAAAAAAAACTCTACCTATTCAAACTTGCCCTATTTTTTTGCTAGATGGGTGAGTGGCATAAATTTTGTGAGACTACATACCTACCCAAGGATCGACCCTTGACAGGTGTGTGAGATGGGATGCCCTTAGCACTGGCATGTCCCGAGTTTTTCAAACTCGACCTATTGGTTATGTCATATGCAGATGTGTGCTCATTTGCTACAATATTTGGTATGAGGAGGAACTGGCTGAGCCGAGGAGACGATTTTCACATGTTCTTCGCACATCTGTGCTGGTTGTCACGCACGAGCTAGTGAAATTCAGGGGTCCAGCCTTTGGTGATGATCCGTGCTCCCACGAGAGTGTGTGCAGAGGTGAATATTTTCCCAGTTTGTTTGTGGTACCAATGAAAAGAAAGAAAAAACATGCCAAATTTTTTTGTGGACTTGTTTTCCAATGTTTGGTATGAAATTTTCTAGAAATAAAAATAACCTTTTTCGCTTGATTCTTCACAAATTCATGAAAAAGCATTTTTAATGTAAGCACAGTAAAGTTGGAGCATTCAGGGTAAAAAGAAAAAGTCCATGTACCTCCTTTTCCATGAACACTAGCTATATCATGAGCAAGATCCACAACAAGCACATTTGGTCACATGTGAGGAATCCACATTGCTCTCAGAATACAGAGTCCTCGTTGATGATTTGTATCATCGAGGATTTCACACCGATGCCAGTGTGTATTGATCATATAGTAATATTGGTGCATAAATTTGCAAAAAAAGAAAAGAAGACCCGAGGAGGGTGAGGGGAGGGTTGTTTCATATCGTAAAAAAATAAGAATTTTCACCGGGCCCTCCTATAAGGGTACCAAACTTCACCTAGCCCACAAAAAACCCAAAAAATGAGGGCTTTTATTTTTCTTAAAAAGCCTAAGGGCCGTGCCTCGAGCTTGGCCAATAGTGGGCTTGACCCGGTTTGGCTCTACCCTGCCCTCCTATTGTTCTTAATTATATATGTGGATTTATGCAAACATTTATGTGGGCATATTTGAGCATGTTTATTATTGTTTCTTATGTGGTTCTCATATTATTTTTTCTATATGATTGTTATGTCATTTTCATGCGATTCTCAAGTAAATAAGTCATGTATGATTTTTGTGTTTATATTTTTTTACAATGGCTTATCTACATACAGTTGTTATATATATAATATATATGTGGGCATATTTGAGCATGTTTCTTATTTGAGTTCGTTTGCGATTCTTATATTGATTTTTCTATATGATTGTTATGTCATTTAATTTTCATGTGATTCTCAAGTAAATAAGTCATGAATGATTTTTATGTTATTTTATTTATTTATTTGCTTTGGCTTATATACATATGTGGGTTTATTTTATCGTAATTCTTATGTGATTCTTGGGATCATTTTCCTCTAGTTATTGGGTTCAATATTTAGCCTTGTATTCAAATTCGACTCCAATGACCCACCTCTTGGATGGGCCATAGCATGGAAGATAAATTATTATAAAATTCCAATGGCATGATGTATAGTAAATTATGAGACATTTTCTTTCTTTTTTTTTTTTTTTTGTTCATATAGGATCAGTTTTTTTTTTCTGTATTAAATTCATAAGAATTCAATGTAATAGTAAATGATTGCCTAGCCATTATTGTACTAAATCAGATTTTAGTAAAATGAGATTTTCATATCCATATTGCTTGTTGCATTGCATTAATGGATTCAAAGGAGGGTTAACGTCACATTTACATAAGGTGTGCCTCATGGCATTGTAGGAAAAAAAAAAAAATTTATTCTCTTCACTGGTCTGACCCTACCCCCCTCCCTAGCCTGTAAGGGCATGTAAAGGGCCTAAATAGTACAGGCTCTCTAAGGGTACAGGCTCTCTAAGGGCTTTGGCCAGCCTTAGGGCCTACTGGAGCTATAGCTTAGGATTGAGACATTCTTTATTGATTTATGATTTTCAAGGATGCCATAAGAAGGCTCACCAACTGCTTCAAGATAGTCACTTTTTGGCCACCTTTGATCCTAGCCTTCTAACAACTGGTATTTCTCTTCTCATTTTGGATAGAATAATTCTGGATCATGTTGGGAATCAGAGAATCTTTTTGTTGAGGCCCTTAAATCTATTAACTGGGCCCATTTATAAAATCTAATCCGCTTAAAATAGGTGTCCCTATGTGTATTCACTTCAGGATTAAATTTCACTCTAATCAGAGTTGACGATATATGGTCAAGTTGATTGTGTGCATGTTGCATAATTTATTTTATAAGTAGGTCCTTCCAATGGATTTATGAGCCAGGACAAATAGGGTCTATTTGATTACAAGCATTCCTAGCAAGATTTCTATTTAATCTAGAATTTTGCCAAATGATTTGTTTGGTTGAGGAAGATTTTGTACACTAGATTTCAAATTTAGTTTTGCCATCTAGAATTCCCAGGTATCTACGTTTTAGAATGCTGCTCTGCAATTGTCATTCCGAATTCCACTCGGAGGGATAGCATTTGGAATTCTCCAAACGCTTAAGAAATCCCAGAATGCTTGCAACCAAATATGACCCCTTAGGGCCTACTTCTTTATTTAGAATTTCTTACTGAAATTTGTATTGTTGGGGGATATAAATACTCTGAGGTGATGCTATGTTCTATTGGTGGAATTTTAAATTCCTGTCACTTGGAAAGTCAAAAGTATAGTAGCTTTTGGAATTCTCAAAATTCTATCCTCCTTGACATTTCTAAATGCTCAATTGGAGAGGAGGATTCATGAATTCTACTTAGGGGAAAGCTTTTGGAGAATTTATAATTTTACCGGACATGAATTCTTCGAATTCCGGTTAAGAAACAGGCCCAAGCTGAGTTCATGTAATTTTTTTTTTTTGTAGATTCTTGAAAAGCTATCGTTGGGATTGGAATTGTTGAATCCTTCTCTTGGGTGGAGCATCTGCAAATGCCAAGGACTCTCAGAATTTCAAAGGTCATTTGATACTTTTCAAGTGGCCGTATATTAGAAATTCTAACAAAGAAACATGACATTTTCAAATGCCAAGGGGCTAAGTCATCATCACATGATATCTATAAGTTTCCAACATCACAAATTTCTGTCAGAAATTCTATAGTATATATAGGAAATTTCTTTAATTCCCATCTTACATCCATCGGGCTTTTTTTATATTCACAAATAAAATGCCTCTTTTTTTTTTTGTTTTTTCACTAGAAATACAAAACATATAACCCACAAAATATCAGATTCCCAAAGACTTATTAATAGTATTAAGAAGCAAAAGAAGAACTGTTGCAGTTCCAGAAAGGATGAGAATATATCGATGTCATGCCTTCATACATTGCCTTTTTTTTCCTGCAAATACATGACACTTAATGTGAGTTCAAGCTAGCTAGTATAGTCTATTTCCAAGGATAATTGTAGATGAAGGACGTCATTTTCATCCTTTTTTATTAATTCTAAAAAAAAAATATGATTAAAATGTTAGAAATAAAGAAAGATCATGGATATATCTAGCATTGATGGATACCTCATGGGAGCTTTATCCTTATTCCTCCTTCAGACACCATTGATGGGGACCACGTACTAGATATTTCTAATATAAAAGGCCTTCTCGATGGTAGACTACCAATCAAGGTGGCTGAACGATATTGATCGAAGAGTATTGGTAGATATATATTTAAAAAATAAAATAGAGGTAATTTGTAAATATTATAAAAAAGGGTGGCTGAATCTAAATTTTCATATATTCTATCAATTGACTTTTCTAATCATCAATTTTCAGACAATGATTCAATTACTAACTCCACTCCTTTTGATTAAATAACCATCCGTGTGGCCTAGCAATCATTTAGTTCCCAACAAATCTTGTTCTCCCATAAACTTTAATGACTTGTTTGGATCTCTGCAAACAGGGTCGGCTCTGAGATTGTGGGGCCCTAGGCGAGCTCTTAAATTAGGCCTTTGTAGACACAGAATCTAGTAAAAAAAATCATGTACATATTATTACAAGAGTAATAAATAATTTTATGGCTCTTTTAATATAAAAGTGTGAGTGATCTACTGGTGATAACCCTACATTTTCTTTCTTAATTCCAACCCAAGTTCGACTCCATGTAAAATTGTAAATGCATTTTTATCAAATTTTACCTAGTGTAGTACTGGTCACACCGAACAGAGGGCTATATTGGGGGGCCCTTAGCGGCTGCCTAGGTTGACTACCCCCTAGAGCCAGCCATGTCTGCAAATCAAGCGTACATGTAAATGAAAGTTCATGTCTTTATAAAACCAAAAAGTCATCCATAAATGATGGTTGTTTGTTTCCTTATTCCCGGTAATTAGATTTACAAGTAAACTAAATACCAATCAAGCAATTGAGTTTTAACCATTGTCGTTGTGTTGGATAAACTGCCCGATGAGTATGTATCTGAGTTTCTTTTCCTTGAAATTGTAAAAAACTTAGTTTATTTTTATGCCATGTGTAGAAAAAGTGACTGCACCAAACAAAATTTTTTTTTTCTTTAGATAAAAACAGCCAATTTTCCATACCTTTTCTGTGGAAACATGGCTGAGCAAGCGTCCAGACATTCATCGAAGAAACTTGGATTTATCCCCAACTAAAGAAGTTAGGTAGGTACTCCAATACATGTGGTGTAGCCCTTCAATGCTCATCCCTTTCTCCATTAGGCTGCTCAAAGACAGTGGTTCATTTGGGTCCCTCTGTTTATAAATGCTAAATAGACGAATGACAGAGAAATACATCCAGGCCTAAATAAACATACAAGAACCCGGCCCACCATCAGACGTCAGCTGTATTGGTTGATTTGGGTAGGCCCCACCAATCCAATCACAGAATCAGAATCAGATTGTGAAAGATGAGAATACAAGATGCATGAGGGGTTTTAAGGCCATTCTTAGTCCTCCAAAGCTGCGATTTTCATTTCCTCCAAGGAGAAACTGGCCACACCGTTTCCTTGTGTCATCAACTCAGGAACCAAACGCACAACACAAAGGAAATTACAATGGGAGGCATTGTCATAGGGCCCTTGGATTTGGAGAATGTGCAGTTTCCTGATGTCTCCAACTCCATACATTTGGACCCATGTCTTGGTTATCACATGGGTTGATATGATGGCTACTGCCATGGATGGAGATGCCCCTCACCAGTCCCCCATTTGAATTGGAAGGTCATACCAACTCATTATTATATGTTATATTTCTATCTGAAATCCTCTTTTAGTAGCATGGTCTTGAAAACTCAGTCTTGGCTGCTACACTAAAGGCTGATATATATCACACACTATGTAGTGTTCTTGAACCATCAATTGTGTCACTATAGATAGTCTCATGTTTCATCCAAAATTTGAATGTCAAATGGTTTTTAGAGAGCTCTAACAGATGCTAAACAAATCAACTTTAACTGTCTAAAAAGGGGTTTTATATGGTTAATCTTAAATAGAAACCCTATGACCAAAATAACAGTTAGGTGACTATCGAACTGATACAAATCATTATGCAACAGCTGTTATTTGAAACCATGTTAGAACCCTTTAAATCTTTTTGGTGGGGATGAGCTAATAATGGCCCACATATAGTACAATTTGGTGATTGAAAGCTGGACAATGTCTTTGTTGATTTTCAGTATTACTAGACTAATGAGATTTCGCCGCACCGTTTCCTTGTTTCATGAACTAATGATCTTCCTTTTGAATTTTGTGAGAATGAGAGAATGTCAATGGCATCATCTTTCTTAAGTGACAATCCACACCCCCACTTTATTTTTCACGACCCAAGTCAAACCACTTCCCAACCTAAAACCACTAGAAAAAGCTGTGTCAGTTGCACCTCATGACTTTTCATTGAAATCCAACACCCACATCTTTGTTTGAGATATCAAGAGATCATATTCATACTCTCCATCCTAAAAAGAAGATCTCTCTTTACAACCAATTCCCTATCTTCACACCCATCAACTCCAATGAATTACTCATCACCTCAATTATAATGCATAAACTATTCATGTGCCCTACACAGTATCTTCCCAAACAAAACGCTAGAGGACATCACCCTCCTATCTAACCCAACCCATAGATTAAGGGTCCCATCCACAATAGTCTCTCTCACCCACTCCTACCTGGCCACCCCAACCTTTGAGTGACAAGTGTTACCATGTGGTGGTGTCATCTCGCTCCTCTTTGATTCCTATGCAATACCAATCATTTGCTGACAAGTGCCACTGGTCAAGTTGGGAAGGCAACCAACTGGATTGGGATGGGCCCAGTAAACTCAGCCAGCCTGTTTGTGTTTTGGGCCTGGACCATGAGCAGGTCGAAGACCAGTCCATTACGGCGCAGACCACGGTTAACTAGAGCATCAATCAAGTCTAACTCTGATCCAAATTAACTAAATGGATCCAGGTTTAATCATTTAAAAAAAAATGAGCCAGGCCTAAATTGGTCTAGGTCCTAGCCTGAATGACACATCACACATGTGTATCCCTAACAATGGGCTTTTCTACGGCCCGGCCCATTGACAGTGCAAAGCACAATCCACTCCCCAAAACATCCAGTTGTCAGTCGACCTTGGTACCTACTAGGTGAGTCCAATCATGGACAAGTATGTGGAACCCATGGGCTTGGTCACATTATTGAAATTAGAGAAGAGATGGGTGGGGGCCAAGTCCTAAATGATGAAACCAAAAGCCAAAGTACATAGCAAGGTGCAATTATTCAAGCCATAGATTTCATCCTAAGCAAGAGCATTTCTTCTCCTTTTCTTTTTCCCTTCCCCTCACCTCTACAAAAGGATAAAGCATAATAACAACATCATCTCTTACCAAAGTTTAGGTAGTTGATTCCCAAACTGATAGAAAAAGAGAAAAAAGAGCATTCATTCTCTTAATCTATCTTTTCCTTCTCTTTTTCCTCTCTCTCTCTCTCTCCTCTCTGTGTAAAAGACCTGTATACACACACAGAGGGGGAGAGAGAGTAGCCATGAAGGACACCATCAGATGCTGCATCTCTTGTATTCTTCCCTGTGGTGCACTAGACGTAATCCGAATCGTTCACTCAAACGGGCGAGTCGAAGAACTCAGCAAGACGGTTCGAGCTGGTGAGATCATGAAGGCCAATCCAAAACATGTCCTCAGGAAGTCGTCCATGTCTTCATCATCAGAAGGGGTCGTCCCAAAAATTGTGATATTACCACCTGACGCAGAGCTGCAGAGAGGGAAGATCTACTTCCTCATGCCCGTTTCGTCGCTCCCGGAGAAAACCCGGTCGGCGTCGACAAGGAAGAAGAAGAAGAGAGAAGCCCAGAACAACCACAACATCAACACCACCAGCAATGGAAGCTCAGCTGGTCTAACAAAGCTTCTTGTATCAGATCACTACTTATCTGAGATTCTCTCGGAGAAGATATCGACGCAGAGGGATCGGCGGCGAGGCCGAGTTGGCGTGTGGAGACCGCATTTGGAGAGCATATCAGAGATCTCAAATGCTAATGATCTTTAAAGTCCGGCTCTTAATTCTTCTGAACTTCACTTGGGTGAGGATGATCTCTTTGTATATATGCATATATGGAGATTAAAAAAAGTGCCATCTTTGTTATGTTATTGTTTTTGGGCTTTCTCTACTGGGGTTTTTGAATTTTGGGTGTTGGTTCTAAAGGGATTGTGTTTGGGCATCGGCATGAGAATTGAATGGAATTCGGGCTGCCGACGTTCGAGCTGATGGTTGTTTGTTAGATCTCTTTTTAGTGTTGTTAGTTGCAGAGGAATTCATGGTTGATGAAGGGATTGTTTTGTAAGAGATGGAAGAGAGAGAGAGAGAGAGAGGGAGCTGGATACAGCTCTGAATGCTTGTTTTCTTTCGTGAGGTGAATTGTATGTGAGAGGAGACTGTTATTACTCTTAGTCCCTACATCTACTGTTCATCGTTTAGAAATAAAAATTATTAAATGAGTGAAGTACAATTTATGACAATGACCTTTGGCTGGTGCACTCTACTTCTTGCTCAGTGTGGGTTCTCTTGTTCTTGGAATCAATGGAAACTTGGTGATGCTTTTGAGCATAGTTTAATTATTAAAATCTGAATCGTTTGGAAAAAAAAAAAGTGTTCTCACCTCTTGTTGGGGTCCAGCTAAATTTAACTTTTAATAAAAGTCGGGCTCATTATTAAATTGATCACGCATAAAAATATAAACATTACACCAATTATTAGATTGATCAATTTGATCATAATGAGCTCAACTTATGTTGAAGTGAGATTTGAAGACAACAGATACAAGAAGAGGCATTTTAGTGAATTTTAGTTTTGATTTTATTAGTGAGCCCATTAAAGTGCATCACCAAATTTTTAGTGATGTGGTATATATGCAGACAAGCCCCACACTCATTCTACCCAAGTTCCTGGCCAACATATCAAGGGTTGATCTTGGGTTGTATTTGTAGATAGAGAGATACCTCAACACTAAGCTACCGACTCCATTTTTTAATGTATTTGTCAAACATGTAGTTGACCCATTGCAGTATAATCCCAATATTGCAAAGAGATTTGTTACTTATTTGCACTCTTGTAGGGTGGTCCTCTAAAATCATTGTTAGACTATTATTCTTTATTGTGTTTATTAGATTTGTTTAATAATTTCTTTGAGTTTTAATAGAAGTAGAGATTTTATTTTTTACTATTACAAATATGAATTTTAGTGTAAGTGAAAAATATTTTATCTTTTGTTAGAAAAAAAAACATTTTTTTATAAGGTTCTAATGTTGAATACTGTGAATGGAAAAGACTAGAGTTTTCTGATCTTTCTTTAATCTTTTACACAAAGGTTTTTTTTCTTTAATGTTATATACGTTTATTAAAAAAAAAAGAATTTCTCTCTTTTTCCTTTTTTACGAATCTACGTATCTATGCATGGGCAAATTTATAACAAAAAGTCTACAAGGGCAAACTTTTTGGCCAGAATTTTGGACAACCCCTATGGTTTCCCTTGAATATTTTGGATATTCAAGGGAAACCATAGGGGTTGTCCAAAATTTTGGCCAAAAAACTTATCCATGTAGCACTACTGAATTTATAAAGGTAGACTCATGTGGCACTATACATCTTAATATATGCATAGATTCTGTATCGTGATTATTTTGAATGACGAGAAAAGGTGAAGAAGATAGAGATGGAGAAAATTATCCATTAGCTCAAATTTGTACATTTATAGTCAGTTTTCTCTACTAATTTTCTTTGCTTTTTTATTTTCACCTTCTCCACATCCAAACAGTAGATAATTAAGAACCAAATCCTGAAAAACTACTCATTGCTATCTTTCCTTCTATAACATACACAACTGGCACTGTCAAAAAATGGATGGAGGAAAAAGGCAATAACAAAACCCTTGCTCTTCATTTTCTACTGCAGGTGAGGATTTTATTCTCTGGATAGTGATATCGTCAGACCCATCTTAGGGACAAAATGAGACTCTCCTTTATATGTTGATGGACTTGGCTCATCGAAGGAGAAGGGAGAATGATGTCACCTGATATCATCTATTTTGGCATTTCCTTTTAGCTCCCCCTCCTAAGTGGACCAACAAAGGAGAGTACTCTCTTTTTTCTGTTTCAAGGTTTACCCATATCCACTTCACTAAGTGGCAAAAGGAAGGTGGCACTGCTAAGCTGGTGCACAACTCCTGTTTTGTCTCCCTTCACATTGCTAGTGCTTCTAAGGTCCTGTTTGAATGAGAGAAATTTGAAATTTCATGGGGGTGGAAGTTCCAATCCTCAGATTGCTTCTGGTCCAAGGCTTTGAATCCTTCCAAGGGCCTGCTATAAGAGAAATTTTCTATGTGAAAATTTAAGTCAATTATTTCCATGTCTCTTTGATTTCTCTGAATTCTTTACTTTATAGAGAGAGTTTACAAAAACCACCAACAATTTTTACAGTAAAAAGATTAATTAATATTGTTTAAAATGCTACAAATTCTAAATTATTTGAAAAAAACTTGGATTGGTTTTAAAATATCCCACACACAAAAAACCTCACACTAATGTCATGAAACAGACCCTGATTCCAGGTGCTTGTGAATTTCTATCTCAAACTGCAAGTGAAACTAATATGGGTCTCATCAGCTACATTGCCCTATTAATAGTTAGACAAAAATATTGTACATACAAACGGTAGGTGGGCTACTAAACCTAGCTAACTTTAGAGAAAGTGATGTAGGATGCCATGGCGATTATGGTACAAAGTTAAAAGTATTTTTAGTGAAGTGGATAAAGTATGGATAAAGGGTCAGATAGATTTCTCTACTCTCTCAATCTATGTGGTGTAGAAGAAGTGGATAGTAATAAAAATAAAGGTGTACAATAATTCAAGTGCGCCTTTCTCTTTCCACCGTTTGCAAGCGTCTCTGTCTCTACCTTTTGCTTTGATATCTTTCATTCCATATGTATACTCCAATGTGCTTTTTTATTTTTTTTGCCCTTCTTTGTTTTTACCCTCACAATGAAAAGAAAAGAGGGGTCTTCTCTGCAGAGATCCCAGATATCTCTTTGACAAATACAAGTCCCCACTTCCAATGGCCTACAGTATATTGAAAGGGAGTGAGCTGGGACTACAACGTGCTTCCATATAATCCACTAGACTGTAGCAACTCATCCACAACAGTACCATCTTTCTGTTGCAACTGTCTCAAATTAATGTGCCTAAATCCACACCTTTCAATTCCAAGACACCAAAAAGATCTAGCCAACCCCCAACCCAAAAATCAGCAGGCGGAATGGGATGGGTAAGATTGTGAAATCAATATAGGGGAGTTACTGCCGACATTTTAGTTGAACTGACCGTGGGTAGTATAGTAGTCAATTTCATTTCTTTCCAAAATTTTCTTTTCATCCTTTTGCTGAAATGGAATGGGGCAGAAAAAAAAATTCGATTGGAACTCCGGTGATTTCAGTTGTCCATTTCAATTTGTGGCACAATTCATTTCTCAATATTCACAGCAAGAAACATGCATAATTTATATTTTTTATTTTATCTATATGAATATATATTTTTAATTTTTTATTATTTCGAAAAGTTAATCTAAAAGGTATCGTCTTGAAATACTGAAATATTTCATCTTAAATGCTGGACCGAAATGACGACAAAAATGGAATGGACAACTATGCATGTATTCATCATCTATTAACATACTAGAACACTTTCAAAATACATTGGATGTGATACTTGATGCATGTTTTCTAGCACGGCTCTAACTCTTTAAGATGTGGGCCATGTGACTGCGTTTGTATGATAGATGGACATGAGAGTCGTCGCCCATCATGAGCCCATCTGAGATTGATCCTTGAAATGACCTATTGATGAAAATTATGAACGTAGTCATAACTAGCCAAAATCGAACTATTCGATAAGTCAAAACAGATTTAACTCGATTGGATTTCCTGCTTATCCAACACAGGATCTATAAAGTTGTGATCTTTCAATCTTTTATCATATCTTTCAATCTTGTATTATGCTCCCGATTTGAAAAAGACTCGACCTTAGAGTTGGTCTTCTCTTCTGTCACTTTCTCTTAATCTTCTTTGCTTTCGCTTAATTTTTAC
The DNA here is from genome assembly GCA_012931725.1 of Litsea cubeba. NCBI lineage: Eukaryota > Viridiplantae > Streptophyta > Magnoliopsida > Laurales > Lauraceae > Litsea > Litsea cubeba. The sequence continues at coordinate 2,491,472 of CM022947.1, read as the reverse complement.
CGTTACATCTCTTTGGAAAGTCTGAATCTTTGAATCTGATCGTGGGCTGTTGGGTCATAAACTTCTCATAACATGTACCACCACCATCATCTAGAATCTGCATCCAAATGCTCTCCTTAATCCTTATTTGTGGGCCTTAGCCAAATTGTATCAGTTTGGACTAGCATTTGATTGTGATTTGTGAGATTGATCAAATTTAACATACATGAATAGACTACAAAAGACAAGGGAGCAGAATTGCCTGTTTTACACATGATGAATGTGATGGTGGCCCATTTAAGATTGCTCCAATTGCCATTTAGATTTCAATGGTGGGCCCCACTGATAGATTTATAGGCCTGGTCTCAGACAATTCTCAGAGGCCAGACTAAGGATCCAAATTCTATCAGCTGACTGACTCCTCCCATGATGGCCTCCTCTTCACCCGGAATATTTTCAAGTTGCATACCTGTAACCTCACCTTATCGATCTGATGTGTATTATATATACTTAAAAACTTTCTCAATACAGAGAGAACCCCACAAAAACTCAAATAAATCTATAAAACATTGTCTTCAAAGAAACATACTCCACAAACTTCCATCATTAAAGTCAAGGCCCCTTACTGTGGTTGCACGCCACAATCTAGGGGACCACTGTTCTTAAACAGTGTGTTTGCAATACACATTAAGATACAATATATGTATAGTTTTAAATGCTCATAATCTCCATTGGCTAACAAGTTAAAATATAAAAGCATCTCTAGAACAAATGCAATTATACAAAGAAAGATCTCTTTGGGGAAGAACGTCCATGAGAGCCCCTGCGAGCGCCTATTGACTTGTGTATTTGGCTGGGTATTTGCCGGCACTTGCCTCTAGATGTGAGCAATGCCACTTTTTTTTTATCTGCATGTGGCACTTTGATGCATTTGTTTATGTATTAGTAAATCTTCCTTTTGGTGAGTATCAATTAGAAATTGGAAACCAAAGTCCTGATGGCTGCACATGTTTCTACTTAAGTATTAAGGGTGTTGTTGATTTCACAGCATGTAATCATAATAATGCTTCTGTATTAACTGTAAAGAGGTTAAGCTAGATCTTTCATGTTGGCACTGTCTGAAAAAAACAGTTGTGGCTCATGCCTGGAAGCTGTCCTATGCTGATGCTTCCAAGAAGAATGGAGTCTGGCCCCCCTATTTTTTTTTTTTTTTTTTCAGATTGGAAGACTCATAACCTTTGATTTGCAGCCTAGGTAGGTTCAAAAATTGGTCAGGTCAAACAAAAAAATTGCCCTTATAGAGGTAGGTTAAAAAATTCCAACCGGAATCAGGTTAGTGGTTGGTTTATATTTTGGCCACTCAAACTAATTTGCTGATGAAAATGTCATTTATGTAAATAGTACAAATCTACCATTTTTCTTAAATTGTAAAATGAAATCATGTGTTAAATCTCAACATCATGGGGGAGGTTTGTTATCCTATTTTCTTGAAAGTCGGGTTGTGCATAGATTCACCCTGATTCGCTCTAAACACATCGATCATGAATCCTATTTTCTAATGGCTTGTTTGTGTTGATGATGCCAAAATTGGGTTTCGGACATCACCGGTCAAGTAATAGATGCAATAATAAATGCGGTAAACAAATGAGAGAGAGAAATGGAATTTATAGTGGTTCGGTCTGTGTGACCTAAATCCACTTCATAAAGGCAGAGGTTGCCTGTTGTATTTTATTTCCTCAATGAGTTGGGATTACAAGCTAGAGGAATACAAGAGTAGAAAAATGGGAAGACATCAATCGCCCCAAGTATTGGTGGGGCTCCTCGATTTATAGTCCTCCCCTAACAGATGGGGACGACTCTTCAGCAACGTTTGCCGTGCTTGAATGGAGCCTTCGAACTGCCCTCGCGCTGGACGAGGCAGGTGAGATATTCTCCGCAGGACCTGGTAAAAGCGGGACTGCTTCCGAAGCGATGTGGCTGCCTTGACTTGGCCAAGGTATATGGATTTGGATCCGGACCTGAACGGATCAATCGGACTTCCACTGATTTGGACCTTGGCTCATTGGGCTATTCTGACCTGACTCATCCTCATGGGTTGGGTCATTTGGGCCTGACTCATCATTTGCCCTTCAATGTCTCGTGCCCAAATAATTTTTTGAAAGGGGGCATTGGTAGATTCAGGTCTCTTCTCCCTCCAAAATCTTTTTCCTCTATTCTGGTTTTAATCCTGGTCTGGGCGAGCTTCGGAATCGGAGAAGCCTGGGCGCCCAGGGAGAGATGGCCTGGGCGCTCGGGGGAGTGATGGGCGCCCGGGGGAGTAATGGTCTGGGTGCCCAGGGGAGTGATGGCGGCCTGGGCGCCCGGGGGAGAAGGCCTGGGCACCCGGGGGTGAAGCTCCTAGGCGCCCGAGGGAGTGATGGGCGCCCGGGGGAGTGAAGCTCCTGGGCGCCGGGGGAGTGATGGTCCTGGGCGCCTGGGGGAGTGAAGCTCCTGGGCGCCCGAGGGAGTGAAGCTCTTGGGCGCCCGGGGGAGTGAAGCTCCTGGGCGCCCGGGGGAGTGATGGGCGTCTGGGGGAGTGAGTCCCCTGGTCGCCTGGGGTATTGAGTCCCCTGGTCCCGTGGCGGCCGTTATGTATCTTTTTTTCTTTTTTTTTTCGGGAGCGCTGCCCCCTGGGCCCCCGCGAGCTGACCGGGCAGCTCAACCCTCGCTGGGGGACACCCCCGGACCCCCTATGCGAAGCGCATGACATATCCCTTAGCATATGTAAATTCCAAGACTCTGCCCCTCGGTAACTTCTGATGGGTCATCCCAGAAGAAGAAGATGAGCCCGCAACTTGCTAGAAAGATTGCTCCAAATCCTAGGCTGCAGCAGCGGGCGCGGGCGTAGTCGCTGCAGCGCGGAAAATGAGAGAGCTTTTCAGGCTGAGGAGAGGGCTGCGCTAGCTGGAAGGCTTCCGAGGCTGATCTTTTCGCGGCCCGCGAGAGGGCGACCAGGCTTGAGACCGAACTCTTAGCAGCCTAAGAGAGGGCGGCCAAGGCAGAGGCTGAGCTTGTGAAGGACCTTGAGAGGGCTTCGCTCAGTGAGGCCGAGCTTCTGAAGACCCGCGAGAGGGCTTCGCTCAGTGAGGCTGAGCTTCTGAAGACCCGCGAGAGGGCTTCACTCAGTGAGGTGAGCTTCTGAAGACTCGCGAGAGGGCTTCGCTCAAATGAGGTGAGCTTCTGAAGACCCGCGAGAGGGCTTCGCTCAAATGAGGCTGAGCTTGTACAGACCCGTGAGAGGGTGATGCTCATAGAGACCGTTGTGGAGACAGTGATTGGGGTGGTACATGAGAGAACTGCTTTACCAAATATTGACCTCTTAGGCTTCGTGCCGACTGAGGCGCTTGATGATTGTAGTGGCAGCTCTGATGATGTCGATGATGATGGTAATGCCGAGGACAACTTTAAGAGTGATTAGAGGGCAGGGGACTCTTTTTCTCCTCCATGCTTTGGTTTTCACTCTCCCCTTCTTGGAAATGAGGATCCTCTCCATTAGAAGAAGAGGGAGGATGTGGTCCCTGGGCCCCCTGGGGAACTCCCTGCACCGCCCAGAGGATGGGTGCCCTGAGGAACTCCCTGGGCGCCGCCCTGAGAATGGGCGCCCAGATGGGGAGCTCCCTAGGCCCCGCCCAGAGGATGGGCGCCCTGGGGAACTCCTTGGGCGCCGCCCTGAGGATGGGCGCCCAGATGGGGAGCTCCCCGGCGTGGAGCTCTTGGAAGTCCCCGGCGCGATGCTCCTTGTGGTACTCCTCCAAATTGTGCTCCTCCTTGCCTTGCCAGCACGAGTTGTAAGATCTGCTGGTTTTGGGCTACCAGCTGTTGCATGGTCTCCAACATCTGCTGAGGAGTGGGAGCAGGAGCATTCGGGGTAGGAGTGATTGGTGGAAGGTTACCCTCGCCCTCTGCTCGTCTTGTCGATCTAGTGGTGATCACCATAATTTTGAAAAAAGGATGAGAACTTTTGTTCGGTTCCCACAGACGGCGCCAAACTGATGATGCCAAAATTGGGTTTCAGACACCACCGGTTAAGTAATAAATGTGGTAAATTAATGAGAGAGAGAATGGAAATTTATAGTGGTTCGGTTTGTGTGACCTACATCCACTTTATAAAGGCAGAGGTCGCATGTTGGTATTTTACTTTTCCAATGAGTAGGAATTACAGGTTAGGAGAATACAAGAGTAGAAAATGGGAAGATATCCATTCTTTTCAAAGTGCTGGTGGGGCTCCTCGATTTATAGTCTACCCTAACAGACGGGGACGCTCCTCTGCAACGTTCGCCCTTGGAGACCTTGAACTGCCCTCGCGTTGGACGAGGCAGGTGAGATATTTCTCCGCAAGACTTGGTAGGAGCGAGACTGCTTCCGAAGCAACGTGGCTGCCCTGACTTGGTCTCTTCGTGGGCTTGGACCTGAGCTTCATCCTCATGGGTTAGATTATTTGGGCCTTACTCATCATGTGTAATGCCGCGGAAGATGAAATCTGTGTTTCTTCTTTCATAAAAATAGATTTTCGAAAAGGACGTTAACAGAAGTGGATACCGTCAATTCCCTAAAAAAAAAAAAAATGTGTCACTACCTGTTAAAGAAGAATTTAAAAAAATAACAAAACGTACCGAAGAAATTAATTGAATTTTATTCACCAAATAGACTAAAGCCAAACTTTTTGTGTCAAAAAGAAGAACATGCCACATGTTTAAATAAATATTGAGAAAACAGCAGACATGCTCCAAGAACAGCAATGAATACAGTCTGCAATCTATATTACTCAATCTTCTAGTGTAGAAATATTGTGTTTATCTATAGTTCCCAAACTGATCTATGTTATAAATCATCAGAGTATGGGTTTCATTTTGCACATACCTATTGCATCATGACAGTACACAACATCAGGAATGAATCGTCAGTCATTGAAAATAAAGGTAGCATGACACAGTAGCGGATGTTAAAAAAAAAAATTCTTGGAGAGCCAAAGTGAGGAAAAAATTTCCTCCAACATTTGGTGGTTTTTCCAAATTTTAGGATGATCCATGCCTCCATGGCCCCTCTTGTGGGGGTTTTCATGGCTGGGTCAAGCGAGGCCCAGCCCGACTTTAGAAACACAGGACCATATCTGGTCCGAGCACATAATGGGCCATAAACATCAGCCCCGAGGCCACCCATTTATTCAAGCGGGCCCTACCAGACCATCTTTTAAAAGTTGTTTAGGCTTTCTAGCAATTGTTTGGAGAAACCACCAAATTAAAAGCAGTTTTTATTTGGGCCGGGCTGGGTTTAAACTCTCTATCACTTAATCTAAGCCTGGCCAAATATTAAACTGGCCCAGGTTGCCAACCCCACCCCCCCTCTTTGTTCCATCCCTGACAAGGTCCATCCTTGGAGGGAACAATTTATTCCAATGGGACATGAGGCAAATTCATGAGTTCCACTGGCCTGACAAATGAAAAAAGTCTTTGGATTTATTCTCCATAAAAAATTATCTATAGCATACGTGTTATCCATCCAATTAATAAATTTGTTAGCCAGCCATTAACTAGTTGTAATTATTTCTTCAGCCTGTTGTCTCGTTACATTTTTTTTTTCAAATTAAGTCCACACTAGAGGTTGATCGCTAATGAGGGAAATCAACCGCCACAACCATACTTTTTTTTGAACCAGAAAGCCTGGACACCATCAAGTCGTCACTTGGAGCCTCTACCAGGATTCGAAGCGAACACCTTCAGGTTGCAACGAGGAGCATCTATCATCGAAACATATAAGTGATTGTAAACATATAACTGATGGTAGTGGAGCAGCATTTCTTCATGAAAGGCATGAAAAATTGGATCGCTTTCCCACTATAGAAATATTTTTCATCACTGTAGAAATATTTTTTATTTTATGTTTGGTATAGCCACTTTTACTTTAAAAAAATGAGCTAATATTACCACAATTCAGCAAAAAAAAAAGGTATTATTTCCATGAAAAGAAGTCTAAAAATTGATTTTCCACATACATACACAAACTTACTGTTACAAACACACTTTCTATCTGAAAATACCAAACATGTCTACTTTTGTGGCACAACTAATTACACAGCAACTCTAGCATGAACAGGACCTCTACAGGGAGAGGGAAAGAGTGTTTGAGGCCAAATGAATTCTAAGATCAATGGATACCAACCCAATAAAAAATAAAAGCGCTATATGATTGAGTTGAGAAGAATTCCAACCTTTAATAAAGGTTGAATTTTTTTACATTTCAGCTTGGGGATTTCCTAATATAAGTTAAAAAAAGAAGAAGAACTATTTCACTTAAAATAAAATGCTGCTTAATTCCTTCATTTTAGACTCACAAAAACAAAACAAAACATAATAGTGATTTTAATCTCATAAGATATTTTCCATCTGCTTTGTCCTGAGTCAGCGATGACTTTTGACCAAAGTGTTGGATAGGGATGAAGGGTTGACCATTTTTAAAAGACTTTTTGTCACATTTTTTTTTTATATAACATGCTTTAATCAGTCTTTTGCCAAATAAGAAAACATTCTTTAACTAACCAATTTGTCAAGGTTGTCAAGCTGTAAAATCAAAACCAACTTGTTGTAGTTGTCAACACATGACTTTCAAAATCCAAACAGACTGATTTTTCAGTGAGATCTTTGATGATCATGATTATTAGTTTGATATTTCTGTTATGCTCTAGGTTTTGTTTTATAGATCTATCATCACACCCTTCTATAGGCCAATCACCCAAAGTCTTCTTTTTTTTTTTTTTAAATTATCCTTATGTCAGAAGTCATGATATCATGATAAATGCAGTGAGAATTTTCAATCTTGAACATGGGCAGGATGATGAAGACAAAAAGGATGATTAGATGATCAGATCAAAAGGCCGGTGGTTGTTACATTTATGCGAGCAATTATAGGAGATGGTGAGAGCAAGGGCTTTAATTAATGAAAAGTGGGTCCGTTGTATATATCAAAGAGTAGCTACCAAGGGGTTAAATTTCGCAAGGTAACTATAATAGAAATATGGCACATGATAGTGTAAAAAAAAAAGGGATGTTAAAGGGTTGTTCGAATGATTCACAAGTGCAATGGTTATGCATCTTCATGTTTATTTGCACTTTTATTCTTAATGCTATTACGTAAAATGATGTGTAAATAAAGTCATTTACACACTAAATTTTCACACCTAAAGCGATCTGAAAATGACTTCCACACTTACCTTGCGAAAGATGCCAGCACAACTCTTACTCGGTGATTGAATTCCTATCAGTCCCATCAACCACCATTATTCTTTTTTATTTTTGTGGATCCCATATTATAAATCAAACCGTTCAATTTATTTATTCAACTAATAAACACTAAGATTTTAACCAACGAGTGGTAGTTCAGTTGGTCAAGAATTTGTATTCTACACCTATCTTCATCGGCCACCTCCCATGATTTTACCAGTGTATGTGAATCAAGTTTCCCGGGCTCAAGGCTTAAATATGTATAAATCTTGAGTAATTTGTGAAAAAATAAAAAACCTATATATATATATATATATGATATTTTGCAAGCCCCTTCATTCATCCTCGGAACCATTATTAACGGAAATAGAAATAAATTTCCACCCTGCTGCCGAACGGATCCGTCTGCCTAACCAAACCAAACCAACCAAACCAAGCCTTTTCCCACTAGGTGGGGTCGGCTATATGGATTTGACGACGCCAATCAAATCTGTTTAGGGCCATGTCCTCCGTTAGATCCATGTAGGCAAGATCATGTTTAATAGTTTCTTTCCAACTTCTCTTGGGTCTCCCTCTCCCTCTCCTACTCTTGGCAAACTCCATGCTTTCACACCTTTTAACAGGTGCCTCTGTTGGACGCCTTCTAACATGGCCGAACCATCTCAGTCGATTTTCTCTCATTTTATCTCCAATCGGTGCTATTCCTACTATGCCCCTAATTTCCTCATTCCTAATCCTATCTCTCCTTGTGATCCCGCACATCCATCTTAGCATTCTCATCTCCGCAACTTCCATCTTCTTGACATGATTATGCTTTACTGCCCAACACTCTGATCCATATAACAACGCTGGCCGTACCGCCACCTTATAATACTTTCCTTTAACCTTGAGGGGGACTTTCCGATCACACAAGACCCCCGAAGCACTCCTCCATTTGGTCCACCCGGCTTGAATCCTGTGACTTACATCAGTATCAATCCCTCCATCCTGTTGCACCATAGATCCAAGGTACCTAAAGTTTTCTTTTTCTACTATCTTTGTGTGCCCAAACTTACTTCTATGTTACCAGGTGTCCTACTTTGACTAAACTTGCATTCCATATATTCCGTTTTGCATCGACTTAGCCTAAACCCTTTTGTCTCTAATGTTTTCCGCCACAATTCAAGTTTAGCATTCACTCCTTCTCTCGTCTCATCCACTAAAACAATGTCATCTGCAAATAACATACACCACGGCACCTCATCCTGGATATGTCTTGTAATCTCATCCATAACTAGGGCAAACAAGTTTCATTAGGTATCAAATCCATAAAAAAATCCGACTGAGTATTGTGCTGGCTGTCGGCTACCTAACGCACAACCCTCCTCCTTTGTCCGGGCTTGGGACCGGCTATGTCAAGGATACCCCAACATAGGCGGAGTTATCCGTCTGCCTAACAAAGGCATTAAAAAGTTTTTGCAGCGGGGGCTAATGCCCCCCTCAGCTCTCCTTCCACGTTCCTTTGTCTTTCCAATTCCAATCAACCAACTCAATTAAAGCGAGAAAGATGAGATCACCCCTTAATATCAATACCCCCACCGACGAAATCTTCCCCTCTTACCATTAGACCACGAAAATCACAAGTCCATGGTATTGGTTGGTATTTGGTACCCCCACAACGCCACCAGCGAGAGAAACGAGGAATCTCTGCCACACACCCCACAAATTCCCCAAACTACACTCCCCAAACTCCCAAAAACTACATTTCAATGTCTTCACGAAAAGCACAAAACCACTGAAAACAGATTGGGTTTCTTTGGTCATTTTGCACCTACCAGATATAAAACCCCACTTTCTCCCCATTTCCATTTCCCTTTCCCTTTCCCGTCCAGGAAAAAAACAAAACGGCATGGAAACGGATGGGGGGCATCCCAATCGCGCCGATCCGATCGGAGCCGTCGATCCGACCAGATGCGTATGACGCAAGCAGCCCGGGCGCCAATGTCGGCCCACGCGCTTTCCCTCCCCTCACGGCGAGACCCGACTCCCTACCCGTCCAACCCCCACGTGCCCCTCACGCGCCTCTCCCCTGCCCAGCCGGCGCTTCTTCCTTCCTTCCCCTCACCGACATCTCTCTCTCTCTCTAACAAACACATACAGATAGATAGAGAGAGAGAGAGAGAGAGAAAGAATAGAGAGACGAACAGATAACGGAGGATGGACGGAAGGGAAACGGCGTTAAGACGCCCGTCATACCACACGTTACCCTCCCGTGAGGACTGCTGGAGCGAAGGCGCGACCTCAACCCTAATCGACGCATGGGGGGACCGTTATCTCGATCTCAACCGCGGGAATCTCCGTCAGAAGCACTGGCAGGACGTCGCCGACGCCGTCACTCCCGCGACGGTGCCGGAAAGAAGCCCCGGCGCACCGACGTCCAGTGCAAGAACCGGATCGACACCCTCAAGAGAAGTACAAGCTCGAGAAGGCCAAGATCGCCGCCGTCCCAGACGGAAACCTAGCCTCCCAATGGCCGGTTCTTCTCCAGGCTCGACGACCTGATCGGCCCTGCCGCCGCACTGAAAAAGCCCTCTCCGCCGCTCGCCCTGCCGCTGCCTTACCGGAAAACGCCTCCCTCGCTGCCGCAGGCGGCGGCTGTGCGGCCGTCCAAGGATAAGCGGCCTGTGGTCGCTGTCGATGATTCCTTCTTTAGGAGGAATTATTCGGTGGCGCTGCCGCTGCCGCGGCTGGTGATGCGGATTCGGATCGTCGAGATCGAGTACGGAAAGCAGGAGGAGGGTTAGGGAGGAGGAGGATGGGGGCGGTGGGAATGGGGATGGGGATGGTCTCCAACAGCTGGCGCAGGCAGATCGAGCGGTTGCAGAGGTGTATGAGAGGGTGGAGGAGGCTAAGCAGCGGCAGTTGCTGGAACTGGAGAAGGAAAGGATGGAGTTTGCAAAGGGGCTGGAGTTTCAGAGGATGCAGCTGTTTATGGATTGGCAGATACAGCTGGAGAAGGTGAAGCGCTCAAAGCGCTCTTCTGCTGCTGCCGGTGAGCACAATCTCCTTCCCTCTCTTCCCTTTTGTTAATTTCTTCTCAAAATTGGTGCTTGAGGATTTCTGAGTTGATTGTTATCTAAGTCTTTTAATTTGTAAAATAGAATTCGCCTATGACCTGTTTGATCACCACTGAATTCATGAATATACGCGATTGTTAGATCATCTCATCTCCTTCACAATTTAAAGGGCAATTGTGTTTGGCCTGTCTGGGGTTTGATTCATTGATTCCTATGTGCATTTGGTGAATGAGATGGTTTTTAGGGCGGAATTGTTCAATCTCATCTTTTCAATTGGGTGACCCTTTTGGATTAGGGCATTTGTAAATTGTGGTGCTGCTTGCAACCACCTTCTTTGGTTGTCAAAATCCAAAAGGATTAAGTTACCGAGGATTTGTAGTTTTTTGTGATATCATTTCACAGCTACAATTGGGGTTCATTCCTATTTGAATATTATGATACCCAGATGATACTTCAAAGTGGGCAAGGTATTATATCATATGGTATCTGATACTTCAATTGTATATGTAAAGTACAATCTTTGTCCTTGCTGTACACACTGAGTGTCCTAGCCATTCCATGCTGTATCTGGGTTACTTTGGGTTGTTGCTTTTGGAAGTAGATATGTGGTCTTACCAATCTATGGATTAACACCCTGCATAAAGCTCCTAGTCTCAATGCAAGTTTGGTTATTACTCTTTTGATTGATCATTATCTTTTTATTTATATCAACCATTAAAAATGCTTTTTAATGCTGGATCTCTCAACTGCTTTGATAACTCATCCAATGTGTTTAATATTTGCTTGGTTAGGTGGTTATTATTATGTAATGAGTGTTTTATTGAGGACATCCTAATGGTGGACCCTCTTTTTTGTTGCAAGTCCTTGTTTCTCGGACATTTAATTAATGTGCCATCGTACTACTAGTTCTCCTATCTTGATTTTTCTATTTCAGAACTCCTTATTTCAACTATGGACAGTAGGAAATTTAGCTTCATATACTTATTAGCATATCAATATGAATCTCATTGCTTGGTACAGTATGAGTAGAGGATGTTTCAAGGCTACATGTTCTAAGAAAGTCTAAGAATCTCTAGTCTTATTTCTTTATTTGAAAAGCGGAGATCAGAATTTGTTTTGCAATTCACAAATTTGTCCTTGACCTTTTTAACTGAATATTAAGTTTTGGAGCAGCCATCAGAGATTTTAGGATTCTGTGACTCGTGGAAGGAGTGATTTGTGGAATGTGTTGCGCTCCCTTAGTTATTGTTTGTGTTTGCAGCGAGTTCATTGTGTGCATGATGTTTAAAGAGGGATTGTTTTCATGGGCAAACTCTTTGTAGACGTTGTAAGGCATATGAATGCAAGTATCAATAGTTTTTACATGCCAATAGGTTTGTTTAGTGAGCAAAAAACCTGTAGAATCATCAAATTGCTCAAATTGTGTGCAATTTGATACAGACGTTGAACTGTTGAATATACAAAAAATACAATAATGATTTTATTTTGTGAAATTTGTGTTTTCCCTCTTTATCTTGGATTATGTCATATCCCCTTCATGGTGGTGAAATGATGGAGCTTATTTTGCAGCAGAAGACCAAAGTGTGATTGGGAGGCATCCTACATCTAATCTTATCTAATCTTCTCTTTGCTTGTTTATTCTTGGCTTCATCTTATCTGTCTTTCTTTCTTTTTTCCCCTCGGTGAAGCTTACTGAAATAAATATTTGGTCTCTCGTCTTCAATTAATTCCTCACCTTTTTCTTCTTTTGTTTGTGTAAATGTCAAGACACCACTTTGATTATTCTATTAACCACACTAGAATATTGTGCACACATTTCCATTTCTTTTTAATATTCTTGTAAGGTGAAATTTCATGCAAAATACGCCAGTTTTTAATACAATGGCTTTGGTATTGCTATTATTAGAATGTTTTCAAGTTTCATCTTTATTATTGTCATGGCTCTGAGGCATAGAGTTTTGCCTAAAACACCGAGGGTGGTATCAATTGACCGATATGTTTCATGATTATTATTATAATTTTATAAATGACATCTCACGAAAAATACCAGCTGAACATGGTTGGATTAGTCCACAAATATCAAATACCTATTTAAATACAACATTGTAACAATAAATATTATTACTATCCAAAATTTCAACCGACAAAAAGAAAGTTAAAAAAAAAGAAGAAAAGTGATAGAGAAATAGGGTGAGATTCCTTATTTAGAAAAAAAGGCCTGGATTCTTGTGAAGGTTACTTGTGAGTGTTTGATAAAATGTTTAAAATGGAAAGATGCTGATGAATGTGCTTTAATGCCGAAATCTACTTAAAAACATGTGATTTGGATGCCCATGTGATGTAATCGTGCCTTTCTAATTTTATTTTATTGTTTTGTGAAAGAAGAAAACACCTAAAGCATTTCAAAACTTCATTTTCCTATGGAATAAAATGTTGAGAAGGGTGTTTTTCGTTAGGGCCATCCATCACTGACGCCATGAGAAAGGGGGGAAAAAGAGAAAAGGGGAAACAGGAGAAAAGTGAGTAGTATTTTAAAAATGTTACTTGTTGCTTTTTGAAATTACCATCTAATGCTCCTATTTTTGGGAGTCGTATGATCCATGATCCATACGATTTAGGGCCCCAACTTGGGTTGGTGGCAAGTCTGAGCCCCCAAAAGACCCCAATCCCTCCCAAACTTGAACCCTAACCTGACAGCTGTAATTACTCCAACCCTGACTTGACCAGTCAACCTGAATCTTTTTCTCATTCCTATGGGAGCCTCTAAATCACAAAAGCACCAGAATTCTCATATCAATACACGTCTCAAATCTCAACAAGAACGACCAATAAACAGAATGCAAGAAAGGCTTGCCCAATCCCAAACTTGAATCTGAACCTAACACAGCAGTAATTCCTAGAACCCTGACTCAACCAATCAACCTGAATCTTTTCTCATTCCTGCAGGAGTTTTTAATTCACAAAAGCCTCAAAACACTGATCATAGTGGATAATAACTATTGTCTCATGATCATCATCAAATATGTGGAACAGTGACAATAAAATGGATTTATTTACCTCTTTGGAGCAGTGGATGTTTGTCTTCTCTATGCATTTTCTTTTGCCCTTTGATCCATTTGAAACTGAACCCTCCATCTTGTAGCTCTATTTCTTTTTTGGTCTCAGACCTCTCAATCTGCAGAACTGTTGGAGAGACTTGTTGGTTGGAATTATCGTTGGATTGGGACAGATAAAGGAGAGAAACAAGAAGGATTTATCAAATTTAAAAGATGAAAATGGGTTTCAACCATAAAGATAAAAGAGTTGAATGAATTAAATATGATCGACCACTGAGTGAAAAAGATAGTTGAGTCCTTGATTTGGTTTTGGAAGATGTAGAGGGCGAGGGAACAGGGGAATCACCCAAATTCTCATCTTCAAAAACTGGGCAAGAATGGTCTTCTTGTACCAAGAGTTTTATACTTTTATAACCATTTGATGCATTACAGTTGTAGAATTGGGTTCAGGTTGGGTCAGATTGCCCAATGCTCCAATTGAGCCAGACTTGAATGTATAGTAGGCTGAATCTTCAAATCCAAGACAACTCGAGCAAAATTCAGATTGGATCAATCGGATTTGGGATGGGCCAACCCAAGTTGTAGCCCTAAGACGCTTCTGTTTGCATACTATTTACTAAACAATTCAACCATTGTAGGCAACGTTCTATTTGAATGTATGGATTGGTTCATGTGGAGATTCCTTTTTAGTCAAGCTTCATAGTTTTAACGTAATTAGTTATATCTTGGGAAAGTTAGGAGTTGGATTCGAGGTATTTTAGGGTTTTGAGATATTATATAAGGATGTAATGGGCCAACTGTTATGGTATCCTTTCTCTCTCCTTGTATTGATTTTCTTCTCCACGAGATTGAGAATTTTCAGTGATTAATCCTGCAGTCAACGTTCATAATAATTGATTTCAGTAAGTTCCTTTCTTCTTGTTGCTGTAATTTCTGGAATTTGTTGGTTTTGGGCGCACGACAGTTCACTTGGTGAGTCCGGACTGCATCAGTTCATTTGTTATTCAATGTTTCTAATGTGCCCAAGGTATAGTGAGTTTTCATGTCTAATTCAAACAATGCTACTGGGATGGTGGTCAATAGGTATCACCACCACCAATGTCATCATCACCAAGGCTTTGTCATTTTTTCGGGCTACATTGGGTTCTGGAACTCACTCATTCACACACTCATGTCCCTAACTAGCTGAGCAAAAGCTGCAAACAAGGCTTAAATTCATTTATTTGGGTGTGGCTCTTCTTTTAGTTGTATTTCTCCTTCCACTTCAATTGTGGGGCTTTTTTTACTTCTTGTTACTTAATTCCATGTTCTTGCCTCTCTCTGTGCTTCCTGCTCCAATTTTCTATGTCACGATCAGACAAACCCAAATGGCATTCCTTGGTTTTATCATCCAATGGAGGTGCATGTAGGTTCTCTCTATGTACCCATTTCTGAGTCTATTCTTTTACACCACTTATATCTAAGTGTATGCATCTCAGCCACTTGCAGCGTAGTAAAAGGAACACCTAGGCTCATTGGTGCCTTGCCTGCGCCAACGTCCCAAGCGAGGCTCTGTTTCTGGGCTGGCGCTTGGTGCACCTGGGCGCCTGCGCAGGTGTGCTGGGTGCCTTGGGGTTTTCAATTTTAGTCCATTTTTTTTCCTTTTCTAATAAATGCCTCAGTCCCACTAGTATGTATGATCTCTCTCTCTTTTGTTGCTAGGGTTATTTAGATAAAGTTTGAGAAAGAGCCTAGAAAACTGTTAGGGAAGAAAAATCAGAGGAAAGTGAGTTTTTCTAATTTTCTTCTTCCTGTATTCTCATCCTCCACCTTTGTCCTCTCTCCCCATTAAGTATCTGTTACAGCCAGCCAACAGAGATCACAGCCAGCCAACAGAGAAGAAAAGGGAAAGACGTAGTGAGGGCTGAGGAAGACAGAAGAAATGTGAAAGTACTAGTACTTAGTGAGGAAGGCAGAGGAGACAGAGAAGAGAAGTAGTTGTGACTAGTGAGGAAGGCAGAGTAGAGAGGTGAAACCCTGTCCCTTAGCTTCCCATCTCTGCCATAGAAGGCAATTTTACTGCCACTTTGCTGAGGTTACGAGGTGGTGTTGGGCTAGTTAGCACATTGATTTACCTTGTAAATGAGATGACATTATTGCCGCCGTGTTGTTAGGACAAAGGCTCATGAGTACCAACATGCCAAGCGAGGTAGAGGTCCAGTTAGGCCCACGGATCATGTAGGTGCATTCTTTCCACACGGAAAACAAGAATCTGCTGAACACTGCTTGAGTTTTGCTAAGTGCTGCCTTCCTTTCTAACTTCCTCCTTTTTTTTTCCCTTTTTTTATTGCGTGTGCTTGTGTGTGTGTGCCATTCCATGACTTAAGTACACAATACTTCAAACATTTCTATTTATTTCTTTACAGTTTCTTGACCATGCTCAACTAAGAGGGCGATGCTTACATTATCTCTACATTTTCTTTAAATATTTTGGTTAAATCATGTTTTTTATTTATTTATTTATTTTTATATATTTCAGACAGCTATTTGTAGCTATAGCCATGTGGACAGTAGCTTTGCATTTGGAATTGGATGCCGGGCATGCAAAAGTCTAACAACTGCTTCTCAGTTTCATGCTACAAACTGACAAAATGCTTCATGTGATTCGTAAACTTCTTTGTATATTTCCAGGAATTGTTCACCACCCAAATTGATGGAGTAAGGCATATGGTAATGATGATCTCTAGGAATTGTCTGATAATCCTTCATAAACTAAATTAAACTGCTAGTTGTTGTCTGGTTACTTCTAGTTTTTGGTAGGATCTTTTAAAGTTTATTTATATCTTACATTTGCACATTCTGTTGACCCGAACAGTTTGTTGAATTATATAATCCAATTGTTTTGGCCTTTTTGAGTTATTATTGAATTATATTGATATTCAAGTGCCTCATTATTTTGCAATTGGTATGGTAGGTAAAAGTGTTGGGTTGTGGTTAAATCCAAAACATCAATCCTCAAGTATCGCAAGTAACGAGAACATGTTTCTTTTATTAGAGATACTTTCAGGCACTTCAAAGTTCAAACTATGACACCAATGATGCAAACTTCTGTAAGTTCCGAGGGAGGAAAATATCCACTTTGTAGAAGCCTAGAATGTATCTGGGTTTTTTTCTCCCCTCAAATTAGGGAGACATTTGTACTTGATTGGGTCACTCATTGCCACTCAACTCATTTAGTTTGCAGATCTTGGTCATAGATGGTCAAAATCATTTCAAAAAAGAAAAATAAGATATTGTAGGTTCAGTCATGTTCCCATTATTACAGTTACTGTATTGCTTGAGTAGAAGTGTAGAGCTCTAAAGCCCCTTGGTGGGACCAACTTTGATGCTTGCCAATCATGGGACGATGGTATGATGGGAAGATCTCTGTGGACTCAATTAGATCTTCACTACCAACGATATGGGGGCCTTTATGTTTGATGGTTTGTTAAGTTACAGTTCAGATCAGTGTCAAAGTAAGGTGATTGACTATTCATGTGGGGTAGTGAGCCAGGGAGTTGGATTTGGCACAGGGGGTCACATGTTTGTGGCAAAAGAGTTACCTCATGCAATCCATGAGAGTTATCTCTGAGCAGAACATAACCTTATACGATAGTAATTTTACTCAAAATGCTGTTTCATTGGTCAGTAGCTAATTCATAAAGGATTTGTAGGGATCAGCACTTTGCATCTAAATTAAGGTCAATAGCTAGGAATGTGAACTTATGCCCTCCATGTGAAGGTTTGGGCTTTTCATCAGCTTCATTTATTGTCAGAATCTGTCTTATTAGCTGCTTGGTACTTTTTTATTTTAATTTTTTTAAAGAAAATATTTGTGCCTGGTCAGAACTTGAAAGGTGATTTGGGTGTGAAATACCCTTATTGGAAGCTCCCTTGTGCTAACTTTATATCATGTCAGTATCTCATCTCCCTGGTCATGTGTTGGTACTTGGGTTTTCATCATTACAGCAACTTTCTTTTCGGTTTATTGATGGCCAGTCTCGACCATCTTGTTTTTTTTTGTTACCGAAATAACTATTTTTAGGTCATGGCAGTAGATGATGGCCTAAGAGAGCACATGTACAAAATCCCTTTCTCATCCTTTGCAGCTATTGGTAGCTTCCTCCATCAAGTTAAAGAGGATGAAAGGTGCTTCACAATGGGGCATTGTGAATTTGCCAATCTATTACCAACCTGATGTGATTCAGTGGGATTTTCTCAATCCATCAAAGGAGGTCAAATGGAAACTCCTATTTTCTATACTGGATTCAGTAGTGAAGAGGTTCTCAGTCCAAGTAGTGGAAGCCACCTTTTCTATATTGAGTTCGGTTCTTGAGCTTTTATTACTGGAAATCGTGTACCGATTGTGCCAGCTGCAGAGGATGATCCTCTTTAACCAGCAAAAAATCTACTTGGCCTGATGCCAGGCCCAATGTGTGGCCTGACACCAGGCCAAGAGCCCTTGGATCTCATTTGGGCTCTTGGCCTGGTGTCAGGCCACTCATCGGGCCTGGCATCAGGCCAAGTAGCGGGGCTGGCCTGACACCAGGCCAAGTAGACTTTTTGATTAGAGATGGCCAATGTCATGAATTTCAACAGCCCATCTTTTACAAAAAAAAAAAAAAAAGAAAAAAAAAGAAAAAAAAAAGAACTCTTATAGGCCACTAGAAAACGGTAGCTTGTCTAACGGCTGTTTGATAAAACAAAAAGTCTACATGGACTAACCCCATAGTTATCATCTAAATATTGGATGTTATCATCCAATATTTGGATGAGAACCATGGAGTTGGTCCATGGTTCTGTCCATGAGTTAGTCCATGTAGCAGGACTCTTGATAAAATTACCTGTATAGCAAGCGAAGGGTCAAGGAAGAGTAGCTATAATGCGTCTTCCAGTTTTATAGCTAAGCTGGCAAGGGACAAGAGTATGAATCTGAGATCTCCAATGTAGCTTTAAAAAAATTACTTTTATTCCGAAAAAGGCAGATGAGATCTAGCGATGGCTGCGGGGTGGGGACATACAAAATTCTATACCCTCCGCCCTACTCGACATACAACCCATCTCAAACCCGCCTTGCAGGGCCCGTGACGGGTTTGAAATAAAAACAAAACACCCCCCCCCCCCCCCCCCCCCCCCCAAAACCCGCCTTGCAGGGCCCGTGACGGGTTTGAAATAAAACACCCCCCCCCCCCCCCCCCCCCCCCCCATACAACCCATCTCAAACCCGCCTCGCAGGCCCGTGACGGGTTTGAAATAAAACCCCAACCCCCCCCCACCCCCCCTTCTTCCATTGAACTCCATACCGCCCAACCTGCCCCATATGTGATGGGTTGGGTTGGTAATGTCGGGATTGAAATATTAATTATATAAATATTCAAAAAATTAAATAGTATGCCACCTAAAATTATGACAAAACAAAATATTACAAGTCATCGTGTACCAATTCAATGGTCACAAAATTTTCAATTCAACATAAATCCCAACTCAATCAACCACACAGATTTTTTTTCAATTCAACTTAACTTCCAGATTTAACAAAACCCGCCCCGGATAGGAATGGGTCAGGTCAGGTTGCCATTTAAACCAGACCATTTGCCACCCCCAATTGAGATCATGGCAACAAAAGGATCTCTGTCAAGGAACAAAATAAATAAGGGAAAGAAAAAAAAAAAAAAAAAAACGTAAGATCACCAAACCGATTAGGACAATAACAGGAACCATTCAGTATGCATGCGCTGAAGAATTGGAAAATGTAGATGAGTGTAATAGGCCTGTGCAATGTGCATTGCAACAGGGCTTGAGCCAATTAAGAAATCTGAGGCCCTGGTCCAACTTGTCATCACTTTTCCACCGAGGCTTACTTGGACCAGCCCATAAGCCGATGATCTTGATTGGTTATCCTGGCAAATCTTTCAAATGGGCTGGGCCTAACTGTGCCCTGGCAAGATTTGAATAGTCTGCTCGGGCAATTTCTAATGCAATTAATCCAATCAAATGACAACCTTAACCAGAAAATCTGATGAAGAATGATTCCTTATTTGATCAAGTGCATCTACATAACAACTCCCTTGCCAGGAAATTCTCAAGAATCATTAATCCAAACTACCACAAAAGTTCAATGGATAGGCCTACCATAATAATGATGACACTACTAACTAGTTCAAGAGAAATATAATGTCACCATTGACAGTACGTCTTCCTATTTTACAAACTTTGCCTCGTGCTACTTGAAATTGAATAACCTCTTCAATCTGGACCACTAATTCTTAATCACTAGCACTGATACTCACAATAATATGTCCTGCGGCTGTACTACATCCAATCCTTCTGCTTTGATTATTGATAATCCATCTGTACTACTTCAGAAATCTGCCAGAAGCAATGATGCCACAAAAGACAGCCATCTCAATAATCAATATGTGATGATATCATAAACGAAAGGCAAATAATTTAACAGATATCCAAACTTAATAAAGGACTTATATAGAATCCGTCTGCTAAAAATCTGATCATATTAGAAATTCAAAGAATAGAATTTTCAATCAAATCCTTTAATCCAAACTAGTCCTATCACATGATCAACCTGTGAGTTGTGATAATTTCCACTTAGCAAAGATGCAAGGACTGATGAAGATGGTGGAAGAGAAGTCATTCGTTGAAGAAGTATGCTCCAACCCAATTTCAAATGAAAAAAAATTAAGGAGTATCCATCCAAGGGCATTGATCAAAATAAAAGATAATGCTATATGATATTATTGCATCTTCACATCATGATGCAGAAATGCATGGATGCATATATATATATATATATATATATGTTTCATGACCCAATGGAAAATCTAGTTGTTTGTACGTTTTTCTGGATGTTTTAAGAATAGTTGTAGAGATAAATATCATTTATTTAGAGCCAGAGAATAGGGTCTTGTGGTGAGAGTCTGAGAGCCCACTCGCATGCACTAATGAGTTTAGTTGGGTCCAGGATATATGATCATGAGCAAGGAATATATACCCTTACCTTAGCTGACCACTGACAGTCTAGCACATGGTTTAAAATTTCGGTATCGGTCGCGGTATCGGCCTGGCCGAAAAAACGATACGTCGCGGATATCGTCGCGGATATCGGTCCGTCGCGGTCGTCGCGGTGTGAATTTTTTTTTTAATCCAAAAAAATTCGCAAAAATATTCAAAAAATCCAGAATATTAGAAAATGTTGAAAAAAAATATTTTTTTCCATTAGTCACAACAATAAATCAAAATCTCGGTCACCTTAAGTTATGAGTCCTGTCTGTGTCGCTGTTCGCTATATTCTCCAGTATTTTATATAATGCAACCATTATTGATGCTCATGATCAATAAGACGAAATATCATAAATTTGACATAATGCAACCACAAATTTTGACAAAAACTCATACTTTTTTGTTCCAAAAGTATAGATCTATTTTAAACAAACACATTATCAATGCATTTGAACACTAATGTGAAAAAATGTAATTGATTTCAAGAAAAGCCCCAGATTTTGAAAATAAAAAAAATTTAGATCTACACTTTAAAATACTAGATCTAGGGAAAAATAAGTGAGTAACATCGAATTTAACTCAATATAAAGCCTTTTGGTTCATGAATTAGTGTATTACACAATCTTTACTACTATATCATTCCAAACATAATTAAATAGGTTTAATATCATATCTAGCAGCTTATGATAATAATAGACATCCAAGCACAAAAAAAAAGAAAGACAATTGGCAAAAGAGTCTTAGCTATCATGGTCAAGTAGGATCCTTTTGTCTTCTTGATTGTCACTTTTCTAAAACATGCGCATCGGCCGATATCTCGCGAGATATTGGCGATTTGAAGCCCGGTATCGCCGATACCGATATCTCAGCGAGATATCGGCTCGGTGTCGGCCGATACCGGTTCGTATCGGCCGATACGAACCGGTATCGGCCGGTTTTTAAAACCATGGTCTAGCATATTGGTTTTGAAGGTATGGGACCCGTATTGGTTTTTCGAAAGAAAAAAAAAACCATCTGTTACATATAGGCATCTTTCTTGTATTCGTGCAATTTAAAATTGAACTGGAATATAGGTGAAAATTGAAAAACAAATATAGAAAACTCAAAACTCTATTTTCAGACGTTATTTAATCTACGTCGTTTTGTATGTGTATCAGTCCTTACTCTATAATAAAATGTTCCTTTTTTTTATATATATTCTTTTAAAGAAGTAAACTAGATATATATTACAATTTTCAATAAATTTAGCTTTTAAAAAATAATTCCATTAACTATATATATCAAGCGTGAAATTAAGTATATTTAACGGTGGAATCTTACATGTGCAACTCCAAGGAATCCGGTGAACATGCCTTTTGTCACGTCTTATTGAGGCCTCACCTAGATGCATGACAATCAAGTAGAGAGATTTATACGATAGGTGTCACTCCCGTTGAATGATCCTAGTCCTTTACTACTTTGGCTCCTTAAAATTATATTATATCATATTCAAGGTTTTAAAGTTCTTAAGGGCAAGCATATATGCATAGAAAGATGTATGGAGTATGATAAGTAACTAATTATTAAGCAATTAGAGACTTAATTGCCTTTCCATCACCTTCATTCGTGTTTAATTCCGTTAATTTCATATAAGTTTACACGAATATTGGTTTTTGGCCGATTGCAGAAATTTGATAAAGAATGAAGCTTCTGGAGGATGAATGGATCAAGTAGAGAGTGAAGAAACTGGTCCCCATCAGTCAACTGCAAGTACTACCGGTAGAAGAGGCTGATTTTCCAGCAGAGAGTTCAGACAGGAGATTTTCATCTGTCAACCGCAAGTTCTACCGGTAGAAAATGACAGATCCTGAGATTTTTATCAGTCTACCGCAAGTTCTACCGGTAGAAGTGGCTAACATTCCAGCCGAGAGTTCAGACAGAAGATTTCCACTGGTCAACTGCAAGTTCTACCGGTAGAAGTGAAGTTCTACCGGTAGAAGTGAAGTCCTACCGGTAGAAGTGGCTAAAATTCCAGCCGAGAGCTCAGACAGAAGACTTTTACCTGTTAAACCGCAAGTTCTACCGGTAGAAGTGAAGTCAACCGCAATTTCTACCGGTAGAAGGGGCTTATATCTCAGCAGAAGTTCTGGCATGAGGATTTCACCTGTTAAACCGGTAGTTCTACCGGTAGAACACTCGGGTTTGGACAGAACTTAGTTTTTTGGGGCAGTTTTGTAATTTAAAGATGTGGGAACCTATATAAAGCATGATAACTCGAAAATTAGGGCCATCTAGGAATTGTGTTATTTTCCCAGCAGCCTCCTTTCCTTTTTCTCTCTTCCTTCCTTAGATTAATGTAGATGTAGTTTCCATTGAAGATTGGTATTCAATTTTGTTAAATTCTTGTTTCAAGACAGAATCCTTCATATTAATTCAAGTTTTATTAGAGGTAATCTTTCAATTATGTTTTTACTGTTTTCTTTCTTCCATTTAATCTGTTTGAAGAATTCTCCATTAATGGAGGGGTAGAATTACAGATGGTTTAACCTAAGGGGAATTCAACCTGGGTTTTGTATGGTTCTTCTTCCTGATTATGTTTTCATGATAAAAGATAACTTCCATTGATGATCCGCTTCAAGAAATCATAATTGAGATGTTAAGCCTTTGACTAATTGTGTTCATCTGAGATGATACGACTAGTGCTTGGGTCGATGACTCTCAGATTATCGAATTGAATGTCTAGGAATCTCTTTGGGAATTATTCACTCAGATTGATATTTGATTTTCACGAAGAAATCTTCCAGGTGAGAATTGGATTGATTCAATTCTTATCTGCGGAATGAAGAGGAAGATGAAACCATAAAAATCTGGGTGGTCTGAACCCTAGGTTGAATCATCTCTTTAGCATAACATTTTCATTCAGTTTTCTGCAGTTTTAATCAGTCCTTAGATTAGAATTAATTACACCCATTGAACAAAAGTTGGTCACTCTCGACCAAAAGAAGTCCTCTAAAGCTGAAACCCTAGTCCGTTCTCTGTGGATTCGACCTCTTCAAGAGTGAAGTACTACACAGCGACAAATCATGTCCTCCGCTTAGGACAAATCCAACATCACAGAAAACAGCTAAGCATTTCTGGCGCCGTTGCCGGGGAGCGGCAATTGAGGTAAAACAGCTTTGTGAGTATTTCTTCTCTTTCTTTTGTTTTTATTTCTATTAGAATTAGGTGATTATTTTGATAATTGGGGTTATTTGTTGTATATGTCCTCACATTACCATAGGGACATACACAACAGATTGGTCAGAATAGATCTTGAAGAAGTTCCGATATTTGATTGGCCAGGGATCGACATTTTTGTTGACCTGCATCTGCCCGATCCTACTTTGGAATCAATGGCGAATCACCTGAATAATAATGACCCCCGTCATCAACATAATCAAGCTGTACCACCTAGGACAATGGATGATTATTTGACTCCTAGGTGGACTGATGCTCCATCTTGCATAGTAGATGAAGCCCATGGTGCAAATGCATATCAGGTCAAACCAAATGTTTTGACTCATATTCCCAATTTTCATGGAATGACATCTGAAATGCCTTATTTGCATGTCAAAGAGTTCAATGCCATAATTGAAACCATGTGCCCTGCAACTCAAAGAGAGTCAGCCAAGCTTCGACTGTTTCCTTTCTCTTTGAAGGGGAATGCCAAAAATTGGTTGAACAATCTGAGATCTGTGCGAATCACCACATGGGATCAATTGCAAAGAGAGTTTTATAAAAAGTACTTTCCTCATCAGAAAACAATTGCGTTAAAGAAGAATATCCAGAGTTTTGTTGAAAAAGAGGGAGAGTCTTTTCATCAATGTTGGGATCGGTTTCATGAGACGTTGAACTTGGTCCCTCATCATGGTTTTACTATCCCTGAATTGGTTACGATCTTTTATGAGGGATTGAGTTCAACAAATAAACAGTTCATTGATATGATGTGCAATGGTACTTTCCGTGCCAAGGAACCTCATGAAGCTTATGCATATTTAGAGAGTTTGGCAGAGCAGTATCAGGTTTGGGACACTACCAATCCCAATGAGAGAACTACTCCAAATGTGTTTCCTAGTGTTCCCACTGCAGGAAAATATACTTTGAGTGAGAAGGAGGATTTGAGTGCGAGGATAACTCAACTTACCCGTCAGATAGAAGGTCTAGAGCTGAAAAGAGTTAGTGAGATTCCTCCTACATCAGTTGCTCAAGTGGAGCAATCTTGTGCAATTTGTTCACAAAATGATCATGGCACAGACAATTGCCCTACCATTCCTTCCATTAAGGAGTTGCTCCATGGTAACCCTCCATTTGATGTCAATGCTGTGAGTCCCCAGCAGAAATCTTCTTTCCAATCTAACCAATTTCAGAATTTCAACCCCAGGTACAATGATCATCCCAATTTTCGATGGAGGGACAACCCTCCCCCATCCCAAAATCTTGGCTCTACGGGTTTTCAGTCTCAGCCCTATCAAAATCAAGGGCAATTTTCTCAGCCCTATCAAAATCAAGGGCAATTTCCTCAGTCTAATCAGAGTCAAGGGCAATTCTTTCATTCTGCCCCACAATATCAGCAGCAGAGATTCCCATCTCAGCAACAGTTTCCACCTCATTCTTATCAGCACTTTCAACAACAAGGACCCCAACAGGGTCATGCTCCATATCAGCCCCCCCATAAAAGAAGTCTAGAAGATACCTTTCAAGCCTTTTTGAGTAGTCAGACTTCCATCAATGAGCAGAACAACAGGACTCTTGAGAACATCAAATCTCAATTAACTACACTTACCAATGCGGTGAGTGCAAGTCAAACCACAAGGGGTGCCTTGCCTACCCAAGCTATTCCAATTGTTCAAGGCCAGCACTTTGTGGAAGATTTAGGTGGGTCGGATGCTCAAGTGGAGCATCTTAAAGCTGTCACCATTCTAAGGAGTGGTAAGATCATTGATAATACCATCCCTCCCAAGCCAAGTAAGCCTGATTTGTCCACTTCTAAGGCACCTCCTGCCTTGCAAGAAATGGAGGAGCCTAAGAATTCTGAGGCTGGGGATGAATCTTCAAGGAAGACTAATGAGTCCAATGAACCTAAAAAAGTTGAGTCCTCCACTTCTACCATTCAAGACCCTAGAGTCCAAGCTTTTCAACCCCCAGCCCCTTTCCCTCAGAGGTTGAGAGGGAAATCCAAGCCAGACCTTGCAGAGTCTCTTAGGGAGCTTTTCTCTCAAGTCAAGCTCAACATTCCTCTCTTGGATGCTATCCAACACATTCCTGTCTATGCGAAGTATCTTAAGGACTTGTGCACTTACAAACGCAAGTTCTTGCATCAAAATAAGGTTCTCCTAGCAGCTAATGTCAGTACCACCATCTCTGGTTCTCTTCCTCCAAAATTCAAGGATCCTGGTTGTCCGTGCATTTCAGTAGAGATAGGGGGAAGAAGATAGAGAGGGCTTTGTGTGATCTAGGGGCAAGTGTCAATCTTCTACCATATTCTGTTTATCTCCAACTTGGGTTGGAGGAACTTCAGCCCACCTCGATTACACTTCAGCTGGCCGATAGGAGTGTTAGAGTCCCAAAGGGGATTTGAAGGATGTGTTAGTTCAGATAGGAAGTTTCGTGTATCCCGCAGATTTCATTGTGTTGGACACATGTCCAAATCAAGGGGTTAGTGACCAAGCCCCTATCATTCTAGGTCGTCCTTTCCTAGCCACCATAGATTCAGTCATCAAGGTTAGGAATGGGAACATGTCCATCACCTTTGGAAACATGACCCTTGATCTGAACATCTACAATGTCGCCTCACAATTGGGAGATGATGAGGAGATACATGAGGTGAGTTTGGTAGAGAGCTTGGTTCAAGAACATGTGAACACACATTCGTATACAGATCCATTGGAGACGTTCTTGACCCAAGAGGAGAGGGAGTTTCTTGAATCCCCAGAGGTAGATTATCTTTACTCCCTATTGGATGATATTGAGGAGGTAAAGGGTGCGACATTTTGGACACCAAAGTTTGAGGAGCTTCCGAAATCGGAATCCAAGTCAATGCCTAGCAGTGAGAAGGCCCCTACACTCGAGTTGAAACCCTTACCTTCTTCGGTAAAGTATGCTTTTCTTGGAGTTGATGAGTCATATCCTGTGGTGATTTCCTCTTCTCTTGAGGAACACCAAGAGACCCAGCTTTTGGAGGTCTTAGGTAGGCACAAAAGAGCAATTGGGTGGACCTTAGCTGATATACAAGGGATTAATCCCTTAATTTGCACCCATAGGATTCATTTAGAGGATGATGTCAAACCTTCCCGTCAACCCCAGCGTAGATTAAACCCTGTTTTGAAAGATGTGGTAAGGAAGGAGGTTCTGAAATTGTTAGATGCTGGGATCATCTATCCTGTAGCCGATAGCAAATGGGTGAGTCCTATTCAAGTAGTGCCTAAGAAGGCAGGGGTGACTGTTGTGGCTAATGACCAAGGAGAATTGATCCCTACTAGAGTTGCCACGGGGTGGAGAGTCTGCATTGATTACCGAAAGCTTAATGCCAGTACAAAGAAAGACCACTTCCCTCTTCCTTTCATTGATCAAGTTTTAGAGAGAGTGGCAAGTCATACTTTCTACTGTTTTTTGGATGGCTATTCTGGATATAATCAGATTGAGGTGTCTTTGGAAGATCAAGAGAAGACTGTTTTCACTTGTCCCTTTGGGACCTTTGCTTATAGGCGCATGCCTTTTGGATTATGCAATGCCCCTGGCACCTTTCAAAGGTGCATGATGGGTATTTTTGATGACATGGTCGGAGATTTCTTGGAGGTATTCATGGATGATTTTTCTGTTTTTGGAGATAGCTTTGCGGGGTGTTTGAAGAATTTAGAGAAAGTCCTGGAGAGGTGTGAAGAGAAGAAGTTGGTGTTAAATTGGGAGAAGTGTCACTTCATGGTGACACAAGGGATTGTCTTAGGCCATATAGTGTCTCCTAGAGGTATTGAGGTAGACAAGGCAAAGGTGGAGTTGATCTCACAATTACCTTCTCCCAAGTGCGTCAAGGATATACGATCCTTCTTAGGTCATTGTGGTTTTTATAGGCGCTTCATTCGTGCTTTCAGCGCTATTGCACGCCCTTTGTGCAATCTTTTGACCAAAAGATGCACCATTCGTTTGGACCGAGGCTTGTGAGAAAGCCTTCAGCTCTTTGAAAGCGTGCCTCACTTCTCCACCTATTATGCAAGCCCCAGATTGGACTCTTCCATTTGAATTGATGTGTGATGCCAGTGACTATGCCATTGGTGCTGTTTTGGGTCAAAGAAGAGGTAAAGTCCCTTTTGCTATTGCTTATGCAAGCAAAACGTTAAATGATGCTCAGGTCAATTACACCACCACAGAGAAAGAGTTGCTAGCTGTGGTCTTTGCTCTTGATAAGTTCAGATCATATATCATAGGTTCTCCTATTGTTGTTTTTACTGATCACGCAGCGCTCAAGTATCTGATGAGCAAACAAGACGCAAAAGCGCGTCTCATTCGGTGGGTTTTGTTGCTCCAAGAGTTTAACATCACTATCAAGGATAAAAAGGGTGTTGAGAATGTAGTCGCGGATCATCTTTCGCGACTTGATTTTGAGGATAAGTCATCTCATCTTCCAGTCCTTGATTCTTTTCCCGATGAGCAGTTGTATTCAGTGTCGACATGTCCGTGGTATGCGGATATTGTCAATTATCTCGTGACAGGGCAGCTTCCTAGTGACTGGACTTCTCAAGTGAGAAGGAGATTCTTAGTGGAGGTGAGAAAGTACGCTTTCGATGATCCTTATCTTTACAAGTATTGTGCTGATCAGATTATTAGGAGGTGTGTACCGGAGTCGGAGCAACAGAGTATCTTGTCATTCTGCCACACTGAGGCGTGTGGGGGTCACTTTTCTTCAAAAAAAGACCACTGCAAAAATTTTGCAGTGTGGCTTCTTTTGGCCCACTCTTTTTAGAGATGCCCATGACTTCTGTAAAACTTGTCCTCAATGTCAGCAATTAGGAGCCATTTCCAAGAGGAATGCCATGCCCCTTCAGCCCATGCTTATCATAGAGATCTTTGATTGCTGGGGTATAGATTTTATGGGTCCTTTCCCTAGTTCTTATGGGTTCCTTTACATCCTGCTGGCTGTAGATTATGTGTCCAAGTGGGTAGAGGCTATTCCCACTAGGACCAATGACCACAAGGTTGTGGTCAAATTCATGAAGGAGAATATCTTGTCCCGGTTTGGGATACCCAAGGCCATGATTAGTGATCAAGGCACCCACTTCTGTAATCGTCCATTCGCGGCCTTGATGGCCAAGTATGGGATCACTCATAGGTGTCCACTGCCTATCATCCTCAAACTAATGGGCAAGCTGAGTTAGCCAATAGGGAGATCAAGCATATTTTGGAAAAAACTGTGAATCCTAATAGGAAGGATTGGTCAACTAGGTTGACTGATGCCTTATGGGCCTATCGCACGGCCTACAAGACAGTTTTAGGAATGTCTCCGTATAGGCTTGTCTATGGCAAGACGTGTCATCTTCCTGTTGAAATGGAGCATAAAGCATTTTGGGCTCTCAAGACATTGAATTTCTCTTTACCCAAAGCAGGTGATCTTAGGAATTTTCAAATGAATGAGTTAGAAGAGATGAGGAGAGAGGCTTATGAGAATGCTAGCATTTACAAGTCCAAGGTCAAAGCTTTTCATGATAAAAACATTGTGAGGAAGGACTTTCAGGTGGGACAAAAGGTCCTTTTATATAACTCAAAACTTCATCTCCATCCAGGTAAGTTAAGGTCAAGATGGACTGGACCTTATGTTGTGCATAAAATCTACCCTCATGGAGCTATTGAGGTTTTTTCATAACAGCGATGGAAAGATTTTTAAAGTAAATGGGCAAAGACTTAAACCATTTTTGGAGAATTTTTCAAGAGAGGACATTGTGGAAGAATTAGTGGAACCGGTTTATCCGGAAGCCACTAGTTCTTAAGCTTTCTTGAATCTGTTAGTTGCCATCTCGCGTGCAAGTTGTGTTTCACTATTTAATGTCTTTATCTCTTTGTATGCTAGATTGGCCTAATTGCATCTCAAAAGAAATAGCGGATGATGCTACTCCGTATCACCTTGTTCTTTAGTGTGATGTCTTGGAATCTGACTTTAAAAGACCAACAATTCATTCTTCATTTCTATCTTTGAAAAGTGAATGGTTTTTGGGGTGCACCATCTGTGCTTGCCCTGTTTTTGTTTCTAACTAATAATTGGTGTCTAAGTCTCAGCAGGTTATTCATTCTACAGCACAACCTTCGTAGATTGGTAACTTCGTTCCTCTCTTTTCCCTTTGTTCTGAGTTGTTTTACTCATTGAGGACAATGTTTCATTCAAGTTGGGGGGGAGAGGCATGAATTTCATTCCTGCATTTAGTTAATTTTTCATGCATATAGTTACTTTTTCACAACTTAGAATTTGCAAATACAAGCCTTGCATTCATTTCATTGCAATTCTCATTTGGAGTTTCACTTTCGTGAAATACATGATGTATGCCTTCTTTGATTACTATGTGTCTTTGAATGATTGTGTGAGTTACTCATCACATTGAATTGAATTCGTACCATATCCCTTATTTTTTTTGAGTGATTTGAGCGATAGAGTGGTTTCCACACACTTGCAAGTTCATACTTTTGTAGCCTTGAATTGCATTCATTTACATCTTTTAGAAGTGGTGACACAAACTGTTAATACAAGGAAATTTGTTGTTTATAAAACCAGAAAAGAGTCACCCTTGTACCCCTGTTTGAGCCATGTTTTATATTCCCTATTCTTGTGCTAAACCTTAGGGAACCGGTGTAAAGGAGGCAAGGAGGAATGGGGGGTTTTGGGGTGATTTCTGCAGGTGGAATATGGTGGTGTTACAGAAATTGGGCTTGGTTATGATGAGGCTAAGGATGACCTTGAAGTGAAGATGATCTTCTATGTTTTGGCTGTGGTTTGTGATTGACGGCTGTGGGTTTGTGATTGACTGATACGAAGATACTCTACTCATGGAGACTTCTGGTATTCCATTGCGTTATTGAGGAATTCGCGAATAAGTCACTTCGTTGGAATTAAGTGAGATCCATTCTCAAATCAATCGTTGGATAAAAGTTTTGAAAATCAGAAGAAGAATGTGTTGGATTCTTAGCCAAGTCATTCATTTCAAAAAAAAAAAAAAAAAAAAAAAAAATGATGAATGAATGGCAGTACCGGTAGAAATACCGGTTCAAAAGGAAAAAAATAAGGCAGAGAAGCTAGGATTTCACTACGAAGTCTCTACCGGTAGTTCTACCGGTAGAACGCGCGGGCCCAGATAATGAATGGCAGTACCGGTAGAAATACCGGTTCAAAAGAAGAAAAATGAGGCAGAGAAGCTAAGAATTTGCCACGAAGTATCTACCGGTAGTTCTACCGGTAGAATGTGCGGGCCCAGCCAACCCTATATAAGTTTTGTTCCTGTTCTGTTCTTCATTTCATCTCTTTCGTCTCCTTTCCCTCCAGCTGATGGTTTCTCCTCCATAAACCCTAATTCCCGAGCTTCTAAAACCGCCATTGATCCAACCCATCTTCCTCCAAAATACACAAATACCTTTCCTTCATCACCATTTCTCCCTATCTCTTCAATCAAACTTCCAAAAAGTCCAAGAAAACCCTACATTCCGAAATCCCCTTCCTTCCCTCAAAAAAAAATTTGTTACTCACTTCCATATCCTTCCAAAATCAATTCATATCTTCTACACACAACCTTAAACCATGCCAAGGACAAAGAACCCTAAATCAGGAGGTGCACCAAAGAAAGGAGCAATTGCTAAAGGGGGGAAATCCAAGGGTAGCACTTCAGGGGAAGGTGATAGAAGAGCTGAAAAACGACCAAGGGAGTCTTCTCCCCCTCCTCCACAGAAAAGTGCAGATCAGATCAAATGGGAGAAGAAGGTAGACAAGAAAGCGTTTGTGATTGAAAGAAGGGTCGATGTGGGTAAACTTGGTAATGGGGAATGCTTTGGTGCAGTAATCAATAGCAAGCTGGAATACATGGACACTGCATTTGATGGGTATATTCCTGACTTTGTTCGTCAATTTTTCAAATCTATGGAGCGTATAATAGCAGGAGGTGAACAAATAGCTGCAATGGTGAATGGAACAAAAGTGAAAGTTGATCAATATATTATTGCAAAAGCCTTAGGATACACCCCAGTGGCTAGGGAGAAAATCACATACCCTAGGCCTCAAGATGATCCTTTGTAATTCCTCATGAACAATTGGTGTTGAGAGAGGAAGCTGTGGTAGAAGGGACAACCACAGTTGGAAATTTGAATGGGGAAGCAGGGATGCTGAACAAGATTATGCATTACAACATTTTCCCTCGAGGCGATGAGAAGATGCTAGGAAAAAAGGAGATGGAATTGTTATGGGTGATCTGGAGCCCAAATGAAGGAATGAATGTAGCCCAATTCATATACAATCAGATGAGGAGATACCCTGAGGAGTCCTCAGCTAAGGCGGCCCTCCCCTACCCTTGTCTTATCACCAAGATATGCTTAAATCAGAAGGTACAGAAAGGCCCAGATGATTGGCTTTTACCTAGTGATAGAGGGGCAATCACAGTGAAAACAATGGCAAAGGCCAAATCACAAAAAAGGGACCCTCAATCAGCAGCTCAACCTTCTTCTTATATTCCTAAACAAGTGAAGGGCTCATCATTTCAGACTTACATGATGGAACTGATGAAGTGGTTTGGGTGCAAGGTAGATGATTGCATAGAAGGGCAGAAAGTGATTAAACGAGAAATGGAAAAACAGAGATCCAGGCAAGAGTATCTGATGAAGGTGGCTGTATCACAAGGAGCTGAGCCCTATGTGTCACCCCAAAGAGAGACAGAGGCTGGTCCTAGCCAGAAAAAAGGTGGCAGTGATACTGCAGCAGAAGAAGGGGCAGAGAAAGAAAAAGAAAATGATGATGATGATGAAGAAGATGACACTGAAGAATTAGTCAGTGAATGAAGTGTTCTAGTGATGGTTGATTTTAGTTTTTTTTTTTTTTTTATTTCTGGGGAATATTGTTTTTGTATGGGCATGGCAAAAGGGTAGTTGACCTAAGCCATGTAAGGCCATGCCCCATTTTGTCCAAAACACTTTCATTGTTAACCCTTTTCAATGCAATCCTAAGATCCTTAATTAATCTTTTTGTGTCATTACTTCCTTTAGAAACATGTTTGAATTTTTATGCTACTTTAGTGTTGTTCTGTATGTGTGTGATGTTAGAATGAGCGTTGTGAGATTAGTTTCCATGGGATATGTTCATTGAATGAGTGACATCTACATTGAGTGATATCTTTTGTGAGCTTTGGAATTAATTTTGATGTGATGGTTAACTCATTCTAATCTTATCATCTTGATTGAATGTTCTATTCCATGAGATGTAGAGATTAATGTTGTCACGGTCTTAGACATCTGTGTCAATTGGGCATTTTTCAAATCATGTATTTACACTTTTAAATGAGAATTGTATGTACAGACAAGATAGCTTCTTCTTAATTTGCTAGGGACTAGCAAAGTCCAAGTTGGGGGGTGTGATAAGTAACTAATTATTAAGCAATTAGAGACTTAATTGCCTTTCCATCACCTTCATTCGTGTTTAATTCCGTTAATTTCATATAAGTTTACACGAATATTGGTTTTTGGCCGATTGCAGAAATTTGATAAAGAATGAAGCTTCTGGAGGATGAATGGATCAAGTAGAGAGTGAAGAAACTGGTCCCCATCAGTCAACTGCAAGTACTACCGGTAGAAGAGGCTGATTTTCCAGCAGAGAGTTCAGACAGGAGATTTTCATCTGTCAACCGCAAGTTCTACCGGTAGAAAATGACAGATCCTGAGATTTTTATCAGTCTACCGCAAGTTCTACCGGTAGAAGTGGCTAACATTCCAGCCGAGAGTTCAGACAGAAGATTTCCACTGGTCAACTGCAAGTTCTACCGGTAGAAGTGAAGTTCTACCGGTAGAAGTGAAGTCCTACCGGTAGAAGTGGCTAAAATTCCAGCCGAGAGCTCAGACAGAAGACTTTTACCCTGTTAAACCGCAAGTTCTACCGGTAGAAGTGAAGTCAACCGCAATTTCTACCGGTAGAAGGGGCTTATATCTCAGCAGAAGTTCTGGCATGAGGATTTCACCTGTTAAACCGGTAGTTCTACCGGTAGAACACTCGGGTTTGGACAGAACTTAGTTTTTTGGGGCAGTTTTGTAATTTAAAGATGTGGGAACCTATATAAAGCATGATAACTCGAAAATTAGGGCCATCTAGGAATTGTGTTATTTTCCCAGCAGCCTCCTTTCCTTTTTCTCTCTTCCTTCCTTAGATTAATGTAGATGTAGTTTCCATTGAAGATTGGTATTCAATTTTGTTAAATTCTTGTTTCAAGACAGAATCCTTCATATTAATTCAAGTTTTATTAGAGGTAATCTTTCAATTATGTTTTTACTGTTTTCTTTCTTCCATTTAATCTGTTTGAAGAATTCTCCATTAATGGAGGGGTAGAATTACAGATGGTTTAACCTAAGGGGAATTCAACCTGGGTTTTGTATGGTTCTTCTTCCTGATTATGTTTTCATGATAAAAGATAACTTCCATTGATGATCCGCTTCAAGAAATCATAATTGAGATGTTAAGCCTTTGACTAATTGTGTTCATCTGAGATGATACGACTAGTGCTTGGGTCGATGACTCTCAGATTATCGAATTGAATGTCTAGGAATCTCTTTGGGAATTATTCACTCAGATTGATATTTGATTTTCACGAAGAAATCTTCCAGGTGAGAATTGGATTGATTCAATTCTTATCTGCGGAATGAAGAGGAAGATGAAACCATAAAAATCTGGGTGGTCTGAACCCTAGGTTGAATCATCTCTTTAGCATAACATTTTCATTCAGTTTTCTGCAGTTTTAATCAGTCCTTAGATTAGAATTAATTACACCCATTGAACAAAAGTTGGTCACTCTCGACCAAAAGAAGTCCTCTAAAGCTGAAACCCTAGTCCGTTCTCTGTGGATTCGACCTCTTCAAGAGTGAAGTGCTACACAGCGACAAATCATGTCCTCCGCTTAGGACAAATCCAACATCACAGAAAACAGCTAAGCAGAGTAACCAGAACTGATATAACTAGAAGCGACTACATTCAGAGAATTACAAATAACTACGACCAAACAAAAAAAGATTAAAGAATTATCATTTGAGATGGTTTGCAAGCATAGTGTTGTGTGCAGTGTCAAGTGGAAGAACATGATCCCAAAAGCAACCTTAAGCAAATAAGGTTCTTAGCCCTATTTCTTTCTAATGAAATGCAAATAGGACTCATGAAGTACAGGCTTCAGTGATATACAATGACCTACTCTCATCCATAAGTAAACACAGTCCATTAAAGGCTTCATGAAGCATCCACAGAGGCATTTCTTGAAGCCGAAAAGCGATGAAATCTGGTTTTCTTTTAAGGCCTGTTTTTTTTATTGAAATTCAAGGAAATTTTGTCAAAATTTTTTTGAATTTCCAGACATAGTGGAATTCCTCGAAGTTCTCTTGAACTTGAGCATCCAGAAATTCCGCCAAAAGTTAAAGGAGCTGAAATTTTTGAATTTTCAAATGACATTTGGGACCTTTTAAGTGCTGCAATTTTAAAATGCTTCTAAGAAAACATATTATTTACAAATGCCAATGGATAAGGTATCACGATATGTCCAAAAAACTCCAACATAGTGAATTCCTGTTAGGGATTCTAATAAAGAAACATCCATTGTCATTCAGTTTTTCAATTCAAAAGGAGCATTCCTATTTAATTGTATTGAAAGGAGGGACTTGTAGAGAGATCATAACTCCCTTCAAGTGGAGCTAGATCATTTAGAATAAATGCTCAAAGATCATATAAGGCAAGGATCCACACCCAAAGTACTGAAGAAGAAGTAAACAAAGTGGAGAAGGAGAATAAACCCACAACTAAAATTCAAGAACTAATTTGGTTTTATTTTCATTCTTTACATGGATATTTATAGACAAGGGGAGGCTTGTATACAGTACATTTAGTACTTTAATCATCAAACACTCATGAATAATTTCACCTACCAACTACTACGAATCATTTAATAACTGATCTAGGAAATTTACAAGAACTTTCTACACATTTTTCTTTTAGATATTAGAAATTCTACCAAATTAAAAATATCTTAGATTAGCAAAAAAATCAACACTTACCCTTTTTGCTAACTTCTCTCAAGTCCTCAAGCTTAGCTTTTGATAATCCCTCCATCTACCAGTTGATCTTGAGTACTCACACTAATCATCTTGATCTCCATTTTAAGCGCTTTCTTTTGAATGAAATGATGTTGGGCTTTAATATGCTCTATCCTTAACATGAAAATTCAGATTATATGCTCTATCCTTAACATGAAAATTCAGATTTAAAGCCAACTTCATAGCACTTCGACTGTCATATTGAATCTCTACTGGATAATCTAACTTCATAACATATGGCTCCAATTAAATATATCAACCATGTTGCAGTCTTGAGCGACAAGAGTTGCATTTTCGCATTTTGCTTCTGTACTAGATAATGTGGTTTGCAACTTGCGGCTTAGTCCACCTCGATATAACAGCTAATCTAATACTAAATGTGTAACTGGAGGTAAATCACATGA
The DNA here is from genome assembly GCA_012931725.1 of Litsea cubeba. Taxonomy (NCBI): domain Eukaryota; kingdom Viridiplantae; phylum Streptophyta; class Magnoliopsida; order Laurales; family Lauraceae; genus Litsea; species Litsea cubeba. Next base: position 2,455,371 of record CM022947.1, on the reverse strand, counting down.
TTATTGAATCTCCTGCCCAATCTGTATCTATGAAATCATAAAGAAAATTTCTCCTTTTTTATTGTATAATAAACCTTAATGAAATGAATCCTTCATATATTGAAGAATCCTTTTTGCGGCATCCAAATGTGTCTTTCTAGATCCTTTCATTAATTAACTAATTATCCCAATAGCAGAAGATATATCTGCCTGGTTAGAAAGAGTAGACATCCAACAAGCATTCAAAACATTTGAACATCTCTCTTGTATCTCCCCTATCATTTGGCCTTAACATGAGATTAACTTCCAAAAAAGAAACAAATGGAGTTGGCACTGAGTTGCAAAATTTTCATCTCAAAATTTTCAATCACCTCTTGAGCGAATGCTTTTGGGAAATAAAAATCCCATCATTTCTTTTTTTCCATTTCTAACCTTATGAAGCAATTTAACTCTTAAAGGTTTTTCCTCACAAATTGGTTTCCAATCTCTCTTCTCAAAGCCTTGCAATCTCTTAAAAATTGTTTCTAGTGATAATCATGTCATCAACATATAGCAAAAGTAAAAAAAAAAACATATAGCAAGATTTTTGCATGCATATCTATATCCTTTTGAACATACATACTCGCATTGGAATTTGAAGTGGAATAACCATATAAAAGATAAGGTACATGGCTATCTTACCATGCCAAGCCCTTGAAGTTTGCATGAGTTCATAGAGTGACTTTTTTAGTCTACATATTCCATCTGAAAATTTCTTTAAATGCAAGTGGTTTTGATATATATATATATATATATATATTTTTTTTTACTACGTATCGATTTTGAGGTGGATGTAAACTACTAGGTACCCGTAAAAGAGAGGGTTTTGATGTTTGTTATCTTAGATACCATATTGATTGGGCTATTCTCCGGTGTGTATTCTCTGCCAAAACTTGGATCGTGTACAAGAGGCCGGGCAACAATAATACCCCGTGGTGGATTAGCTTATGTGGACTTCCTATTTGTTTGGATATCTTTCTTTAGCTTATTGTCTTATCTGATTCTTCGATTATTGAGATTCACGCATTATAGCTTAGTTAATTTTTTATTTATTTTTGGATAGTCCATATGATCACATTGTCATTACTCTTATTGATGAAGCATATCTATTGTTATCTATTTTTATACACTTGTCGGCTCTTCGTAGTCTGATGATCTACACTTAGTGCATAGGTACCGAGCCCACCAATCTTGAAGTAGAAACAGAGGCGATTTAGGAGGATCAACCTAATGAGTTCTATTAGTGGTGTGTGGACGATACTGTTTGAGTTGTCTTGACCACACATAAGAGAGCCTACATGATAACAGTTGAGATAGTTCTTTTGTATATCTTTTGGTTGGCCCAAGTTTTTGTTGTTGGCCTCATAATTAAAATACTTTGGGTATATTTGTCTAAACTTTAACTATAGTAATGGGAATCCATACTTTGCTCATTTAATGTTTCAATAGTTGTTATCATCTGCTAATTGATATGATAATGAAGCTTCCGCCATAATTATTCGTGAACCGGGAAAATGTTTATATCTCACAATGGGCTTCGATCCTTTTAAGGACATTGATTGGTTGCCATTGTTTTGCATTTGTTGGAAAAGATTTAATTAGCCCTTAATGTCAAGCACCCGGTGTTTGTGGGCGTGTGTATGTGAGAGAGAGAGAGAAAGAGAGAGAAATTTGATTTAGTGTCAAATAAATAATCATATGCATCTTATTGTAGGATTTCAGAAGAAAATTGAAGAAACTAGAGAATTTAAAATCGTTGTGAAATTTTAGGGATGATGTCTTCCAAAATATTCTATGATGACTTCACTAAAAATAATTAGTTGTTATTTATAAGAATACAATGATTCAAAATAGGAAATGCAATGAGACTAGAATTAGAAAACCTAATCACATCCATATAATAGGATACCAAATGACATAATAATAAAAAACCTAATCATAAAAATACTAGCCTAATATAATCCAAATTGCATATAACCTAATTGAATATGAACTCATCTTTCCCATACCCACCCTTCATTATGATATTCTTTATTATTCCCTCACTATTAGGGTTGCAAACGGGTTTCTAATTACCTGGAAGTTCCGACCTGCAAAAAACTGGGTCTGGAACCTATTTTAGGTTCTGATTCATAAATCGGTCCTGGTTCGGAACCTAATTTAGGTTTCGATTGATAAATGGGTCCGGTTCCGGGTCCATATAGGTTGGATCCGAGATTCGGCATATGAGTTTTTAATATTACAATTTGTACTTTAAAACCAATTCTTTTTTTGTATTCTTATGTATAATACTAGATGTTGTAGACTTGATGCACTGTTGTAAGTTGAATTGTACGCTTATTTTAAGAAAAAAATGAAGAATAAAGATAAAATAGAATCGATTTTGGAACTAGATTTGAGTCCTCTAGGTGGACTCGATTCCGAAATTGGATTCGAATTTTCTTCTCGAAACCGGGTCCGGAACCAACAAAACAAGTTCCGATTTAAAACTAGATCCGGAATTGGAACCGTTATTTAAAAATGGGTCCGGGTCCACTATGGTTCCGATCCAGAATCATCCCGTTTGCAACCCTACTCACTATGTGTTGGTCTTTTCCAAACAGGATCTATATATAGACGAGCTAGCATTTCATCTAAGTAAAACAAGGAAAGCAAATTCCGGGAAATTTCTAAAAAATAAAAAAGGATGGAAAGAAGAAATCAAAGACAGAAGAATTAAGAGATCAAGGAGTAAAATATTCAAAAAAAATAAAGAATGAAAAGGTAGAAGTTTAGAAGAATAGAAAATCAAAGAAAAAGAAAAAGGGGTGTAGGAAGGCACCTATGTGCCTAAATTCATCATGTAAGCCCATGTTTCAAAAGAGAGAGTTGTTGAGCCTCAAGGAGGTTCAAAGTCTTCAAATAATGCAACCCATGCAACCCCCACCCTACTGATGTGGCATTTCTCACCGTGAGGTCCAGAGTTTGACCCTAGCATCCCCCCTCCCTCTCCTCGTATGTGCAATTAGTTTCTCTCTTTTTGTATTTGCAAGTTCCTTTCTCCTTTCATATGTGAGTTATCACTTCTCACATATAAGAGTCGAATCCCCATATTCCAGGTTCTCTCCTTGTGTTGTGAGTTTTCCAGGGACCCAACCCCACACACACATGCTCATTTGACATAGATATTCTGGTTATGAAACCTGAAACTCTTGCTTTTGACTTGAGATTTTCTAACAGTTTGGAGAAAGATTTGAGGCTTGGACCATCAAATTTCTTCTTTTGCTTCTCAGTTTGTTTAGAGTCAACAAGCTTCTAGATATCCAAAATTGAGAATTTTTGGAGATTTTCAAGCGGATCTAGCTCCCTTCAATCCAATTGAAACTCAGGGACCCTTTGTATACCCAGTTTTAGTTTTTTCTGGGTTCGCATAAGGATTATTAGCAATCATTACAATATTGTCCCAGAGTTAAGTGTTGAGTCAAAAATTTTATTATTGTAAAAAGCCTTATTCAAAATATATAAAATCTAAGTTCTCCAATTTATTGTCTTTCATGTGACTTGTATTTGTTTATATTAATTAGTGCATTATGTCCATGCGATTTAATCCTAATTACCGGATTGATCCACTTTTGTCACTCTTGAAACTCAATCAGTATTCATTATCTTTGTTTTCGGCACTTTGATCTTGATTGATGTCAGCCAAAATATCTATCATGTTTTACTAGTGGCTGGTAACCGTCCATATGTAGAGTCTACTTTAATACTTTTATCACATACCACTCCTTTTTAGTTTGTCGAAGCTGGTTGCCCATTAGATCAAATTTGTCATGATTCTCTTAGAAATTACAAGGATCATTAGGTTTTTTTTTTTTAAAGAAAAAAATGTGAAGACAGGATCAAGGGGCTTGATGAATGTGTGGATGATTATAATAAATTCTCTATTATCCAACATTCTCCACAATATTCTCTATTATCCACCCGCCATGACAGTCTTAGGAGTGTGTGTTTGTTTATAATAAATATAACCCCTTAATCTAGCTCGTTTATGTCTTGGAAAACATCCATAATATTCAGGTGAGAACCGTTTGTACAATTTTTATGTGGCATGCTCTATTTCTAGGCCACCTACTCAATAAGAATTGCCACGAGTCTGAACTTGATAACCAACTCACAACTGAATTTTTTAACAAAAATCCTCACTATTGAATTGAGATCAATAAAAACGATGCATTCTAAAATCATTAAATTTAAGGAAAATAAATCATATGTTTAGGATGATTTAATGGTAAGGTTTGCGTAAGTCAAAAGAGTATTGAGTACAAGTTATATATTATTGAGTATTCTTTCTCTTATATCTTTTTTGTATGAACGAAAGTGATGTTTGGATTTGGAAGCCTTGTTTTTCTTGTATTTTCTTAGCTAAATCCTTTCTTTTGACTTTGGATTCATCTTTCTGTTGGATTCATCCATGGCCGACTGGCTTTCTGTTGGTTGGTACTAGCTGGCAAAATTTCTACAGTCGACAACCTAAGAAGAAGAGGTTTTCTTTCCGATAATTTCAATGACCTATGCTCATTGTGTGGTAAAGGGATCGAGTCTATCAACCAACTATCAACCAACTCTTTCTTTCCTCCATTCCTCTCCACATCTCCCTTGTGATCCTATCCCTAGCAAAACCATGCTCCAGTCAGAACGCCTGATGAGAAATTTCTTATGGTCTTCTAGCTCAGAAAAGAAGAGAAGTAATATGGTGAATTGGAACCTGGTCTGTCTTCCCAAAGCAGAGGGAGGCCTTGGTTTGCGCCGGTTGAAGGAGTTCAACGAAGCATGCATGTTGAAACTAGGCTGGTCTGCTGCTACATCAAACTCTATCTGGGCTAAATGGTTTCGTGGAAGGTATTTCAGAAAATCTCCAATTTGGTTCCCTGGAAACCCCAAGGCCAGGTCCACTATTTGGAAAAGGATCGATCCTTAGCAGCTTTCCTTCAGAGTGGTAGCAACTTGGTTGTGGGGAATGGCCAACTGATCCTCCTATGGCTGGATAACTGGATTGATCATGATCCAATAGCTCAAAGATTCCCTCTCCTCCAATTTTCAGTTAAAGACCGGGTGGAGGATATCATTTGTGGCAATTCATGGAACATCCCTACTTCCCTTCCAGTGGAGATGCAAAATTTTCATATCCATCAGACAAGTCTCATCCCTCTATCAGGCTCTTCTGTCTCTGACAAACTCTATTGGAAGGGCTCTTCGTCAGGCGACCTTTCTTTCAAATCAGCCTGGGATGTCTTGAGAACCAAAGCAGCTACAGTAGCTTGGTCTGGTCTAGTGTGGAATAATATCTAAGACTTTCTTGCTTTAGCTGGCGTCTTCTTCTCCGGAAAACGCCCACAGATTTTTGGGCAATGCAAACCGGCTGTTCTATGGCTTCCAGATGTTACCTCCTGTCTTAGCAATGGCGAATCAAACCTTCACATCTTTTTCGCCTGTACTTTAGCTCAACAGATATGGACTTGGCTTCTTAGCCATATGGTATTCCTCTAGCCCTTCCTCCTTCAGCTTCCTCAGTTTGGTCAGCTCTGGCCAAGGATGTAGACGCCAATGGTAGAAAGACTGCAGCTGCTATCTTCTTCCAAGCCATCTATGCCCTTTGGTTTTCAAGAAACGAAGCTAAGCACCCGCAGCAAGGTCCCTTCTCTCAAGACTACCCAGTGGATCTTCTTGGACAGTTTAAGTGGTATGTTAAGTTCTTTTAAAGGTTCGAGAGTTCCTTTCCATCCAATTCTTAGTTCTCTTGGATTCGGAATCTAAATGGGTGCTCTCTTAGCTTCAGCTGAAGTGGAGATTTCCGCCCAGATCCCTGTTTTGGTTTCATTGCAAGGCTTTTTTTGTAAGGCTTTCCAAGCAGATTTAGCCTGTTGTCTCTGGAGCTATCCTGCTACCTTGCTGTAAGGGTGCTATTTTGGGCCCTAATTAAGTATGCTTTTGCTTTTATTTTGGGCTTGCCCCTTCTAGTCTGTAAGTAGCTGGCTTTTGCTCCCTCCCAATCTTGGTGAGTCCAGCTTTCCCTTTTGCTATTTTTTGTCATTTTTTCTTCTCTTGTCCTAGGGGTTTTTTGCCCTTTTCTTCAATACAATCTTACCAATCAGCAAAAAAAAAAAAAACTCTTTATTCATGTGAGGTTCATCTTCTGTTAGACAACATTTGTTACAAGGTGTGGCATTTGTTGTTACTTTCCCGGTACTTTAAAGGGGTGTGTTTGAAGCGTGGTTCTTGGCTCGCTCCTTTTAGGGGCTGTGGTATATAGATTGCTTTGGAAACTTATTAATTTCCTATGCCATCCTTTGGGAAATTTGGAAGGAAAGGCATGAGAGAGTTTTTTGTGACTCAGCTTCCTCCTTGCAGGACATCTTATAGTCGGTGTTGTTGAAAATTTGAAAATGGGCAATTGAGAGAAATGAGTTTGTATCTTTAGTCTTGATAATATATTCTTTTCATTTGGGAGAAAAATTGTTAATTTGATACGTGGGCCCTGTAATTCTAAGAATATCGTTAGTCAATGCCCCAGCCATGAAAGGTGTTTTTAAGTTTAATGTGGATGGGGCTGCTGAGAGGCAATTCAAGTCCTACATGGTTTCCATCTGCCAACCTCTCCCCATGATTGATGGACATTGACGTAACAGGATGGTTCTCATCAAAGTAAAATTATATTGGGCGAGCACTGTGACCAGTTCCAACAGACTGTTGGAGGTTTTGAACAGGGAGGGGTGAATTTCCAAATCCAACGAATCAATCAATCAGGATATGGGTCATGCAAGAATCTACAATCTGAAACTCCTTGATCTCAGATCCAACGGCGCAGATCAATCCGAAGGGGAGTTATAGCCAACGTGGAACAAAATATCATTGTAAATATTGTGCATTTAAAATTTGATATTTTTTTAAAATAAAGTGATTTTCCCCTAGAAAAGTTTAATTTCAAATAAAATTTTACCAAGAAACCAATCTGCAGGATTGTTGTTATTTGTTGAATTATGTCCTAATCCATAGAATTTCAGCCTGAATTTTAGGTATGAAACGGTCCTGTAAGTGCCTGCTGCAAGATCCGAGTATCTCCTTTCAAGTCCAAGGCTTGATAAAAGCAACTAATTAAAGGTGAACGTTGGTCAGATGGGCCACTTATGGTGGGGTCCACTCTAAATCATTCCAGGGAGAGAGAATCTAACCATTTGGTTTTCTTAAACCTAATATGCTAACAAATCACAGGCGTTGGAAAAACAAATCCTTCGAAGAGTCATCAAAGATGGTTCCACCCAATTTGGATGATCAATGTAGCCACAATAAAACTAGAGTGCTGCTATTGGCACACAATTTTTATCTTTTCCTACACACATTAAAAAAAAAAAACCTGTGAAATTACCTTTTTGCCCACCCTCTTCATTTCTATGCCTCCATCTCCTCCTTTCACCTTTGGCTCCGGTCGGCGCCGATCCCTCTCCTCCCCTCCTCCCTCTCCTCCCTCTCCCTCCCCATTGTTTTCTCTCTCCCTCTCTTCCCTCTCCTTCCCCACTGTTTTCTCTCTCTCCCTCCCCATTGTCTCTCCCTCCCTCTCCTCCCTCTCCCTCCCCACTGTTTTCTCTCTCTCCCTCCCCATTGTTTTCTCTTTCCTCCACCCTTTCTCTCCCCCCACCTTCCCCTTCACGTTCGGCTCTAGCCTGGACAGGCACCGGCCAGTCCCTCTCCTCTCCCTCCCAGCTGTTTTCTCTCTCCTCCTCCCTTTCTCTCTCCCCACTGTTTCTCCCTCCCCATCTCTCTCCCTCTCCTTCTTTCTGTCCCTTTCCCCGTCTCTCCCTCTCCCTTCCTTTCCCTGGCCGGCAGCAGATCGAACAACTTGCGCCAGGTTGCCCGATCTGCCGCCCGCCGGGAAAGGAAGGGAGAGGGAGAGACGGGGAAAGGGACAGAAAGAAGGAGAGGGAGAGAGATGGGGAGGGAAAGACCGGGATAAGGGGGAGAAAACAGTGGGGGAGAGAGAGAGTGGGAGAAGGGAGAGAGAACAGTGGGGGAGGGAGAGGGAGGGAGAAAACAACGGGGGAGGAAAAGGGAGAGACGGGGAGGAGAGGGATCCGCCGGCGCTCGCCGGTCCAGGCGGAGTCGGAGGTGAAGGGGAAAGTGGGGGGAGAGAAAAGGAAGAGGGAGAGAGAGGGAGGGAGAGGGAGGAGAGGGATCGGCCGACGCCGATCTTGGCCGGAGCCGGAGGAGAAAGGGGGAGGTGGGGGAGAAAGAAAGGAAAGGTGGGTAAAACGGTAATTTCACAGCTTCTTTTTTTAAAAAAAAATGTGTGTGTGGGAAGAGAGAAAAACTGTGTGCAAATAGTAGTTCCCTAAAATTAAGTTGTTAGGGGCAGATATGTTTTCAAATTTGGGGTGTTTACTCTGTATATTATTAGGAAAATGTTGCAAAAACTTAAGTAATTTATAACTAAAAGTATAAATGTAAAATAGTGTTAAAACTGGCTCATCGAAACGACAAGAATTTGCTCCAAAAATGCCAATTACCAAATCCTTTCAACAGTTTAGTTGCTATTTCTATGTTTCATATTCAATTTTTAAGATTTCAAAGTAAAATAATAAAACAAATGTGCTAATTGATTAATCTGATCAAAGATATCACAAAATCATTCCAAAAAGATTATGGCCATTTCATGACATGACTTATTATGGTCTTGCAGGGAGATAAATCGGATTTGCTGGTCTTACCAATCCAATTGTAGCTCAGTGGTGAGGCACCTCCTTCTCCACATAAACAACGAGGGACCAATCCCTGATTGTAGCCCTGATGGTCAAGGACTTGGATAAATAATTTTTTTTTTGATTTACTGGTCTGAAACCGAAAAAAGAATCTAATTTATTCATATAATAGGTAAGTATGTATGCATATGAAAGTCAGTACTTCTCAATGCAAGTAATTAGTCTATTACAATCAAAATAATTCAGACATCTTGACTGAATTTTCAAATTGATTGTATACTGAAGGAAAGTGTTACGGGTGTATAGATCCTAAATTTGATTGATTTGTAATACAGCAAATGTGGCAAGATGATGAGGTTGCATTGGATAAGGCAGAAGGGTGACTGCATTTCAAGTCCAGCTCATGCGGATGAAGGCAACTCACGTTGTGTGGATGAAGACAACTCACGTAGGTGCATGGCGCTAGTGATCAAAGGGCAAGATTCAGCTAGCTATTGAATACAGTCAACCTGAAAACTGATGAGTTTTCCACTCTTCACATGTTTCTTATTTCTTCAAAGAGTACCGACTGATCACCCAGTCTTTCAATTCCCATCCTGGAAGGAGTAAGCCTACTTGGCCAAGTTCTAATTGTGCTTGCAGAATCGCAGTGATACAGCTACAAATGGACAAGAGTAAGCTAAGAAAAAGAGGAGGGGGCGGGAGGGCGCAAGATGCAAATCGAGACCAAAAAACATTAAGGACTTTGTCCAATTGGGAGCTGATCTGTTTTAAAGACAATGATCAATAACATAAATTATGTTACATTATCATTACTTAAGATGTGTGATGGTGCATGGGGTTTGAGGCCTTTTTGAGTCACAAGAGCATCATGATCATTCAAGTGGTGGGATGCACATGTAACTGAATGGACAAACGGATCTTGATTGGTTTATGGAGATCATGAAAGGTCCAAAAGATTCAGGAAGACTTCAAGATTTTGTGAAATATTGTAGACTTTATTAGGATATCTTTGTAGAATTTGAATTATGTAGAGTTATATGGAGTGATTCAAAAGATTGTGGATAAGTGTAGCATTAGAGTAAAGTGACATGGGGCATAATCTTGTTCCTTGTATAGGGTTTAAGTATAAACAGGGTCTTGGCATTCATTTGTGAACAAAGTTGAGAATCAATAGAAGCTCTCATTCTTTAAAGTGTTCTCTGTCATGATCGATGTGTGAGTGTGCAAGGCTTGGAGTGAGCTTTGGTCGATCGAGGACTAGATTGATGTTGATGTCGGGAAAGACTCGACTTGCTGGCGCGCGCACAAGGCAAACGTGAGTGCCACAATCAGCTCTCTGTGGTTTGATATATTAGTATTGTTCTCTCCCTTTTATCGCTATTTATAGGTTGTATCTTCTCTATATCTTAAGACCAACAAGAATGACAAGAACTACTACAAACTCAGCAGATAGGAAACAACCTTTTGCCCATTCAATCTTTCCTTTTATTAATTCGGATATTACTAGAATTACTATGAGAATCATCTATCATTTGAGCCTAATCCAATCAATCATGGGTGGTCAAATAAAAAAAATTTTACATTTGAATCAAACTTGAAGATATGTGCTGTGCAACAAGGAACTCTCTCTCTCTCTCTCTCTCTCTCTCTCTAGGTGTGTGTCTGTGTTTTTTCATTGAGATGCATGGGAATTCATTACATAGGAATTCATGGCGAGATGAACTATACCAAAGAATTCTTAAACAAGTGAAGGATGAAGAAAATGAGATAAGGGGTGAAGAATATAAGGTGGAAAATGTGGATAGGACCTTCACTTTCTTATGTATTGAATTACTACGGTCTGGGTATTCACATTTCCTATATTCCCTTGATTCTATTTTCATAAAGAAAATATTTGATGCTCATTTTTTAAAATTCACCTTTAATCTTCATTTTAACCACTTATGATACGAAATCATATGTATTCAATTCCTTTGTAATCTAATTCAAACAAACAGAGGCTTAGCGTTTGTGTTTTTATGAACACTCAAAAAGAAGGTGACATAACAAATGAATGTTAATATAGGGAAATCACAAGAATGTAGCATTTTACACAAGGCTTTTTTAGCTACCGTTTGTTAAGTTCTGACTATGATACGCTCATACTAGATTCACATCACGCTTCTCTGCAATTTTCTCTTCCACTTCACTTCATTAAAATTCTTATTTCTAGTAACCCCACATGTTAGTATGTCCTCTCTCAGTACTTAACTAAGATCTTTAATGGCCTCCCCCCATTTAGTTTCTTATATCATACTCTTCAGTTTTTTTTTTTAGGAATATAACCTTCAGTTAATCTTGTAGGGAGTGCATCCCAAGACTTCAACCAAGTAGAGGATAAACTTACATTAAAGAAAAGGATTAATGAGTGTTAAGTTTTAAAGAAACGAATGCATTGCATAAATTCACTGTGACATTCATCCAAGGAATCATCTCAATTTATACTACCTTTCAAATTTAAACTAATCCTCATGCCAAGGTAAGGAACCCTAATATCTTTGACAATAAGCTACTTCAACCCTATGTTGCTTTATAAATACTGCTATTTCACCCATTTCATTGTCCATATATAGTTAATTTCTCATCTCCACTGAATCTTAGAACCATATATAGGTTGTCATCTCCACTGAATCTTAGAACCAAAGAAACACAATTGAAACTGTTACAGACTTTTAGTAGGTAGGAACCACCCTCCACACCCCACTAATCCAGTTGCACCTGATAATTGGCCAATTCCATTACCCTCCCCATGTCAAATATTACTCAGACTCAGTGAGAGTATGAAGAGGATCAAGCGAGCGCCTAAGAGTAGATTTTCTGTGGCATTAACCATTTTTCACTATGGTTCTATAGATGAGAGAACTGCTCCTTCTCCATCTTTGTCCTCCTCCTCGATTTTTCCTACCCATCAGTATAGAATAATTGATTGTTGCCCATGAATGTCATTGCCTTGTAATCTCAAATTGAACTCTAGGTTATGTATAATCTTCGGGGTTGTTAGCATCTCCATTGCTCATCTCATTACGATTTAGGACAGTAAGTTGTGGGTTGATTTGGGAATCCAAAACCATTCAAAATAAGTTAATGTAAAATATAGCATTTACCAATCCTATATTCCTAAAGATGGTGCTCTTTTTGCATTTTGGATTGCAGGTCTCTCTTCTTTCTTTCTTTTTGTCTCTAATGTATTAAGGATCCTCCCCCCCCTTGGAGGGTCCTCTTTTTGTAAGCAGGGTTCAGTGTTGTTCCTCTTCTAATGAGGAGCCCTATTTTTTTTTCCCTTTTTTTTTCTCTACTGTATTCTTTTTCTCCTTTCCTAGGGACTTTCCCATGTCCGGATTTCAAACTTTGGTTTTGCTGGCACAATTGGTAGAAAAGCATCCCATGGGACCAAGATTCTCGAAACAATCTGACTTTGTTTTTTATTTGGAACATCTCGTTGGACCAACCTTATTTCCGAAAGAAACCCTTTGTTTGTCCCGTCTCCAAAAACATCATCATTATGGTATTTTCTAACCCTCTTCTCTGCACCCCTCCATTTCTCCTCTCTCTCCCTCGCTCTCTCCTCCTTCTACTCAAGCTATTTCTGTCTCTCCCTCTCTTCCTTCACGCACTTCCATATTTCCCAAATTCCCAAATCCAATCAGAATCCTAGCCTACCCAGCACCATCCCTATCTCTTTCTATCCCTTTCTTGCCCAGTCTCTCTCTCTCTCTCTCTCTCTCTCTCTCTCTCTCTCTCTCTCTCTCTCTGCATTTTTGCTACATGACTGAACTCTATCCTAGCCTACCAAACCCCATCTCAATCTTAGTCTCTCTGCATTTCTTACTGACCTTGATGCAACGACAGAAAAACTACTTGCTCTCGAGACTAATCAAACCTGGGACTTGGTTCCACGATTTGCCAACACACTGGTCATTAGGAGTAAGTGGGTCTATTCCATCAAGACAAACTCGGATGGAAGTCTGGATAGATATAAAGCTCGTCTTGTCTCCTAAGGCTTCAAGCAAGAATATGGCTGTGACTATGAGGAGACATTTGCACCAGTTGCAAAATTGACTACTGTTCGCACCTTACTTACGGTTGTTGATATGCGCAATTGGCCTCTCTAGCAAATGGATGTAAAAAAAATACATTTTTACACAGCGACACCTCCGTGAGGCTGTCTTTATACGGCCACCTCTAGGTTATACATGTCCGCCCAATCACGTTTGTCGTCTGCGTAAATCACTATATGGGCTTAACCAAGCTCCACGTGCTTGGTTTGAGAATTTTAGAAGTGCTACACTTCGTTCTCACTTTTATCCAAGTCCAAATGATAACTCCAGTTTTGGTCCTGGGTGCTTAGCCATAATGGTAATCTTCCTTCCCTTCCTCTTTCGGCCTCAACCATTTGGACAGCTCTGGTTAAGGGTGCAGATGCCAATGGAAGATCATCAGCAGCTGCTATTTTCTTCCAAGTCATCTCCACTCTTTGGCACCTTAGGAATGAAGCTAAGCACTGCAGTAAAAGGCCATCCCTGAGGAAAGCGCAGCTGTCCTTTGTAGATAAATGTAGCAGTTTTTTCTCCCCTTCTTCTGGAAAGACTACTCCTTCTCATTCTATCTTTAGGTCTTTGGGATGGGCAAATTAACTTGGCTGTTTCTAGCCCCTCCTAGCAGTCCCATCTTCTCCTAGCATAGTTCCGGTCTCCTTGGAAGTCTGTCTGCCAAAGGCCTTCGCCCTGCCAGTGGCTGCTGTTCCAGGAGGGAGTGCCCTCTGCATGCTTGGGGTCTTCAGTGGTTTCGAATGTCCTGCTGCCCTCTGTCTCCTTTTGTTTATTGCAGCAGCAAGCTTGGGCTGTGTTTTGTTTAGTAGGGGAGGCTCTGTCAGTCAGAGTGGTGGCCCCTGTAGCTGTTGTTAGGTTGAGCATCTAGTGTTGGCGGAGCTGGCAGGTGCTGAGGTTTGCATTAGTAGCTCGCTGAGGTGGTGGGCTGTTGCTGTTCTTGGTGTGATTTTGATCAGAACAATTGGGATCCACATAGTTTTGTGCAGCCAGCTATTTCTCCTCTGGTCTTCTTCCCTCCTCCTTGGCTGGGTTAGGCCCTATCGTTGGAGTTTTTGCTGGGGAGGCTTCAGCTTTTTGCCGGCCTGGGGTGGCCTCAATGGTAGTGGCGTGGCTGTCCTTTGGGGAGCAACCTGGGGTTGCTGAGGCTATTTCGTGGGTAGTCGTCTGATGTGTTCTTCTATCCCGCTGGTGGAGCTGGCTGGTGCATTGCTTAGTTTCTGTTTGAAAGCTTTCCTTCTGCTGTTCTTAATGGTTTTGTGGTTAAGCTCCTCCCCCCTGCCACTTTTTTGGAGTATAGTTCTTATTTTGCTTCTGCCCCTTCTTGTTTCAGGGTGCCTTTAGTTTTTCTCTTTTTGGATGTACTTTTTTTTTCTTCTCCTGTTCCTGGGGCTTTTCCCTCTCTCTTTAATTCTAATTTACCAAATTGCAAAAAAAAAAAAAAAAAAAAAACTCCATGTTCATTTGGCGAACTAGGCATGGCTGCACTATCTTACTGCTCTATGTCGACGACATGATCATCAATGGGAATGACGTTTCTGGCATTTCAGAGAAGCATCAAGATGAAAGATTTGGGCCCCCTCACTTACTTTCTTGGAGCTGAGATCTCTCGTAATAAGGATGGTAATCGCATACATCAACCAAAATATATGGAAGATTTACTCTCATTGGCACATTTAACAGGCACCAAGGTTACCAATACCCTATTAGAGCTGAATGCCAAACTTCGAAGAGAAGAAGGTAATCCTTTACCTGATCCCACTTTGTACCGATGATTTGTTGGTAGTTTAATACATCTAACTATGACACAGCCGAATATATCATATGTTGTTCAACTTGTCGGTCAATTTGTAAGTAATCCACACAACGCCCATCTTACAGCAGTACATCGAATTCTCCATTATAATAGTGGCACTCTTGGTCGTGGACTTTTCTACTCTTCTACCTCATCTTTGCATCTCCGCAGTTATACAGACTGGGTTGGATGCCCAGACACTAAAAGATCTAATATTGGCCGGTGTATGTTCCTTATAACCTCCATTATATCTTGAAAATGTAAAATGCAGACTGCGGTCATCAAGTCCTCTGCTGAAGCTGAGTACAGGCCCATGTCCTATGCTTATAGTGAGGTAATCTGGCTTCAGTGACTTCTTCGCGAGCTTGGTGTTCATGTCTTTGGTTCCACTCCTGTTAATGCAGACAATACTAGTGCTATACAAATTAATTGCCAACAATCTTATTTTCCATGAGCGAACCAAACACATTGAGGTTGTCATTTTATTTGTCAGCATGCTCTCCGAAATTATACATCTTCCTCATGTTTCATCTCAAAACCAGCTCGGAGATCTCTTCACCAAAGTAGTACCCCGTGCTTAGACATGACTTTCTAACTGTCAAATTGTTGTTGTGTTCCAACCCACATCAATTTGAGGGGGAGTGTAGAAGTCCAGGATAACATCACCCAGGCCCATCAAGTCCATCAGAAATTCAGCCCACTTGATCAATAGTGAAAGATAAATACGCGGGTCTTAGTCAACAGTGTGCACTTACTAATTGTAGCAGATTTTTATTGTGCCATATTTAGATAAGTGATTCATTTGATTTCATTGTAATTGTTTTTGTAGCCACTGATTAAGCATTCGATATCTATAAATTCATGGTTGATCCCAAAGGGTTGAGCATACCTTTAACCACATCTCTTCTTCTCATTTTCATTTCTGTGTTTTGTTTGCATTTCTCTACCTCTGTTGACACATTAGACATTCCTATATTACTGAAACTCTTTTTATCCTTTGTAGATGGTGTGGTTTTAAAGTCATGTAATGTTCTTCAGTCTTGAGTTTACAGAGTTTGGTGGTTTGGTATAGCTTGTTAAGAGTTGGTTTATTAGTTGAGAATTAACTATAATACATTGTACTGAATACTATAAATGTAATGAGGAGAAGAACCTCTTATTTAGTTGTATTTGTGATCTCTCTCTTAGATGCCGTGGATTATCTCTCTCTTATTGGTTGGAAGATTCTCCTAAACAATGAACCATCCTGCTTGGACAGGCAATGATTCTACTATAATGAACTCTTCATTTTCCCAAGAACTGAGAAACTCATAGTGGAAATCCATGTTGCATAAGTAAACACTAGCACGTACAACAACCCTCGCTCAGCACGGTATGTCCATGCATTTAAAAATTAGATATTCATACATTAAAAATGTTACGTGGAGTACCTCTTTTCATAGAGCAAGTTGCATAGAATGGAAAAATAAAATCTGGGCAGAAGGGTAGTAGAAGAGATGGGGTGGAAGGAGAGATTTTACTTGAACATTTTAAAAAATAGAGGTAAGGGTTAGTCAAAATTACAACTGACAGTCAAAATCAGGTCAAAAACCCTCCGCTTTAATATAATATAATACTATACTTGTTCTTATATACAAAGAGAATTAAACAACTCAATAAACCACACAAAATTCTGTCGAAGGCCCAAATGCAGACCCAAATAAATTATATGTTATTTATGTTATAACAATGTCCTTGAATTTGGTCTTAATCAGGACCCGGATCCAGTGGGACAAGAAGCTAACCAACCCGACTTCTTTAGAGATGTTTCAGATTATTGCATGACCCTTTGCACTACTCATCAATATTACTTGAACCTGGTACTCCTGTGTACGTACCCTTGTAATTCATGATAGTTTTTCCTTTCGTTTGAATGATGATGTGATACTGTAAAGAAAGAGGGCCATTGTGGTGATCGATTTGCGAATCAGCCAATAATGTTGTATTGATGTTCAAGATGAGTGGATAGACATGAGGCACCTAAAAGAATCTTTTAGGGTTCTTGATATTTCAATCTTCATGCGACCACTTTATTCACAACTCAAGGGTGAGATTGTATATGTTACGTACCCATGTAAACACCGAATTAGTATAGTTTGTGAGAGCATTTGTTAGTATAGTTCGTGAGAACATTTGCCTCCACTGAACCCACTCTCTAGTCATTACATATTGATGAGAGAGAGAGTCAGTGAGATTGTATGGTCTACTGGTTTGCTTACTATATAATGGGTTGTGTTGCAATTTGTAAGAGAAGGGGGTAAGGTGAGAATTGTTTATGTTACTCTACATTTTCACTAATTTTATGGGTTGTGTTGCAATCTGTAAGAGAAGGGGGTAGGGTGAGAGTTGTTTATGCTACTCTACAATTTCACTAATTTCTTGTGCCCCCGAATCCTAGTTTTATCAATACACTGTATTATGATGTTGAATGTAATTATTCTTGTCAGCTACACTTATTTCAACAATAAATACTAAATATGTAGTGCTATAGAGAAACATTAACAGTGTATGCTAGGCATTTTATTATTTTTTTTAATCGGATACGGAGAGTACTAGCTATGAGCTAAAAGTTAGAACCCCATATGAACTAGCAAGTTTAGAAAATTTTGAGGAATACTGTTATCAATACCCCTAAAATTTATGAACTTGAAGAAAGGCTTTGTTTCACTCTAATTCACAAATGGCATGAAGGCTAACAATTAACATTCTCATTCATTAATGAAAAGGTTCGTGATCTAATCTCTTAAAACACTTGAAATTTATACATCAACTTCAAGTGCTTATAGGATTATGGCATATCACATGCCATACATGGGAGGCACAATATCTAGAAGGATCTCAAAAGAGCCAAAACGAATAGAAAGCAAACATAAAAGTGACAATATAAAATCAGCTGGAGACACTAAGACATGGGTTTTGAATATATGAGAGAGAGAGAGAAAGAGATCCTACCTCTTGTGCTTCTTACTCATGGACCATACTGAATGCTGCAAGGTTTCAAGGCCAAACACAAATCAAATAGCACAACTGCAATTCATTGAACTCCAATACTATCTTTTATTTTATACTACTTAAAGTTGATGTGATTCGAGTGATAAGCTTTCCACCTTCATACAAAGAGAAAAAAGACTTCTAGCCACACACAACTCTATATCAAGATAGCAATTTCAACCATATGTAATTACCATTTTTTTCCATGAAGCTGAGTGATGCTGCTCAAGAGGCCTATGACATAGGTTTTGGCTCGTTATCATCAACTTGGCTTTGGGTCTTCCTCTTCTTCTTCTTCTTCTTATAAGGGATCCCTCTTGCCTTGGCCTGGCAATCCCTGACCTCGCGTAGATAAACGCGGATCGCAGCTCCTCCGAACGGGTTTGTCTCCTGTAACCCACCATTCTCTTCATAGGCTGCTCGGAGGCGGCCGATAAGTGAGTCTAGGCTCCCCCAAGCTTGCCTCAGAGGGCAAGTGCAAGGTGCCGGCGGGTCGGGGTGCCCATAGAAGGGACACCCATATAAGTGGACCTTAGTCTTTCCGAATTGATCAAGATATCGGAGGAAGTCGAGAACATGGCCACAGTTGCACTGGGATAATGGGACAGGGGGTCTTTGATTCTTCAAGTACTGCCCAAAGGTGTTCCAATCTCGCCGCTTCTGCGACTCATAGCGGCTAAGCTGAGCCACCGGCTGCACCAATTGTTGTTCCCCGGCTGACCGTGAAGACCCTTCTCCAGGGTCGGTCCCTCCGGCGCTCGCCATCTCCGAAGAAATTGCTTTTGTTTTGACAGGAGAGAGAGAGCTAGCATAGAATTAATTGGGAAGAAGATGGAAGAGAATAGGGAATAGGAGAGCAGTGAAGAAAGTTTGGGTGATCACATCTTGGGGCCCACTGAGGGGACATTCAATGGCTGGTGAAGGTGATTTTCCTCTTCTTTCTCTTCCTCTTACTGTGATTAAACTTCCCTAATGCCTGTTATTAAACTATCTTAGTGCTAATCCCAATGATAATTACATGTTATTACCATGTAATAATATCAATTATTGTATGCAATGGTCATCATTGTAATCGATGTCATCATCATTAGAACAGTTACCACTGCGGTTTGAAAGTCGGTGTCTTAAGTCTCAGGAGAAGTATCACATGACTCAGTTGAGTCATGGTTTCCTTTGTTGTTATTTCCAAGTGACACTGGCGAGTTGACACGGTTGTGTCAGCATCCAAACAAGAAGCTGTGTATCTTTGGGGTATCTAGCAGCTGGTCCTGGTGGACCAAACACGATTTAGAGATGATGAATGGGTTGACTCACGACAAATCTTTTACTTAAAATATAGTTACTGTCACTACTAATTAAAAAATAGTATTGGAGAATAATACAACCTTTATCTATGATATTGGTGCTGTGGAGTATGTTAGGGTTTTATAGTGCATGCCATGCTTTTGCACATGGGCATCGCATGTGCATCCATACATGCATGTGTCCCTATGGATTAGGGCTGTCAATCGAGCCCTCCCGTGAGAAAGTTTAGATCCTCGACCGTGTTTCTTACCTTTTTTTGGTGGAACGTATGTCTGAAACTCTATCATAAAACCCACATAAGGATAATTTAGGTCATTTAAGATGAATTTCATTATTTGCGTAATATCTTCAAATTTTACTTTGACAACAGTATCAAAGTAGGGTTATGAATTACCCATGAATAAATGCTAATCAGAGGACCCACCATGAGCAAGTGTTCCTCGTCACAGCCGAATAGGGGCCTAATTGATGAAGCTGCGTACGGAGGACGAACCTAGGCCACAATTTTTTTTCCCTATAAGATGCCTTGGCCATACGATAGGCAATAGGCAACAGGTTTTCTTGAACTATAATTCATCATGTGAGACATCATTCCATTATTAGGTTATCCGCCCACAAGTAGGTTTCTTAAAAGGTCCCATATTGCTTCCGTTATGAGGTGATTTGCACTATGATCCTGCAATTTGATTTTCATAATTGTGTGGAGTAGGTACTGTGGTTTTCATAATTGGTTATACTGCATGTACTGTGATTTTTTTTTTTCTAATCATTGTTTTATCCAGCTAAGTTTTCATCATTTTGTGGATCTTAGGTTTTGCTACATTTTTACTATTGCCAAGTTTTCATCATTTAGCGGGTATTAGGCTTGTGCTGTAATTTTATGAATTGGGAAATACTTCACAACAATTTATCCTTCTTTCATTTTTTCCCCCCTATATTTGCTTGTGTGGCATTTGTCAAATTGAGCAAGCTTTTTCTTCAAATATTGCTAGGGATTTGATGCCGGTTTGCCCAAATTAGAGGGCAGGCACCTTGCTATTTGTTCTACAGTAGGTTGGCAAATCTTCACAGTGAATTTCTTGTATAGGATTCATACATTATAAGAGTTAGTAAAAAAAATATATTATCAAGGGATATTATTATAGAGGCGAAGGGGCAAATAATATAAAGTGAATGGTGAAGGATATAAGTTAGAGATGTATATAGGACCTTGACTTTCCATGGTATTGAAATAATAGGGTGGTGGCTGGATATTCATTTCCCAACTTTCCTTGATAAAGATTCAAGAATCCATGGATCCACTATATATGTATATGTATATGTATATGTATGTATGTATGTATAATATATATATATATATATCAGATTATTCAGATGTTGTTTTTCTTGCATTGATTTGAGGATCAAAATGGCTTAAGCTTAAATCTAAGGTTGCAGGCAGGCCCAGCCAGCACAACCTAACCAGACCTTAGAGCCACTGTCTCGTTTTTAGAACATTAATTAACCTGATTTTTAACTGATAAATAACAGGCAGATCGATCGAAATGATCACCTAAATTAGACCGGATCAATTTGCTCAGCTTACCCCAACTTATACCATAACAATAGGTCCAGGGATGTAATGGGATCCAATTAATCAATTATCAGAAGTCCCACAAGTACTGAACCCAGTTTTGTTTTGTATTTGAGAGAGTTTTGAATTTATATCTGATAGCTACTATTCTCTTTATTTCTTTTTTTTTTCTTTACGAGAGATTCAAACTCAGACAACCACGCACATTATGTATGTCCGTAATCAGTTGATCAGCAACATGTCACGGACCGCACCCTTAAATATTGTAGTCCATGCCCCAGGTGCAACATCCAGTCAAATTCCCAATTTTAGTCTAGCCCTAACACCAAATCTACACCAATGAGCACACTCACGTACTACACGGGAGAGAATACTCTTGGAGAATGACAGAACTCTTTGTTTGATTACAGCTTTTGGTCGATCGATTACAAATGAATGCCAACTACCAAGATCATCCAAACAAATGCGAGTCCTGCCACTTAGATGATTATTATGCTCATACGACAAAGGAAGGCTCAAAACTCACCATCGCATGTCAACACTCAGATGTGTAGTAGCAAACAGTCACGAACAAAATCAGATAAATACGCCAACACATTCGTGGTTAAGTGGTAGTAGTATTTTGGTATCACACACATGTTCAGGGGTGGTCTTCAGGTTAATATCAAAACTTTTGGCCAGTAGACCAACCTAATAAAAAAAATCAGAAAAATACATTTTAAGAGTAAAGATCTTGGCTTCTTTTTCTCTCTCTGGAAAGTTGATGTTGTGGCACTACAACAAAATCATTTTTTGCGACGCAAACATTTGTCGCAGAAAATCACAAAATCATCACCCAATATATTATGCAACAAAACCAATTTTGTCGCCAGTTCGTCGGCTATTTGGCGCTAGTGAATAGTTTTGCCGGTGATCACAAGTAATCGTCGCCAAATATCAATTTTATGCAACAACACAATATCGTCGCCGAATATCAATTTTCTGCAACACAATATTGTCACTAAATATCAACTTTCTACGACAACACAATATCGTCACCAAATTAAATTAAATTGCGACAAAGAAGAATGTCGGCAAAAAGGATATTTTTTGTCGCCAAATTTCTATAATTCATCGCAAAAAAATAGATAAAAAAATGGTGAAATGGAATTTGGCGACAAAATGGAGTCGTCGCTAAATTATATCTTTTACCAACAAAACTATATTATCGCTAAATAGTGTATGAATTGTAGGGTTGTAAACGGGTCGGTTCCGGTCCGGGTCCAGGGTGGAACCGGAACCGTTTTCTAAGAAGGGGGACCGGAATCCGAACCGGACCCGGTTCGGAACCAGAAAACTGGTTCCGGAACCGGAACCGATAATATTAATGGGAACCAGAACCGTTTATGAGGCGGGTCTGGTTTCGGTTCCGGGTCTAGACTAATACTTGTTTTTTTTTTTTTAATTATGCTTTTTCCACATCTCAATTGGATCACGTATTTGCAAACACTAATGTGACCTTTTGTCTATCAATAACATGCACTTTTAACCAAAAACTCAGAAATCACATCCAAACCGGCAATGAAATGTAGAAAGTAGAAAACCCTAAAGTAGAAAAGTAAAAAATGTTCTGTTCTCACATACTAAAGTTACCTTATGTTAGTGTATATTGGGTCGGGTCCCGGGTCCACGGGTCTGAGCCACTATGGATCCGGAACCGAACCTGTTTAGGTATCGGTTCCAAAAAAAGGATTCGGAACATGAACCATTTTCTTATCGGGACCAAAATAATGACCCAGACTCGGATCCTAACGGGTCGGAACCTTCAGGTAATCGGAGAATCGGGGACCCATTTACAACCCTAATGAATTGCCATAGGTTATATTAGGTGACAAATTAGTTTTGTCGCACATAGTTTGTAGGCATTAGGCGACCAACTTAATTCGTCGCCCAATATTTAACGTTGCCACAAATTATCTTAGGCGACAAATTATATACGTCGGGGATAATATGCAAAGATATATTTATTCTTATTAGGCGACAAATAAAATTCATTGCTAAAAATAATAGATTTTTTTTATAAATTACTACCTGCCACCTCAAAAACCTCCTTTACTCTTAATATAATAAAACCTGCTCATTCAACTAAAATAAAATGTACAATAAAATCTTCCCATTCAACAAAAATAAAATGTACAATAAAACATGCCCATTCAACTCAGATAAAATGTACAATAAAACCTACCCATTCAACTCAAATAAAATGTACAACAAAACCTGCTCATTCAACTAAAATAAAATGTACAATAAAGTCTACTCATTTAACTAATAAAAAATATACAAAACTTACTCCTTCAACATATTAGGAAACATATAACTATTAAATCCAACCCACAAGTTTAGCCACGTCGTCGTTACTGATTCAAGTAAAAATATAGCATCCAAAATAGTGTAAGTACAATATTCTTATGAAAAACAAAATGATCTTCAAGCAATTAGCCTCTATTACATTGATCTCCAGTCTCAATCTGTGGTACAAAACAAGAAAATGATAGGAATTAAACATGGGAATCAAAAGCAAAGTAAGTGAGACAAAATAAAAACTACAGAAAAATATTGGAGGTGATTAATGTTGCAGCTGTTCAACTTGCCATTAGGGGTGATTAATGTCCTTTTAGGGCCAAATGACTCTGCTGACCATGAACCCGGACTAATTCCCCTGTGAATGTAACATTGAGGAATTGAGAAACAATTGACTTCCACTTTTTCAGTCTCTTCAGGAATATTTAGTATGATGGCAGGGACATTGACTTTCAAAGGAAACACCTACTTTGAGCACTACTCTCACTGTTATTTTGGCCCCATTTCCTTAAAAAGTTAATTTACAAAAAAGTATTCTGAAAATAAAAAAAATATAAATTATTAAATATTTGAATCCTCTTTTTAATTGATTTTAAGGCATTTCAGAGGTAAGTAAGACTACTAAGCATAATAAAAAGGTGATAGGACTAGATTTTCAATAAAAACTTTATGCATTTTTTTATATTTCAGACTAAACTAGTAAAAATCGGAATAGTTAATAGCCAAAACCTTTTAGTATCGTGCCATACAAATGTCTAAAAACCATGGCCGAAATACATTTAAATTAAAAACATCGATTCAAAACAGATACATGTTTTTAGAACATTTGTAGAATATTTTAAACTATCCTGTAAAGTTTCTGAAATATGTTAAATAAGAAAGTTTGGTGTAAACTTACGTAAAACTAAGAAATTAGATCAATCATCTTAATCACAAATATATGATTGCCTCTATTTTTTTTTTCCTTCTTTTTAAAGCAGAATCTCATTAAAGAGAACAACAAAACAATAGATAGAAAGAAAAACTCCAAATTGGCTACATCCCACCCATATTAGATGGGAGCCAAGATCGAAAGAACCGTCCAAAAAACAATCGCTTTTTTCCAAGGAGCTAAATTGAGATATAGAATGGGCTACCCGATTAAATCCTCTATGGTTGAAAGAGTTATAAAATTAATCACGGACCATAGCTTGTCCAACCATATAAGAAAATTCCTGACTCCACTACTGTACGTACTCACGCTAACCAAATACGTATCTGATAAACGCAAGGATCCATCCCTAGATGTATGAATGGATAGGGAGATGCCTCAGTAGCATGATTACAAGATCTATTAATAATTACAGGCTTACTAGCCCAAGTTCAATCATATTAGCCCCATTTCTTGTCTCTCAGCTGATGAATCTGTAGTCCCATCTCTTGGCCTTTTTAAGTAGGCCCCAATGGATGAACTATCATTTTTACACATTAAAAAACAGTCTTCTCAGCTAGCTGGAGTCTGGACTCCTTCCTTTTCATTCATGTCACTTAATATTTTAAAGAAGAAAGCAAACAACACTTAACCTAAAGTTAGAAAATTAATTACGTCTGCCTCATTTCGATTTGAAGAACTTGCGCGCAATCTACGAGGTTAGTTATTTGCATTACATGTGCAATGAGATGCACGCGGTTGAAGAATGAGCAAGTAACAAAGGTGAAACATGTTTCTTACCAAACGGCATTTTGGAAAGAATCATTGGTTGGAATGGCACTTCATCTATATGTGTATTTGTTGGTGAATTTATGCCTCCCTGTTTGGGTGATTGGGTTTTCTATATAGTTGTGAATTATGCAGTCTGCAGTTTCATTGATTTGAGATTTTTTGGTGGGGCCTATTTGGGATTGACCAATCAAAGCTGTTAATCAAGATAGCAAACTACTGCCTAATGATAGGGGCATTCTAATGTTAGAAAAATAAATAAAGTCTATGCTGGTTTGAATTGAATCATCATCTTATTCAATTCCATCGATCTAACGGGTGAGGTTTAAATAGGTGATCGATCCACCCATCGGTGGTTTTATCATGTAGTTATGGTTCTGAACTGGACCCGATGATTTCATGGGTCATATGTAGTGTTGGGATTAGAATATTCTCCCTAGTGTGGGGGAGGAAAGGATGTCCACTATGTAAAACAAATAAAATAAAAGAGATCCTGTGGTGCCAACGTAAAAATAAAAAAAAGCATAAATGTTCTCATATCACTCACAGGTTTTTCAACAGTTTAGCCTCGGGTAGGCAGATCCGAAGAAATGGAACATAATAGAGGAATATTTGGCTTTATATAGGCTAGAATGGATAAACAAAATTTACGTGGCTCACCTCTACATTGTTGGTATAAGGCTTTATAATGATAGTGATTATTTGGGGACTTTCCAAGATTTCTTGGTGGGGAAGCAATGGTATTCCTTTCCTCCCAATATTTGAGGGTGTTTTTGGCCCCAATTTTTTAGCATTATCTTGAAAAGAATTTATGACGTTTGGGATTTTTGGATAATGATGTCATAGTTTTCGCCTTGGTACTTCAAAATTCTACGTTTCTTTGCTAGAATCCTGAATTCCAGCATCATGAAAAATTCACTTTAATCATTTAGAATTCTCAAGTTCCAACCGCTTAGCATTTCTACATGCTCCATCCAAGTGAGGGATTCACAAATTCCACCTGAGAGGACAGCTTTGGGAGAATCACAAGAATCACATATTCTCCATGCATGATCAAATTAATTCTTTGAGTCCCAGCTAAACAAACAGGCCCAACATCTCTTTCACAACTCATCTGAAATTAATTCTCCCATGCTCATCTCTTTTACATCAGCTGTTCTGTTAAAAGCCAAGTGATGAGAGCATCTTTTGTGATTCAGGATACTGTGTGTTTCTTTCCATTTTATGTATTCCTAAGTAGTTGTTCAAAGTGAATTCAACGTTTCTTTCCATTTTCCGTAACCCAACAAGTGACTGTTGACACCAAAGTTTTTGCCTGCCTTTCTTGTCTTACAGTGACACATTAAAATGCTTTTAGTGACGGTCACTACTCATAAACAAAGAAAAAATGCTTTTAGTGAGAATCATTTCTGTTTGGTAGACCCTCGTGTGCACATTTCTCTTGGGCCTTGCAAGTTGCAAGTTGCAACTCACATTGACCACTTCAATATTGAAATGACTGAAGTGTCCTTCATGCCAATGTAATTCACCATAGATGTGTGAAATCCATGAAATGGAAATTCCATAAAAAAGATGATGCCCATGTTGTCTCAGGAGGCTTTGTTAGGGAGTTGGGTGGCATCACCTTTGCCCCCCTCTTGCAGGCAAAAACAAAAGCTATGCAAACGTGGGTGGGGGCCTCAGGGACTCAATTTCTTGGATGGAAAGTTGCATTGGTTGATAGGTAATGCTGGGCTGTTTTCCATCATCTCACCTTATTAATGAAGTGACACTCCATTGTCGCCTATAAGATTGGGTCTTACTAGAATATAATTGAATTCTAGTTTCCTCATCCTGTTATTATTGAATAATTGAAGCTTACATCTCCAATTCAAACACAAAGTAAAAGTAGCCCATGTATTGTTCTATACATAGATCTCTTGCCAGCTATGGATGAAATTGCGCCAGGTTCACAAGCCATATTAGCATATCTGGACCTGAATTAATTACTAGAAAGAGACCTGGACTGGACTCACCTTGAGTCCATGTTATGAGACCCGTACCCGTGGCTGAAGTTTAGCCGAAGCCCTGAACTTGGACCTGGTCCCAAATAAAGGACTTGGACCTAGATCTAGATCAGAATCAAATTTCAAATCGTATATAATCGACCTTTTTTTTTCTTGTGAAGTTATATAATCTACTTAATATTCTCTTCTTTATTTTTTGGTAAATATGCTTAATATTCCTATTATAGATTTAATATACACAGTATGAGCACTGGGTAATCAGGTACTGCCCGGTATGAAATTTGCGGACCTGGATCTGGACGTGAATAAAAGGTCCATTGATCATGGGCCCAAACTTAGACCTAATTTAAAAATGAGTCCAGATCTTGGACCATTTCTCCATTGTTAATTTCTATTTGGGTCCTTCAGGAATGAGCTCAAAGTTGTGTATTTGTGTGTATGAGAGAGAGTATATATATGACTTTGGCTGGCTTCCGTTGGTGCGAGTCATAAATATTGTTGTTCAATAATTATTGTCTCTTGGAAAAATAAGGCTATACCTTTTAAGTTTGGAGATTGCTTGAATTAATATTATCAGGAAGTTGTGGTAAAATAAGTTAATCTTATATATATAATATTATTGCTAAAAATTGAAAATCAAGAGAACCACAAGATTGGCTTAGGATAAATTGGAAACGAGATTTAGAATTCATATGTCCGTACTCAACATAGTTGAAACAAGGCTTCACGATGATGATGATGAGAACGACGAGACGACCCAAGTGGTGAAGGGCATCTCATGATTTCACCACCAGTGCCAGGAATCCACCCCTGGCATTAGAGAGCGCAGATGTTGAGCTATATATATATATCCCTGGTGGAGCACAACCACCAGTTGTACACGGTGGGGCATCGTTGAAGAAGGTACAATGGCAAGAGGACGGAGATAAAAGTAGGGAGCACTAAGTGGAGCACCCTAATGAACCCTAGGACTTAAACTAGGCTAGTCTATAACAAATGTATTTTATCATTTATAATATATACAAGCAAAAGAAAAAAAAAATAAGGTGATTTTGCCCATACATACAAGTGATCATTAGTCATTAATAACCCCGCTTGGTGACATAGAAGTTGAGAAAATTCTTAATAAGTACCAATGTAGTTTTTATGGACAGACTAAAATGCTTGATCATGCGATATCCCACAAAATTATAAACTGTGAGATATTACACAGATATATTAGAAATTTCCCGTGTCTGAAGGCACGACGCACCACCAGACCTGGATATGCCTCAGACCGACCAAACCTAGGTTCCATGCGTCTCGAAAGCATGTCCAATCATAAAATGGATTCTACAAAAAAAAAAAATCCAATTGATTGCCAAATGATATAATTCCATTCATTCATGAAATATTTCACCCAATTTGCTCTTCTTATCTTCTTATCTTGGTCCCATCTCATCATCAATGAAGTAGTGCTTTTTTTTTTTTAAATGAAGAAGGGATGGCAATACCTATAAATAACTCAAATTTGATGACCCTTTTTGCTTTTGATGAGAATGGCAAAAACTTGTAAATTTATCCAACTTTAATTTGATGACCCTTTTTGCTTTTGATGAGAATGGCAAAAACTTGTAAATTTATCCAACTTTTAGCCCATTTTCTTTTAAATGAAAAATGGATGGCAATACCTATAAATAACTCTATCTTGCTGCCTACTTTTGCATTCCCCTCTTAAATCCAAGGGTCCAAAATATCCCTTGGATTTATGTACATAGATCCAAGGGTCCAAAATGTCACAGGATTCAAAACCTGAGCTGCCATATTATATAGATGCCTTTTTAACCCCACTAGTAAGAAACTTTTGTTCAATATCGCATTAATTAAAAATTTTCAAAATCAAGAAATATGATATGCAATGACACACAATCAAGGGCATTTTAATTAGTAAAATAAAAAAACTGCACGAATATTGTGAGGAATTTTCTCAATTTTTGCCACAAGGCAAGGTTATCCATGACTAAAGATTTCTATATAGGAAAAACCCCAAGAAAATTAGAAATCCTTATATGCTACCTGCAAATATGATTTTTATATAATTTTAATCATTTCATGACAATCTTATTGGCTTTTTTTCTTGCCACATGTTTTAATTTTTGTGATATTCTGAAAACAGTGTGATATAGTCCAGAAAATATTGCTCAATATTGATGGTGCAATAATATAACATTTTTGTTTAAAAAAAAAGGGGCCTAGGCCTGTGAAAAATCACCCGCATATTTGTCACAATCCATCAGACAGGCCGTCACCATTGTTTGATCCGGGCCCAAAGCCGTCAAAGACCAGTTTTCTCAATGGGCCAGCCCAGCTTGTCCACATCATTGTCTAAGAAACATCAGTCGATCCAAGTGTTAGAACCATGGGTCCCTACTAGCTGACAAATGGTGGAGTCCACCCACGTGCAACCAAATCAGCTAATGATCTTATCTTTTGATATGGAATGACATTACAGAAAAGACTCAGGTTCTAGACATGCATGCAGACACCAAAGAAGGCTTGGGTGCAGCCCAAATTCTAGGCATTGTTGTGCACGGATGTATTTGATTGGTTTTATCAAAACCAATCAAAATAAAAGGACCGTTAGAACATTATGTTCAAATGTATAAATCAAATTAGTAAAATCAGATAGATTGGATCATTTATTGAGGGACAATGAAATCTAAAAGAGGCTCACATTCATGATTGAGTTGACCAGTCTGGGCCAATTAATAGATTAATTAAATAGACCAAGGAAATAATGTGGGTCAATAAATTATTTTTTTGATATTTTATTACAAAGTTAAATATTTATGTTAATTAAAATAATATAAATTTATGTAAGATGTTTGCTAAACATCAAACAATATAAATTCTTCTGAAAATTTTACGTATAAGTTCCATATTGAGCAATAATCTCATATTTCATTTCATTATTTAAGTATATATTAACTTCTATCATTTTGCTTGTATTTATTTTATTGGTACTTTATGTTGAGAATTTCTAAAGTTTGTTAGATTATCCTAACACCTTAATTCCATCGCCTTCAATTTAACGGTTTTAGAAGGCATCCATAGCTTTCAAGATTAACAGTTTTAGAATGCATCTTTTTTTAGGATTTCATTCCAATTACGAAGAGTAGTATTTGGATGAGCGTTAAACCTAGGGCTTGTGGCATTCAGAAAGATCATGGGTGTAAGGGGGTTGGATTGATCATAGAGGGTCCCAAGTCTCATTCAAATTAGATCATTCTTACATTTTCTCTAGGTTCAATGCTTTTTTAGACTATAGTTCTATGATTTAATCCAACAACACATAATAGCTGGATGGTTGAAATTTGGGTAAGTGCCAATCCAGAGAATGGTATATAGGTGCCAATACAAATATCTCGCAAATCCAAAAATAGATTCCTTACTCTTTATTTAGAGTATGGGAGACCTCGAACTCTTGTCTTTTGAAAAGTATACATGGCCAATCTCACCACTTTCCTCCCCTTTCTTGAATTTCAGATCTCTGGGCATATAGAATCTGAGTCATGCAAACTAGAAATTGGTGGCATGTTCCCATATCCCCACAAGATTTAAATCTGAAATCTTCCATGAAAGCGAAATATTGGGCCTGGTTGAGAATGGATAGGTGAAGGTAAGGAAGAAGAGATGGAAAAAATTGCACAGGGCTCTGGTTTTGTACATCTTGGTCATTTGGATTGGGCCACAACGGGGCCCATTGATTGTTATGTAGTACATTTCATGGGCCTGTTCTTGCTAGGTCGGATCATGCCATTCATGTGTAATATGAAGTTTTGGACCATGGCCATTACTCATTAGAGCTGGATTTGTATTTGGGCAGATCCTTTCGAGGCCATGTTTAAAATATTAATGAAAAATTTTTACTATAAAAGTGAGGTCTTTATTAATTATTTTTTTAAGATTTGAAGTTCTACTTCCAATGAGAAATAGGAATTGGAGGTTTATCAAATAATCTAAAAGTTAAATAAGCTCTAAAACATGAAATAAGAACTGGTTTTTAGAGTTTTCAAATGCCCCTGTTAATTTTTCTACTTATTTAATGACATAAAAGTGAGGGAGGGGCCGCCACAATTCCCTTGGAGATAAAAAAAAAAAAAAAAAGGAAAATAGGTACAGTTTTTTTGAAAGACTGTTAAATTTGTAGTTTAACTTCCTCCGTCGTTTCCTCTTCGTAGTAGGTAAGCTCGGTACCTATGCACCAAGAGTAGCATCATCAACACAATGGATGGCAAGCTATATATATATATATATATATAAATCCATAGATATGCAATACGAATAGAGTGAACGAGTGAACATAAATATAGGAAATGCATACCATTGTGGTCGTACGAAATGCATCACATTCGAATCATAAACATACTATCAAAGTAGGCATCCACATATGCTAATAATAAATAAATTGGGTGCTGATATCCCATGTTCAAATAACAGATATCTCTTGGCTCATATGGCGCAGTCGCCAAGGGTTCTGGCTCACAATCTTGCCTTGAGACAGACAATTCAGAGTCCTCACACAGGTGGCGTCCCAGCTGTGCTGGATGTGTCAGCTGAGTGGTGCCCGACATAAAGAATCCTAAACAGACTAATCAGTGAGGAGTTAGGTTTTCTTGTGCAAACAAGATTCATCAACAATAGAAAAACTACTTTGCTTCAGATCAGATTAAATCAGATTTCCATAGTAGTTCTCTTTAAGCCTTTATAATCAATGCCACCTAGTTTCGACACCTCAAATAGATTTCAGAACAAACGGAACATCAAAAGGGATCCTAAGTCCATCATCTAAGTTCTCAATGTGATCCAAAATAAAATAAAGTAAACAGGACTAATGAACATGTTCGTCACATGTAGACAATACCAGACGGTACAATTCAGAATCAAAAGCAATAGACTATCCAATCCTAAGTTAATTGTTAATTCCGAAGCATCGTTCAACCTACTCAGTCAACGAAAGGAATTAAAGATCGCGATACCCGAACAAACAGAGTTCGTACATAGATATAAAGAAGGTATCCCATTGTCCCATACCGTTCAAGATTGAGAAAGATTGAATCCCGATACAACCGGAGTAACCGTGAATAATATCGGCTCAAAACATCCTCACGCATAGTCAAATGAGTCCAAAAAGGGTAATCAAGGTTCCACCTTAAGTCCATAGACCAAGGGACAATCCCAACCAAAAAGGGGGAAATTTGGTCAAGATAAACATCAGGGTCGGTTAGCCGACCAGTTCGGTTAACCGAGGGTTGACCGACATGGCGACCGACCGCACAAAACACCCACAAAACATGCTCTCTGGAAATGGGACCAACAGGTCACCGAGTGCAGACAGACATGGTGACCGAGTTCACAAATCCATCTTTAGGAAGATTGCAACACGCTGGAATTGGAACCGACAGGTCACCGAGGGGTCACCGAACTACAGTTCGGTCGACCAACACCAAAAGTCGGTTGACCGAACTGCTCCCAGAATTCTAAGATTGGTTCAGAAATGGGGAGTTTCACTCCCTTCCTTCATTCACACCTGCAAACAAAGAAAAATAAGGCCTAGCCCTCTCCACATACATCCATACCCCCTCTCATCAAGTCCATTCAAACCAAAATCCAATTAAAAATCCAATCCATTAGGCTAACAAATCTAATTATCATGTTTTCAAATCTCTAAGTATCAAATTGAGCAATTAACTTCTAAACCATGATTTTTTCATACAAATCAAGAGAGACAAACATATCAAGCATGAATATAGATATCTACTTGCCTTAAGATGTAGAGCTTAAGAAAACCAAGAGAAAATGGAGAAAATCCTCTTTTGAGCTGAAAGATGGAGAAGGCAACTCTCAAACCCAAATCACTCCTACAAATGCATGCCAAGGGTTGATGTGAGTTTGCCTAAACCATTTCTAACAAAAAGGAAGAAGGTTATAGAAGTCTAAAAGCCTAAAGAGCTTACCTTTGAATGGGTTGTGGGAGAATAGCTTAGAAAAGTAGATGAGAGTGATCTTGGAAGCTTGGGGAAGAAGATTGGAAGCTTTCACCGGCGACGTAAGAGCTCCAATAACTGTCGTTGGCAAGGAGGCAATGAAGGGACTTAGATGGGGGCTAGGTTTGTTACAAGGGAATAGTGAAACGAAAGAGATGTGAAGTAGGAGATGGGTGGTGTCATATTAGGTTAGTTTTAAGGGTTAATTACAGTTTAGTCCTTGGTTCCACTAATGATGATCTTCGGGCCTCTTCGACGCGTCGAATCGAAACGCGACTGAAAACTAATGTTCATGAAATGTCGAAACCTACCCGATGCACCCAAACTCACAAAAACTCATAATCTCATAAAAACCCCTGAAAACTTCCTAAATTGCAAACTACCCCCTTACTGTACCTAAACGATCGACTCGGACTCACACGAGACTTTGCACGCGTGATCCATACAATAAACCTGACTCGCTAAGACTCTAAACACAGTTACTAACTAATCAAGCAATTAATTACAATTAGTAAGGAAATAAGGGACGGGGTGTTACAGGTCCCATCTGGGGGTGGGACTGGAGTGGAAAGATCCATGTGGGACCCCCTTAGGTATAAATTTAGCTCTAATTGGATTAGAGGTGGCAAAATATGATCCGACCCGCCAACCCGACCCGTGTATTACCCGCTTAACCCGACCTGTTTAATAGGCGGGTCGGTCACGGGTCAAGTATTCATGACCCGCCATTAAGCGGGTCGGTTAGGGTTGACCCGGTTGACCCGCTTATTTAAACTAAAATTGGATTAAAACAAATGCTAAAAAAGAATAAATGGATCTTAACCAATTCAACCCCACGCTTTTTATTAATGGAAAGCAAGGTAATGCGCATCAAATGATTGTTGAAATGAGATTCGACCAAATTTGAGCTTCAAAGTCAATTTTGGTCAAACAGAAAACCATAGTTGAGTCAATTTATTTACTAAATAGATGTAGGTTATGCGGGTCGACCTGACCCGTATAACCCGCAATGGTGATGCGGGTTAAGCGGGTCGGGTCGGGTTGACCCGTGGTGGGTGCGCGTTAGGGGTTTTCAACCCGTTTAATAAACGGGTCGGATACGGGTTAGACATGTATAACCCGTTTAATAAACAGGTCGGATGAGGGTTAGACTTGTATAACCCGTTTAATAAACGGGTCAGACCCATTTAGCACAACCCGACCCGATTGCCACCTCTAAATTGGATACCCCTAACTTTCATCCTAGCCCATACATTTAATAGCTTTTTATTTACGAGAGTCCAATCCATTTTACATGGGTGCTAAACCCCCAAAATGGGTGATTATCCAGGAGTCCCTGTTTAGTGCATGGTTTGGTGGTAGGTGGGCCCCACCATGTAGTTCACACCGATAAAGGCAAACTTGAGGTGAAGGTATTTGGAACTAGTGTGAGAGGCCTTGAAAAATACATTATAAATAAAATGAATCCAAAATAAAGTTGAACATTTGGAACTGTCTTTTGGAAAGTATAGATGGCCAATCTCACGGCCGCCACACACCCCCCCCCCCCCCCCCCCCCCCCCCCCCTTCCTTTCTTGAATTTCATCTCTTTGAGCATATGGGTCTTCTGGGCATATAGAATCTGAATCATGCAAACCAGAAAGTGGTGGCATGTTCCCATCCCCACAAGATTTAAATCTGAAATTATCCATGAAAGCGAAATATTGGGCCTGGCTGAGAATGGATCAGTGGAAGGAAGAAGAGATGGAAAAAATAGCGCTGGGACTCTGTAATCTTGGCCATTTGGGTTTGGCTAGAACGGAGCCCATTCATGGCTATGTAGTACATTCCATGGGCCTATTCTTGTTAATCTCAGATCAGGCCTATTCATGTGCGCTATATGAACGTTAGGACCACGCCCTGATTATGCCATTAGAGTAGGATTTGCATTTGGGTATGCAGATCCTTTCGTGGCCATGTTTAAAATATTAATGAAAAAGTTTTACTATAAAAGTGACCTCTTTATTAATTAATTTTTTTTTTAAGAATTGAAGTTCTACTTGTAATGAGAATACAAATTAGGGGTTTATCAAACAATCTAAAAGTTAAAAAAAGCTCTCTAAAACATGAAATAAGAACTGATTCTTAGAGTTTAATTTCAAATCCCCCCCTTAATTTTCTTTTCTTATTTTATGGCATAAAAGTGAGCCAGGGACCACCAACATGCCCTCAGCCCTATTCCTCATGTTTAAGAGTTCCCATATCATATCTAATAAAAATAAATTAATCGAATGAAGAAGATATCATTGTGCTTTATATCTCTGACATGAGATACATTCATCTGAAGTTTAATAACTGAGAAACTTCCATAACTTTTATTTTCCCTCTTAGGAATCCGAAAGCCAAAGGTCCAAACTAGATAGATAACCAAGCAAGAACATGATCTTACTTAGATACCTTAATAAAACCAACATGTGAAGAGTTGGAAACTTTAGTGAGAGTCCCCAACACTGGAGCAAGCAAGCACTTGGACGACTCCTCCCTGTAAAAGAAACCAACACACTTGCAATCCTTACTACACTTGTCCCTACAGTCTCCCACCTTCATGGGCCCATCTCCCTCCGAATACCGGCTCATGAAATGCTCCACGCCCACCACCTTATAGTAATCGACCTTGGACTTGCCATTACAGGGACCCAACTTTGGAGGGGCGCACCCAGAGCTCCACCCCAACAGCCCTTTTGGCGAAGGACAGGCCACGCACTGGTCGTCCTCGCAGAGCCCAAAGGACCCACATCTCCTTGGCAGACTGCACTCGTTCAGCAGAGAGTCCCTGTCCCTAGAGAAGAGAGTGAAGGTCACCTCCCACAGGCGCCAGGAGGCCTTGTCGTAGAGAGTATTGATCCTCAAGTTCCCATCGATTCCAAGACGAACGTACGAAGTCGTGCTGTTGTATTTTGTTAGTCCCAGGATCCCCAACCCATTCGACGTGTTCCCCACTTTGGTTTCAAAACCGAACTCGTATGCAAGTCCTTCTGCAGTCTCGGGCACGCTAGCAAATGCCGCCTCGCTCAAAGGCCCCTGGTTGGTGCCCAACATCGTGTTGTAAAGCAGCGTTACTGAAGTACTCGGGTCCTGCATGAGAGATATTAAGAATATAAGAAAGTATAACAAGGTTACAGAGAATAAGCTCTTAGGTTGTTAGTGATTTTATCTTTAATATTTTTGAGGGATCATAAGTAAAAAATTTTTTATAAAATTCTTTAAAACCTCAAGGGTTTTTCTGAAATTTTGGGGGCGGTTCAGCTAGTCATGACACGGTACTAGTGACTAGGTATACCGTTTAGACTTTGCACTAATCTCACTATAAATTAGAATTGTAAACGGGTCGGTTCCGGTCCGGGTCCAGGGTGGAACCGGAACCGGAACCGTTTTTTAAGAAGGGGAACCGATAAGAATAATGGGAACCAGAACAGGAACCGGAACCGTTTGTGAGGCGGGTCTGGTTCCGGTTCCGGTTCCGGCTCTAGACTAATACCTGTATTTTTCTTTAAAAAAATTATGCTTTTTTCATGTTTCAATTGGATCACGTATCTACAAATACTAATGTGACCTTTTGTCTATTAATAACATGCACTTTTAACCAAAAACTCAGAAATTACATCCAAACCGACAATGAGATGTAGAAAAGTAGAAAACCCTAATGTAGAAAAGTAAAAAAGTAAAAAGGGTTCTGTTATCACATACTAAAGTTACCTTATGTTAGTGTATATTGGGTCGGGTCCCGGGTCCACGGGCCTGGGCCACTGTGGATTCGGAATCGGATCCGTTTAGGTATCGGTTCCCAAAAAAGGATCCGGAACCATTTTCTTATCAGGACCAAAATAAGGACCCAAACCCGGATACTAACGGGTCGGAACCTTCGGATAATCAGAGAATCGAGTACCCATTTACAATCCTACATAAATGTTTATTCTTTACTAAAAATCAAACATGTAAGATTTAATCTAGTCGGCAGATTTTAATTTAAAAGAACAGGATAGGATACTGCCAAGACTCTACTGTCAAAACTCAAAACTCAAAACTAACTCAGAATGGTATAAATTTATGGCAAAGGTAATGATGTCTTTTCAAAGTTTTCACCTTGAAGTACATGGCGACTCGCTTGGCTTCCAACACAAAGCTGTAAGGCCCATCTGAGCCGTCCATGTTCGACGCGCGGCTCACGAGCTTGGTGGGTCCCCTCGAACGAAGGGCCTGGCCCACCAGAAGAGTGTCGGTAGGGTGGTCGAAGCTCTGCCAGAGGAACCTCCCCTGTTGGTCGTGGAGTACCAGGTTGCCATTGGGGAGGAGTTGGAGGCCGACAACCCCCTTGTTGGCGGTGCCAGTCTGCCAGGCCACCCTGCCATCGGCGTCGGAGAGGACAAGGTTGCCGTCACGGCGGAAGGACAGAGTGGCGTTTTCTCGAACTGGGTTGGCTCGGTTTGCTTCCCAAACCCACCTCATTACAGACTCGGAAGGGCGAGCTCCCATTCGCAGGGCGAGAGTGTAAGCATTGGGTGTGGTGTTATAGAAGCAGAGTCTAAATGGGTATGTGAAGGTGTCTAAGACGCGGTAGTTTGCATCGTATTCTATGTTGTAGTCGCCGAAAGGGCCTTGGTTGATGTAGGTGAATGTCTTGGAAGGAGGAACTATTGCATGGGTGATGGCTGCAAAGAGTGAGATGAAAAGGAAGAGTAATGAGAATGGTGGGTTAGAGAAAGCCATATTCTCTGTTTTGGGTTTGTATGTATGGTGCTTGATATGGATCAGGATGTCCCTGTATTTATAGCATGTAGTTGCAGGGGAAGGAGAGTAGCAACTTGGATTGTGGCCTCGCCAGATTTCACATGGATAAGGCTATGAGGGACCCGCCTCTTTCGACGGCTGGCGGTAGATCGAGAAGGTGTGGTTTGGCTGACTTTGAATAGTCTTCCTTCGCCCATTGATTGTTTTCGAACTTTGGGTTTGAATAGCTACCAGTTTCGGTTGTACAGATCCATGTGGGACTACCTAGGTATGACGTTTAGCTTCAATTTTATCCCTCCAGCCCCTTCATCCGCCGTTCATAAGTATGACGGCTTGATATTAAGAAATGGAAGATTTGGCCCTCCCTCCATCCAACCGTCCAATTTATTTTATATGGGTGTCAAAACTCGAAAATTAGGAGTCCATGTTTGGTGCATGGTTTTAATTGGTAATGGATGGTCACTACCATGTTGTCGGTACCAATGAGGGCATACTTATGGTAAACCTTTTCCTCTTTTATTTTTTTCATTTTTTTTTTGGCAATAAGGAGAACTAGATTTAGAATTGGTTCTCATCCTCTTGCACCTAACACTATATGATTCCATCAACAAGGCCCTTCTATCAAACCCTAGCCACCCAGAAAGGATGTTGCTTCTTTTATTTTAGTTTTTTTTAATTCAAAAGGAATTTTAAAATTTTATACTTTTAATATGACCCTTGTCATTTATTGTTTGTATTCACTTTATTCTACTTTAACTAGTTAATTGTCAAAGGATACTCAACGTATTGGGATCAACTCCTTCGTAACAAGGAGTGGTTGCGTTACTTGTCTTTGAGATATAAAAGCTCTCCTCCGGCATTTTTCTTGTCCTCTGGAGTTGAGATTCTTAAGAATTTTATAAGCCAAATGTGTCAATCCATGAGACTCTTTGGAATCTCATTGATTATACAAGAAATCTCAAATGTGGGAAACGACACTGCTGTAAAAAAAAAAATCCAATATATAGATTTTTTATTATAAAAAATTCTTCCAAAAGCCCATGAGAATTACAAGAAAAGGTTGCATTTGACCTTGTTTGACCATATCTTATTCTATTGTCGGCACCGAACTCTGTACATTGTATGTGATCACTAACCAGCGAGAACCAATGAGCACTTGCAACTTGCAAGCTTAAGTCAGGAGCATATATCAGCCCTATTTGATGAAAAGTATGATAATTTTTTTATAAATTTATTTTAGTGAAAGATCGAGTAGGATTTTTTTTTTATTTTATTTTTTTTTGGAATGCTAGATGGGACGAATCCTTCAATGGTTATTTAATTCACAATCCATGCCACGTAGAAGAGGCGAAAAAACTAAGAAATTTTCCTTGAGGGAGCGCAACTTGTGAAAAAAAAATTTTATAACCCATATACGAAAATACGAAGGTTTTCAAAATAAATTTGAGGGGCGTGGCCACCCGTATACCCCTATTTCCACCCCTGCAGGGTGAAAATGAAGTAGGGTTTTGAATTGGAAATGAAAGAAATTAAAGATAGTCCATAGTTGAAGTTGCATGTTGTTCCATCAAATACAATAATTTCTAACAATTCTTGCTTGGATGTTATTTATGTCATCAGGTGGCTCAGTCTCAAACTTATCAGAAGTTAACGTCAATAAGAGAGATTCGAAGGATTGAATTGATCTTGTAGGATATAATATTTTGTACAATGACCAAACTTACTTTGCATATTACTGTTGTCAAAGTGAAATTCATTCCCATAGGCTTTGAACAACAAAAGGTACCCACTAGAGTTTAAGCAATATTAACACACAAGGACGTTATTTTGATATTTTGCCCATGTAGACCACTCAAAGGATTCACCAATCTTTCTTGTGTGTTTATGGCTGCATGATTGGAAGCACATAAAAGAGGTTAAAGGTCTAACGATTGGTGCACCCTCTTTTTCATCAAATCCAATCAAAGGGTTCGGACTCATAGTGTGTCTAAGCGCACTGATGCAGTGTTCAGGTTTTTTTCCCATTTAGCAGCGTTTCACAGCAAGCCCTAAGATGGCTTATCCGAGGGCAGAGTGACTTTGACCAGTCAATAAGGGCGGTCCAGTCTCAGACTGACCCATGGGCTAAACTTTGGAATAATCTTCTAGTCCAATAGTTAAATGGGCTCAGGATGGTCCTAAAGATGCTAAAACGATTGGCTCAACCCAACATGTTTAACAGTAGAAAGAGTATTTATATTTTGCATATGGGTCTAGGCCCGGGCCTGATCACTTTCTGGCCCATTGGCTAGATTCAGACCTAAACATCTGGCCTGGCCTAGCACATGAAGATCCCTATTTGTCAGACCAAAGATTAGGCTAGATGGTTGACTCTATAAAATTTCCTGTCGGGTATGAATTTGGAGAACTAAACACAAGTTTCAGTATTTTTTTTTTACTAGGATTGCAGATTGGTGCTGGCCAAAAGCAAATCCACATGACCCAATAGGACATGAATTTGGGTTGCACTAGGGCCTGATAACCCAAATTCAATTTGGGTTAGTTTTGGATTGGTCTTTTGATATTCAAGTTTGAGCCTGACAACCAACTTACATATTTTATGCATAATACGTAGCAAATAAACTATGTTGTTCACAAATATAAATATTCCAAGTTTCTAACCTTCATGATGAAAAATAAACAAACACAAAAACTTGGTAACCCACTGACACAAGCAAGCTTACCCCACCTGAAGTGGACACAGATAGAGAATCTACAGTTTGGGTTGGACTAGCAGCAGGTAGGTATGCTTGAGTTTCATTTTAAGACGAATCAGGTCCACTACAATGCAATTTTGATTGGGCTTCTATTGGAATTTTGGGTCAAACCCAACCTGCTTGACTTGCTATTAGTTTTATATGAGATTTAAATCTAGAAATATTCTTGTTGGGTCAAACCCAACCTGCTTGACTTGCTATTGTTTGATCCGGGCCCAAAGCCGTCAACGACCAGTTTTCTCAATGGGCCGGCCCAGCTTGTCCACATCATTGTGTAAGAAAACATCAGTCGATCCAAGTGTTAGAACCATGGCCCCTACTAGCTTACAAATGGTGGAGTCCACCCTCGTGCAACCAAATCAGCCAATGATCTTATCTTTTGATGTGGAATGACATACAGAAAAGCCTCAGGTTCTAGACATGCATGCAGACACCAAAGAACGCTGGGTGACAGCCCAAATTTGGGTAAGTCCCAATTAACAGAAGGGTAGGCGTCTATAAGAATATGGGTTGATCATTCGAATAAAAATGGCATGAGAAGGTGCAAGTTTGACTTTGTTTAGTTTAGAGTCTCATTTAGCTATATCCATCACTCTGTAATTTTTAGTCTTCAAATTTAATATATTTTTTAGGGGTTTTTAATGGAGACTAGTGTTCTAGAGCTTATTTATTTTGGTAAAATCCTAATTAGATTTCTAATTGAATAAAAAGGTAGCTTCCAACCTCATTCCTATGGATGCAAATGGGGTAGATCCAATCAAGGCAGAACCATGGTAGTTCTGGAACCAGATCTGCTATCATAGTTTTGGTTTGAGATCCAACACTCAATTTGAGTTGTATTCTGATCCAACACCAATTTTAAAAATTACATCCCAAATAAGATGAAGAATGCATTAGTTTGCTTAGATAAAAGAGTCTAGAAAGAAATAAAAATATATATACAAGTGAGACTTTTTTTATCGAAAAATATACTAGTGAGACTATTGAATATTATATTATTAAAGTTAAGTGGACTCTCAAATCTAAATATGAATATAACTCAAAATGCTTAGTCCCTTAAAGCCTATTAGTAGTGCTACATGGATAAATTTTTTGGCCAAAATTTTGGACAACCCCTATGATATTTCAAGGGATATCATAGGGGTAGTCTAAAATTCTGACCAAAAAATTTGTCCATGTTGACTTTTGAAAGCCTATATATTAATATTAATATGTAAGTGTAACCATCTTAGATCTGGATCAAAACGTTTGGGATCCTATACGCATGGATCCGAGTCCAATACAAATTTCTCGTAGATCCAAAAGAAGGTTTCATACTCTTTATTTAGAATGAGAGACTTCGGACATTTAAATAATCTGATACTCATTTGTATCCCTACTTTATCCTTTTAGAGTGCTAAAATGTGGAAGGATGATCGGATATCCATTTGCAATCGTACTTCTTTATCTAGAGTGCTAAATGGTAGAAGGATTAATAGTTTTATTAAAGAAACACACATGATAAAATAGGTGTATTCTTTAAATAAATTTTGAACCTACCCCACACACCAGCTATCTTAATTTTGGTTATATA
This sequence comes from Litsea cubeba, assembly GCA_012931725.1. NCBI lineage: Eukaryota > Viridiplantae > Streptophyta > Magnoliopsida > Laurales > Lauraceae > Litsea > Litsea cubeba. The sequence goes on along the minus strand of CM022947.1, from coordinate 2,413,666 downwards.
ACTCCCGTGGAAATGCGAAAGAATTGAGACTAGTTGTGAGATCGGACTTAGAATATGTGTACTCTAAGAGGTTTCAGCACAGACCCTTTACTTGCTTTTCCTTTGCAACAGTTGGACAGTAAAATCTGCCAGGATTTGACAATTGTACAGCGAGTTTCTTCCTGTGGACCACAGATCACAGCCGTGATCATCCAAGATAACATCTCTAGTGGGCCCAAGGATGTTGTTAGAACTGTGTCTTTTGAAAAGTATACATGGCCAATCTCACCACTTTCCTCCCCTTTCTTGAATTTAATCTCTTTGGGCATATGGGTCTTCTGGGCATACAGCATCTGAATCATGCAAACCAGAAAGTGGTGGCATGTTCCCATCCCCACAAGATTTGAATCTGAAATCTTCCATGATAGCGAAATATTGGGCTGGTTGAGAATGGGTCGGTGAAGGAAAGGAAGAAGAGATGGAAAAAATTGCGCAGGCTTCTGGTTTTGTAAATCTGGCGGCCGGTTTGGGTTGGGCCAGAACAAACGCATTCATATTTATGTAGTACATTTTGGGCCTGATGATCAGGCCTATTCATGTGTGCTATATGAAGCTCTGGGCCACTGCCTGATTAGGCCATTAGAGCAGGATTCGCATTTGGGTATGCAGATCCTTTTGTGGCCATGTTTAAAATATTAATGAAAAAATTTTATTATAAAAGTGAGTGCTTTATTAATTGTTTTTTAAGAATTGAAGTTCTACTTCCAATGAGAAATCCAAATTAGAGGTTTATCAAACAATCTAAAAGTTAAATAAGCTCTAAAACATGAAATGAGAACTGGTTTTTAGAGTTTTCAACCACATTTTGTAATCTTTTCTTCTTCTTTTTTTCGGAAAAATAGGTACAGTTTTTTCAAAAACTTGTAAATCCGTAGAAAATGTATTTTTTTTTAAAAAAAGAGCTCCATTTCTTCGGACGCTGTACATATGTGCCCTTAATTATTAATATGAGGTTTCCCATATCATATCTAATAAAACAAATCAAAATTAAGAAGATAAATGTGCTTTATATCTCTGCCAAAGATACATTCATCTGCAGTTTAATAACCGAGAAACTTCCATAACTTTTATTTTCCCTTTTAGAAATCCAAAAACCAATTTAAGGTCCAAACTAGGTAGATAACCAAGCAAGCACATGATCTTACTTGGATACCTTAATAAAACCAACATGTGAAGAGTTTGAAACTTTAGTGAGAGTCCCCAACATTGGAGCAAGCAGGCACTTGGACGACTCCTCCCTGTAAAAGAAACCAACACACTTGCAATCCTTACTACACTTGTCCCTACACTCTCCCACCTTCATGGGCCCATCTCCCTCCGAAAACCGGCTCATGAAATGCTCCACGCCCACCACCTTATAGTAATCGACCTCGGACCTGCCATTACAAGGACCCAACTTTGGAGGGGCGCACCCAGAGCTCCACCCCAACAGCCCTTTTGGCGAAGGACATGCCACGCACTGGTCGTCCTCGCAGAGCCCAAAGGACCCACATCTCCTTGGCAGACTGCACTCGCTTTGCAGAGAGTCCCTGGAGAAGAGAGTGAAGGTCACCTCCCATAGTCGCCAGGAGGCCTTGTCGTAAAGAGTGTTAATCCTCAAGTTCCCATCGGTTCCAAGACGAAGGTACGAAGTCGTGCTGTTGTATTTTGTTAGTCCCAGGATCCCCAACCCATGCGACGTGTTCCCCACTTTGGTTTCGAAACCGAACTCGTATGCAAGTCCTTCTGCTGTCTCGGGCACGCTGTCAAATACCACCTGGCTAAAAGGCCCCTGGTCGGTGTCCAACAGCGAGCCGTAAAGCAGCGTTACTGAAGAGCTCGGGTCCTGCATGAGAGAGATTAAGAATATAAGTTAGAAAGTATAATCAGATTACAGAGATTAAGCTCTTAGGTTTGTTAGAGATTTTATCTTATTTGTGTGTATCATAGTCATGACACACACGCAGGGGTGGAGCCAGGAACTTTTTGAACTTTTTTGTTGGGGGATATTATATATGTAGAAATAATGAAAATATGTATATAATCTTTAGAATTTCTAAAAACTTTGAGGGGTCAGAAGTAAAAAAAAAAACTATAAAATTCTTTAAAACCTCAAGGGGTTTTCTGAAATTTTGGGGCGGTCCAACTTGTTATGATACGGTACAAGTGAGTAGGTCTACCGTTTAGGTTTTGCACTAATCTCACTATAAATGTTTCTTTCTTTACTAAAAGTCAAACATGTAAGATTTAATCTAGTCGGCAGATTTAATTTAAAAGAACAGGATAGGATAGTGATAAGACTCTACTGTCAAAACCAACTCAGAAGGTATAAATTTATGGCAAAGGTAATGATTCTTTTCAAAGTTTTCACCTTGAAGTACATGGCGACTCGCTTGGCCTCCAACACAAAGCTGTAAGGCCCATCTGAGCCGTCCATGTTCGACGCGCGGCTCACGAGCTTGGTGGGACCCCTCGAACGAAGGGCCTGGCCCACCAGGAGAGTGTCGGTGGGGTGGTCGAAGCTCTGCCAGAGGAACCTCCCCTGTTGGTTGTGGAGTACCAGGTTGCCGTTGGGGAGGAGTTGGAGGCCGACAACCCCCTTGTTGGCGGTGCCCGTCTGCCAGGCCACCCTGCCATCAGCGTCGGAGAGGACAAGGTTGCCGTCACGGCGGAAGGACAGAGTGGCGTTTTCTCGAACTGGGTTGGCTCGGTTTGCTTCCCAAACCCACCTCATTACAGACTCGGAAGGGCGAGCTCCCATTCGCAGGGCGAGAGTGTAAGCATTGGGTGTGGTGTTATAGAAGCAGAGTCTAAATGGGTATGTGAAGGTGTCTAAGACGCGGTAGTTTGCGCCGTATTCTATGTTGTAGTCGCCGAAAGGGCCTTGGTTGATGTAGGTGAATGTCTTGGAAGGAGGAACTATTGCATGGGTGATGGCTGCAAAGAGTGAGATGATAAGGAAGAGTAATGAGAATGGTGGGTTAGAGAAAGCCATATTCTCTGTTTTGGGTTTGTATGTATGGTGCTTGATATGGATCATGATGTCCCTGTATTTATAGCATGTAGTTGCAGGGGAAAGGAGAGTGGCAACTTGGATTGTGGCCTCGTCAGATTTCGACACTAATTAATTCTCTTTCGACGGCTGGCAGCAGAGAAGGTGTGGTTTGACCGCCCTTTCACATTGAATGGTTTCATAGCAATCCAATAAAAAGATCTGAAATGATTTTCTAACTTGAGAGGCTACCAGCAGCTTCGGTGGTCAACGGGCAAAATCTATCATATATATATATATATATATTAAAGTTTTTTCGGGTTTGCACGTAAGTATATATTAAAGTTTTTTCGGGTTTGCACGTAAGCTGTGGGTCCCATATAGGGGTGGGATAGAGGTAGAAAGATTCATGTGGGACCATCCTAGGTATCAAGTTTAGTCCCAATTTCATGCCCATAGCCCTTTCATCCGCCGCCACAAGTTTAACGACCTCGTATTTTAAAGATAAATAATTGATCATCCCTTCATCCAACCATCCAATTTATTTTACATGAGTGTGGTAGCCCAGAATTTGAGAGTCCCTATTTGGAGCATGGTTTTGATTGGTAATAAATGAGTCCCACCATGTAGTTCCCAAGGTGAGCTTTTTTTTTTATTATATTTTCTTCTATTTTTTTTTTTTTTTGGTAAAAAGGTGAAGTAGATTTGGAATTGGTTCTGATCCTCTTGCACTTTAACACTATAATTCCATCAACAAGGCCCTTCTATCAAACCTTAACTGCACATGATCTAGGCCATTAAAATATTGGCATTGCAGCTAAATTTCAATCTTACCAGGTTTAGACCGGCTGTGAGATTAATCACTTGTACAGAATAGGGGATTTACACATGGTTCAATTCACTTCGTTCTTGTATTTCAAATTTTCAATCACCTTTCTGCAAGTACGGAAACTTTAGTCAAATTTACTTTGCTTAGACATAAGATTTTGACCAGTGTCAATAAATGAGGGGACCATAAATGATAAATTTGAGCAACTTGAATATTAAAGGTGACCCCACTCATGGATTTAAAGCACTGACATTAGAGATATTTTGATACCCAAAAAGGATTGAGAGACTCTCCCTATTGGGATCAACTCCTTCGTAACAAGGGGTGGTTGGGTTACTTGTCTTTGAGATATATTAGCTCTCCTCCAACATTTTTCTTGTCTTTCGAAGCTGGAATTTTTAAGAATTATAGGCCAAGGGAGTGTTCATGTGCATCTTTCTCTCATCGTAGAAAGAGACACTCCCCTTTTTCACATGAAAAATACATTTTATACATCACTCTATGTACTTGAAAATTTTCAAAATAAAAAGTGTCTCTCATCCTACGGTAAGAAAAAGATGCATATAAATATTCCCCTATAAGCCAAATGTGACAATCCACGATACTCTTTTGGAATCTCATTGATTATATAAGAAATCTCAAGTGTGGGAAACACAAATGGACACTGCTGTGAGAAAAAAAATCCAATATATAGATTTTTTTTTATAAAAAAATTCTTCCAAAAGCCCTTTTGAGAATTACAAGAAAAGGTTGCATTTGACCATATCTTATCCTGTTGGCGGCACCGGAATCAGTACATTGTATGTGATCCCTGACCAGCGAGGACCCACGCACAGCCTTCCACTGAAAATGAGCACTTGCAACTTGCAAGTCAGGAGCATCAGCCCTATTTGATGAAATTAATGTGGATAAACATGGGGTATGGTATTTTTTTTATATATTTATTTTAGTAATAGAGTAGGAATTTTCTTTTTTTTTTTGGAATGCTAGATCTGGGACGAATCCTTCAATGGTTATTTAATTCACAATCCATGCCATGTAGATGAGGCGAAAAAACCAAGAAGTTTTCCTTGGCGCAACTTGTGAAAAAAAGATTTTAGGACCGATAAACAAAAATACAAAGGCTTTCAAAATAAATTTGAGGGGCGTGGCCACCCGTACACCCCTATTTCCGCCCCCGCTGGGTGAAAATGAAGTAGGATTTTGGATTGGAAATGAAGGAAATTAGAGATGGCCCATAGTTGAAGTTGCATGTTGTTCCATCAAATACAATAATTTCTAACAATTCTTGCTTGGATGTTATTTATGTCATCAGGTGGCTCAGTCTCAAACTTATCAGAAGTTCACTTCAATCAGAGAGATTCGAAGGCTCGAATTAATCATCTTGTAGGAAATAATATTTTGTACAATGACCAACCTTACTTTGCATATTACTGTTGTCAAAGTGATATTAACACACAAGGTTATTTTGACATTTTGTCCATGTAAACCACTAAAAGGATTCATCAATCTTCTTTGCATGTTTATGGCTGCATGATTGGAAGCACATAAAAGAGGTCAAGGGTTCAAGGATTGGTGCACCCTCTTTTTCATCAAATCCAATTAAAGGATTCGGACTCATAGTGTGTCTATGCGCACTGATGCAGTGTTCAGGTTTTTTTCCCATTTAGCAGCGTTTCACAGCAAGCCCTAAGATGGCTTATCCGAGGGCAGAGTGACTTTGACCAGTCAATAAGGGCGGTACAGTCTCAGACGGACCCATGGGCTAAACTTTGGAATAATCTTCTAGTCCAATAGTTAAATGGGCTCAGGTTGGTCCTAAAGATCGATGCTGAAAAGATTGGCTCAACCCAACATGTTTAACAGTAGAAAGAGTATTTATATTTTGCATATGGGTTAGGCCCGGGCCTGACTTTCAGGCCCATTGGCTAGATTCAGACCTAAATATCTGGCCTGGCCTAGCACATGAAGATCCCTATTTGTCAGACCAAAAATTAGGCTAGATGGTTGACTCTATAAAATTTCCTGTCGGGTATGAATTTGGAGAACTAAACACAAGTTTCAGTAATTTTTTTTACTAGGATTGCAGATTGGTGCTGGCCAAAAGCAAATCCACATGACCCAATTAATAGGACATGAATCCGGCTTGCACTAGGGCCTGATAACCCAAATTCAATTTGGGTTAGTTTTGGATTGGTCTTTTGATATTCAAGTTTGAGCCTGACAACCAACTTACATATTTTATAAATAATACGTAGCAAATAAACTATGTTGTTCACAAATATAAATATTCCAAGTTTCTAACCTTCATGATGAAAAATAAACAAACACAAAAACTTGGTAACCCACTGACCCAATCAAGCTTACCCCACCTGAAGTGCACACAGATAGAGAATCTACAGTTTGGGTTGGACTAGCAGCAGGTATGTATGCTTGAGTTTCATTTTAAGACGAGTCAGGTTCACTACAATGCAATTTTGATTGGGCTTCCATTGGAATTTTGGGTCAAACCCAACCTGCTTGACTTGCTATTAGTTTTATATGAGATTTAAATGTAGAAATATTCTTGTAGGGTTGTCTTGTGGGTTGGCCCCTAGTACCCACTTGCACATGGCCTATGCAACAGTTGCAGTGTTGCACTACTCTCCTCTTTTAAAAAATAAGAAAAAGGGTACTCTGCTCACATGCATCGCACGTGAGAGCTGAGAAGTATTTTCAACCAGCAATCTCACAATGAAAAGCCATTCCCTACCCCTTTATCAGCACTAGATATGATAACAAACACTCATTAAGACAATATAAAAGAAACCTGAGAAGGAGATAAAGAGGCCATGAAAATATATACAGCTTGTGATTCACATAAAACTTATAGATATGTATATTATTATAATAATAACTTAATAACAGTAAGCACAAGCAACACTCATTATCCTGGTCTTGGGGTGTTGGAACTTGGGACCATTTACTTGTGATGTGCACCTTGTTGCCTTTACAGGCAAAATCTTCCTCATCACAACACTCCTTCAGTTGGGACATTTTTAGTATTTTCTGTTCTTATAAAAGTAACTTCAAAGATCAAAAGCTTCCTCATAGCAATCATGCCAAGAAAAAAAAATCAAGATGCTACTTAGCTTTCGGCTTGGAAGGAGGGTAAAATAATGGCTGTTAAATGATTGTCTTGTCTGCTATATACTGGTTTCTGTAATCACCATTTTCATAATGTGAATACAATGGTAAAAAATATATAAAGCATGGGTATTAAATTTGTTCTATGATACTAGTTTTCTAGGTTTTATTAACATCTAAATTACCTTGAAAAGCCTTGTTAAGAGTAAAATTTCAAATACAGCAAAGTAAGTATTAAAGCCTTGTTCTTTGACCATCACTTATATGTTTCGATGGTAGAGGCTCCTCGTTGCAACCTAAAAGTGTCCGCTTCGAATCCCGATAGAGGCTCCCGGTGACGATTTGGTGGTGTCCAAGCTTTCGGGTGGTAGACCCCACAAAGTGTGGCTGTGGTGGTGGATTTCCCTCATTAGCGATCAACCCCAAGCGGGGACTTAACTTGCTATATATATATATATATATATATATTAAAGCATGTCCAAGTACATGTAAAATGGCAATATATTCTTCATTTCCCATTATTGGCAAATCTACCCACAGCAGGACTTTCATAGGGTCATGAATATTGAATTAGGATAGAAATATCTTCTGCGAAAGCTATAAAAAGTTACATACAACTTTTAAAAATATAATATATTTAACCCAAAAAAAACTTTTTAAAAATATAACATATGGCAAAGTTTATGTGCTTCACTAGCTCTTACTGAAAGCAAGAAGGCTTTAGGATCAAGATCTCGTATGAAAAAAGAAGTAGGTGCATTATGTTAGAGATTGACATCTTAGATAAAGATTAGTTTGGTTGGGTTAGGTAATTTGAGTTTTAAGTGATTAGGTTTGCTCTTCATTGTATAAATTATTGAAATCATTTCTGAATTGAATGGTACATGGAGATTATCTCAATGAAATCATTTATTTAAAAGTCTTTACATTAGATATTTCCATTTTTCAAATCTAAAGTCATAACCTTAGCCTTAAATGAGAATGTAGAAATATCTCATGAACTTCTTCCTAAGCAATGGTTAGACCCTAAAACCCTCCAATATCCCATAGGTAAATGGGGCTCACAAATTTTGGTTGTATAGCTTTTTGAGGATCCACCCTCATTGAATTATGGGTAGTCTGCAATTTTGAGCAAAATAGATGGTCTTTTGTTGTATACTGATGCATCTAAGGGGATCCACCATAGCATGGCGCATAGCTTTCTAAAGGCCATTTCGCTCCTTTATTTTTGGCACCCCAGGGGCTGGGAACCAAGAGAGCCTAACATGTGGGACGAGAAAGCCAACAAGCCCATATTGTGGGAAGTAGAGCCTATACAAGTGAAAAGAGTGGCATACCAAGGACTGTGGGCAGCTCGCTGGCTGAGATATCCAACCAACTGAGCAAGTACTCCTTGTTCTCTGTAGCCTTGCACTCATTTTATTTATAGATCCAATTATATGTAACTTCATTTACTCACAATTGACCGTGACAAAGGAGACTTGCCTCATAGAAAAGTGGCAAGGGGCCTCTAACCTCAAGTAGTTGCCCAGGGATCCATCACTGGGCTGTAGTTTAGTTTCACTTCTCTATACTGACTACTAACGAACCAACTTAGCTAGCAAAAAATAATAATGAGAATTGTGAGGTACATATGCTAAGTCATCCAAATGTGCAAACCCTCTCTGCACATACCAGTTGCCTGCTTTGCTAAGATTTAAACAGAAACAGTCCGACAGAGTTAGAGAAGTGATTTTTAAGTTTTAATAACAAATTTACCGAAAAGGGATGTTGACAGCAAACAGATAGTCTCATCTCACACCCACCCATAGGTGCATCCAAACACATCAAAATATGAAGAAAGTTAGATTCTTACATAAAATTACATATGTTGACATCTTAGATATTACCTATTTTTAGTTTTCAAATTTTCATTTTTTTGTGAGTTGATGAAAGTTTAAACTTTTCTAAAAAAATTAAGAAAAATCTAGACTTGTCTCCACTGTTAAATTATACGGTATTATTTACACCTTAACCCCCCTTAAATTCTTCTCTTTTATTGGTTAAAGACCTTAAAATCATTAAGTACAGAGAATTTCAATTTCTTCTTGCTTTCTTCAACAAGGATGATTGATTGAAAGAGACCATATAACAGTTGACACCAACTCATTCTATCTTAGTCCATAAAAATAGCAACAAAGTCCATGTTAATTGAAGGGACTTGTATTGTATATCCCCATCATGCAGGCCCACCATAGATTTGAAAGTAGATCCTTCTGTCTATCAATTCTAATTATCCATTTCTTGGTAAAATTGGTTGAACGGTTCAGATTGCTAGATCTGTGCAACTTGACTTGCATGTTCACACCTTGTCAGTTTTCTCTCACAAGGAACATGATGAAGATTCCAAAATCCAAACACAAGACAACAATCAGCATAACTAAAACAATCCCTGTAACTAAGTCACTAAGACAACCCCTAACTTCCATATGTCCACCTTGCTTGAACAACTAAGATTTGGTAAAAATCATCACAGTTGGAGACATGCATGCAGTTATTTAAATGATGCATTGGAGTTGGTGCACATCTGTGCCATTTTAGCAGACTGTTGCCAACTTCAATGATCTGACCATGCAATGGATGGTCCACCTCTTAGATGATCAACAGCCCCAAATCAATGCAGACTTAAAATCTGCAACCGGTTCAGTAGCTGATTTGAACTGTCAAAATGTCGAGCAATTAATGTGAACGGTCGAGATGCACCCATTTTAGGGTGTGGTGGCAGTGGGGGTGTAGATTCCAAATATGATTTCACCTGTGCCTTTATTAGGATTGGATGTTCTAGCAATAGTACAAGTACTCATGTTTGCTATTGGATTGAGACAGCTGCCGATATTGTTTTCTGTTGTTGTATATCTGATGGCTGCATTGACTCTATTATTTTGTTTTCTTGGCTGCCCAACTCACTGTTATTTTAATCTGGATCATTGAAGCAGGTAGAGTGACCAACCTTGTGCTTGTGCCACATTTTTTTTGCAGGTCAGATGGAACCTTGTATGGTTTTACAGCATAAATAGTTAGTGCATTTTGAGATTCATCTAGAGAGAAGAAAGCAGAGAAAATAAAAAAATGATATTGGCACTCTTTTGTTTTATGGAGACACTCTTTTTTCTTCATAAAATTTCAGAGTGCCTCTATCAAAAAAGGAAAAAAATGGAGTGTCAATATCAATTACCAAAATAAATCATATAAACTGACAGCTAATGTATCCCATCTATTCCATTCTTTCTTCTCCTCTTATTTCCTTGTTTGCCATTGAATGAGATGGAAAAGTAAATTATTCTAGTTTATCATGCAGGGGCTACTCAAACTTTCATTGAAATGACATTATATATGGATTATACATGTGCATGCTATTTTGTTGATCAAGGAAACTTTTTTACGTAACTTTGACAAAAAAATCACACAAAATCAAATTTAGTATGTTCGTTTAAAATATATTAAATACTTTTCATAAATAGACTTCTAGACACAAACACCAATACATATAAAATCATATTAATATGTTAATCCAAATATTTATACTTGGAGAGACTACTATTTACATACATACAAACACACATATCTACACATTATCTATGATGATTTCATTATTGTCTCAAACTTTTGAAAGAAACTTTATCTGTATTTTGGTGTTTATAGTTTTCAAGATCTACTTTTATTATAATCTTGAATCTTCATTCTAAACCCATCCCATACTTCACTAATTATTGCCGGGCAAAAAACAAGCATATATTCTTGGACTAGTTGTGTGCATTCTAAGGAAACTTCGCTTAGGGTTTTTTTTCTTAAATAAATTGTGGGGCAATTGACTAATGGCATGGCTGGTTCTTTGGCCAAGCAAGAAGTTGATAAGGTTATTTCTTTATTAACATCTCATATTAATATGTTAATCCAAAAATCAAGAAAACAAAAGCTCTCTATTAAGCAATCCAATTTTTTCTAAAGGAAATAATTTCACTAAAAAGAAAGGTGAAAATATCAACCAAGCACAACCTAAATCAACATGATCACAACAACAAAGATATATAAATCACACCTAAAAATAAAAGCAAAAAGAATCCACATCACCCAAGACAAAAAGACTCTAAAACTTCCACCAATCTCTTAAATCTTAAAAATCTAACCATTAGAAAAAGAAACTTCAACTAAATCCAACTTCCCAAGTAAAGTCAAAAGTCACCAAGCAATTACGGTTGTCTTGGCGCATTTCCTTTCGCTAGTTACGCTCTCACAAACGACCAAAGGACACAAAAGTCATTCTCTTAAAATACAGTGTCAAAGAGATGCTTCCCAGAAATGATGTTATTGTATTGCCTTGCAAGGTTGGCAACGTTCCCATCCCCAGACCCCAAGCCCAGAAGAGGCTCTATGTGTTGTTTTTTCCCCTACTCTGTAATTATTACTGACCACCCCCCACCCCTCCCTTCTCCACATCACCAAAATACCTAATCCTCTCCTCTTTATCTGTCTACTTACACTTGCTCATACATTACATTACATTACCAAAATCATTACAATTACTAGTATTTCTCTGCTTCTTTGCTGCACATGAAAGCTCTGCTTCTCCAAACCATTCGCTATTCTTCGCTTTGTTGCTTTTTCTTTTAACAACCAAACAGGTTTGGATTTTACAAGTAGAAGTTCTCTTGCTCTTCTCCTGCTGAAAATGCCTCTGATCAGATTCCAAGTTCGGAACGAGTTCCGACTCGGAGATGCGGAGCTTTATAGAGGAGCGAGCAAGGAGGAGCCGAAAGCCATTCTTGATGGAGTTGCTGTTGCAGGACTCGTCGGGATCTTGCGTCAGTTGGGAGATCTGGCTGAGTGAGTCCTCTCATTTTTTCTCGATTTTTTTTTTTTTTTTTGTTTCTTGGATGTGATCTGTTTGGAGATGTACAGATAGAGGAAGTGATTTTGGTTAGAATGCTGTTGTTTTGCACGAATCGGTTTTTAATGTTAGTTACTATGTTGATTTGTGGCATTTCTGAGTTGTTGTGTTTTTTTTAGTTCGGATTCGTTGAAAATGATTTTTTTTTTTTAACTGCTGAAGTTAGGGTTTTGGGTGGATGATTTGAGTGCTGAGAGTGTTTATAGTGATGTTTTATGTGTTTGTGGCGAGTTTGTTGAGGAATTGGAGTTGTCTCTGCTGAGTCTGCTCTCTATTTTTTAATTGAGGGAGGATTTGTGTTTGAGAGGTTGAAGAGGGAATTGGAGATGTAGATATGGGTATGAAATGTAAGAAGAGGCTTGTTGTTGGATGAGTGAAGTTATTTATATCTTGTAGGAATAATTAGGGCATAATGTGATCTTTAACAGACTTGGAATGACTGGGGAAGCGTCTTTTTCATTGTGAATTGACAAATTGCTTGTGATTAAGTTACATCCTAGCAGATCTTAGGTAAGCTAGGAAATTCTGAAGCTAAATTGGTGTGGAACTTATTTCAAAATGTCCTACTTGTGAGGGCTGTGAATTGTTTATAACTAACTTGACTTGGTCCTTCATACAACTTTGGTATAAGTTTGCTCTTTTTTTTTAGCTGTAACTCGTCTCCTAGTCCCAACTCCCATGACCCTCGTCTGTTGTCCAAAAAGAATGAACTCATCTCCTAGTCACCCTTCTCTCTCTTTTTTTTAATCAAAACTCTTTTGAAGAAGTTCAGCACCAAATCAATTAGTCCGACTTGTTGTAAATCTGGATGCTTTGATCTGAAACTTTGAGTGTTTCTTTGCGCTGCGGAGGACTTGCTACAAAAGATGAACGAAGAAATAATGACATATAAACAGATCCTCATTGGGTGGGAACCAACAGAAAAAACGGCTACAGAAGCAGCTGAAGTCTCTTATGAGACTGTGGTCTTCAATATTGTAAAATAAGTTTGGGTGTATGCTCCTACAAGCATTTTAGATTTTACATATTGTGCATCTCATAACAAAACTCAGTTACAAAGAGTGATGATTCTTAGTTGTATCGGTTATAACAGGAAAAAAAATCTTATCATTTTTATTGTTACAAATCTGCCATGTTTTGAAAGTTAGAGGGTTGATTAATGGAGGAATTGGCAACTCCACAAGTAGCAGTAACCAAGATACTCCGGACTTGCTAGAAATGAAATTTTAGATGGCGCCCTGCTGTGGAGACAAGATTCTGAAAATTGAAAACTATGCCATTGTTGTAATCAGAAAATAGCTTGTTTAAAAAGGGGATATTATTTTATAGGGTGAAGGTTGGAACCTTAATCCTCTCTACAGTAATTTGGTTCCAGATGTCCATGCTTGCATGTATGAGTACTGAATTCTAGGCGATCTCTTGCTAATTTCCGTTATTTCTTGTAACAAGTATGAATCATGTAGATATATCTTTTGCGTTCCAGTAATTGTAGAAAGAGGACTTTGAAAATCCCATCTCTTGGGAATTTTTTTCTAGATGCTCAGGGGACTTCTTTTCATAATTCACGCCTTTGTGCAATTTTGAACATATCTTTTAAACTTTTAGTTGCCAACACACTCATTGTTGAGTGGTGTTGGCACCTCAGTATCAGACACATGCCCAGGATTGATCCCTGGCTCTTCAAGTTGATAGTATCACTCTTGGCCAGCAGGCCAACCTAGGGAAAAAAAAAAATTTTAGTCATATTTCTCTAGAAGGAAATGTTTTTAATTTTAGTCATATTTCTCTAGAAGGAAATGTTTTTAACTGACTTAATAGCAAGTTCTCATATCTAAAAAACTTTTGATATCTCTCATCCGTCTTGTTGAATTTGGGTCTTGCATTATAATTCTTTATACCGGTATTAGTAAATAAAGTTACCATTGAAAAGATAGTAATCATTTATTAGACTGCATCTTTTTTGTGATATTATAGGTTTGCAGCAGATGTTTTCCATGATTTACATGAAAACATAATGGCTACAGCTGCCAGAAGCCATAGAACTATAACACGTGTCCAACGCATTGAAGCAGCACTTCCTTCCCTTGAGAAGTCTGTGCTGGCCCAAACTAGCCACATACATTTTGCTTACACTGCTGGTATGCTTCTTATACTTGTAATCGGTGCTTTATATAATAATGTCAATGCTTAAAGTTCCATGTTGGACATTTATTTTGCAGCAATTTTGGGATTTCTTATATCTTTTAGCTTCTATCATGTGGGTCACTATTTAATGTTTACTTGGGGCAGTGAAGCCACTGTTGATCCTAGATTGGTTCTTTGGCTGTTTGGATTAGTTATAATATTAATTGGAATTGAGTAGTTTTGATTTCAAGGTTTTAAGACTCGTTTGAATCCAAGTCGACTAGGCCAACTGGCCAGAGTCTCATTAGTCATTACACTTAGCCAAGCCCTGGGGTGACTTGGCTGAGTTGTGTTGAACTCAATGTTAACCAAGTTAATCATTGATATTGGGTTCTAGAACATTGACTTGATGTAGCTGTTCAGAAGCATGATCTTTCTAACAAATTCTCATGTTGTTTTTTGGATTTGATTGACTTCAAATCATTTTCTAGACCTATTAATACATTGTTTGCACTAGATTTTACTTCTTTCCCCCTTTTCGCAGAGCATTTTCCATTGTGGGGTACGATGCAGGTTCATATTTATTAAAAAAAATGCCCATTGCAAGGGATTGAGAAGTTTCTGTCATCAATCATCATTGTTGTTACAAATTTCATTAGTGCTCTAATGGATGTCCATTTTCTCCTTTTAAAAACCAGCTATTTAGTGGCAAATAACTTTAATTACTATTTCTTTATGCAACATTATATTCATAATGCTTTTGTTTCGAAACAATTTCAAAGACATGGATTGAACCAGTGCATGGAAACCAAAATCTGTATACTAAATCTTGGGTCTGAACATAAATTCAGACCTTGATACTGCAGATTTACAATTTGAGCATTGTTTTTCCTCCATCTCGAACAGATGAGTGAATTGATGTCCAAATGTCTATATATTATCAAATTTCTCCTCGATATAGAGCTAATGACTCATTCTGTTTAGTGAAACAGTGTTAATTGGATTGAGTTTGTTTCAGCCTCTGTTGGGTTGTACACACCCGATGTGACTTAACCTAGCGCACATGCAGCTCAGGTTTAATGGCGTTCAATTTGGACAATGAAACCAAATAAACTGAGGAATGTTGACTTGCTTGGACATGTGGAGCCCATGGTTGAGTGAATTCTCATTTATTTGATAAGTCATGCCATGATGATGCATGCCTCAAAGATCTGTACAATAGACCATTTCTAAGTTACTAAACTTTCAACTGAGGCTTTTATAAGAGAACTATTGAAATGCTCCACATTTAACCTAAAAAGCACCAAGCACTGTATGTCATAATTCATAAAGCCTCTGTTTCCCATGCTATCTCCAGATATGATGCTTATGAATTGATGGGCTTGCTAAAAGTTTTATGATGTTCAAGTTCGATTGAGAAATGAGAAGCATAGCTCTTTTTCACTCTATCCTGTTCGCTTTGATATTGAATTCCATATACATGTGATTCAATTCCTTGATGTAAAACAGTTGCTTCACAGGTTCTGACTGGCATGCTGATATTCAACCCGAGCAAAATCACCTTCTCCACAGTGACTTGCCACCATTCATTATGGATTCTTATGAAGAATGCCGTGGTCCACCTCGTTTATCCTTGCTTGACAAGTATGATTACTATTGGTGTTGTGATTTTGGTAAAGATTGGACATGTAAAAGTTAATACCTCTGGTTTTACTGATCAGATTTGATGGTGCTGGTGCTGGAGCTTGCTTGAGGAGATATTCTGATCCATCATATTTTAAGACAGCATGGGCCAGCTCAGAACAAGAAAAATTGGAGAAAACTCAAGGAGACAAGAGGGCTAGTAAAGGCAAGGTATATCATGTCTCCAAGCACTTAAGATATAATATGATTGCCTTAAATTACTTAACAAATACCCACGTCATTACGGGAATGTGTGTTTTGACCCAGAAATCAGGATCAGCACTTATATCAGGAAAAAAAAAGTTTTTATTTGTATTTATTCACCGAGATACCAAATCTATGCTCAATGTATTAAGTGGGATATGACACTGTACCGAGTGTGTCATAAGGATTTTAATATACTTTTGGCTTAGGAAATCTATGCAAGGAATGCTAGGAAGAGTTCTCCTAAGAATTTAGAAAGTTAAGACTATGGTTATATTTGGCATGCTTGAATGACTAATATAAAATAGTACAATATTGAGTAGTTTGTATTTCGATCTGGTCTCATACTTCGAGTATGTGACCCCTTCTATGGGTCCCATCTTGATGATGCCACCATGGGGTGGAGAGAATATAAACATCTTGGTGTGGCCATTATTTATACTAAAATTGGTTGGGCATTAACAATTGGACAAATGTCAGTTTGGGATACCTTCAAATTCACGTGGTTAGGTGATGCGTAGAATTTGGCTTGATATAAAGGCTGGATAAGTAAAATGTTTTAGTGAAGATGACAAACCATGTATAAATAGTATTTTTGAAATGGACACCCAATTCAGTATTTGATTCCTAGATTTTGAGAGTTGGAGCATCCATATCCTTGCAGTTATTTTTATTCAATTAATATTTGGTTATGTGTTTCTATATACTTGACAACATCTTTTTCTACATTTTATGCAATTATATACTAAAGGATATATACTTATATAATTTGTAATGACTAAATGCCCAGAAAAAAGGATCACGCAGGCGGAGTGGCGAGTTGCGACGTGCTGTATCAATATCTCAGCGTTATAGCAGGTGTGTTCTCTTGTTGCTTTAGAATCTGAAAAAATAAATAAAAATTAACTGTAATAAAATTGTGGTGATGCTGTGTGGTTATTTTAGATAATTTTCATTATCTTTTAAATATTTTTTCGATCAGCTATCATTTGAAAAATAATGGAACCATGATTGTTATTTTGTATTATATTTCTATGAAATTAATGGTAAGGTGAAATCATATTAAACAGGTTGGAATTTGTCTCTCCGGATACTGATGAGCGAAGCTTTGCTGCTGACACTGTCTCCACATCCAATATGAGATCCAAATCAAATTTGTCAAACCAATCTCTGTCTTTCGATTCAGAACCTGGGTCAAACTATGCTGAGCGTGTACTTGATGTTTCTTCCGTGGGAGCTGAAGAACTTGAACACAGTAAATCATCCACTTCGAAGTTAGAGACATGGTACAACGATGCTCATGCTCCTATTGTTCCAGATGGACAAAGTTTAAAAGGTGCAGATGATGATTTACGATACAGATCATTGCAAGAGCGTGCTGAGTGTGGAACATCTTCTGTTACCTGGGATGAGAAGACAGAAATAGTGAGGCCTATAAGTCCGCAAGTTGAAAGTGTTTCTCAGGGTGGAGAACAAGCTCCAGAGTCTATTCCAGTAAGCTTAGGTCAATCTAAGTTGGAGGAGGGAGCAACAAGCTTTGCAAATGTAGATCAAGATGATATTGTGTTTGAAGTCGAAAACATACCACAGACATTTTCCAGCGGGAAGCTGTATGAGGAATTGACCAGTGAGACAGACAATTACATGGATGCACTTAACAACATTGAATCTGAAATTGAGACAGACTCTGAGTGTCAAACTAAACGGGAACTGGAGTTACAGTTTGATTTTAAAAATAAAGGAGTGGAACCTGAGGCTGGTGGAACAGATGAAGTGGCTCCTCAAATTTCAGAATCTTACGATGTGGAATCTTCAGTGGCTTCTTACAGCTCATTAAGCAAAGAAATGGATCCAAATTCTACCTCAGTCTTTTCAGAGAGTTCGACACATGCACAGCCACCTCAGGTTGGCATAATGGCTTCTACTCTAGACTGTTCTGTAAACACTAGTCTGTATGAAGATGTTTCAGGGTTGAATGGTTTTGAATCTGTTAATGATCAACTACCTACTGAATCCGGCATCTCCAATTCACATGGGAATAAGATTATGGATGATTCATGCATATTTCAAGAATCACCCAAAAATTCTGACATCCCTTCTGTTAAGTTCTGGACGAATGGTGGCCTCTTAGGTCTTGAGCCATCAAAACCTCCTGATTTTGTTGTATCAAATGCTGCAAGCCAGAATTCGGCACCTGGAACTAGCACTGGCACTGGCACTGGCACATGCAATCTTTCTCATCACGCTGTTATGCCCAAGTTGCATCATGATGCTGTTGAGGAATCAACTACATTGGTCAAATCCTTCGAACAAACTGAACAAAACTCAACTACTCAAGCAAAGAGAGAGCAATCACCTGATGATGTTAGACTCTCTGATTTCCACAATCTACCCCCTGATCAATTTTCTGGAAGAACATGTAGGTCGGTCCAACCTGAACACTCTACATTCCAACATGATAAGCAAGATGAAAATATGTCTGCAAAGCAGAACTCCTCTGTATCCATTACAGCAGTCTCAGAAACCCAGCCCGAGAATCTTAAAGATTTACCTCCTAGTAGCATCTTTAGTCACATCGATGGAGTTGAACTGCCAGCCATTTCTAATACCATGGTCCATGCCAATGAAGTTAGCCAAAATAACATTGAGTTGCCATCAGGTTTGTCTGGCCTTACTCAAAGATTCCTCTTGAATGGATTAGGGAGGAAGACATCACTTGTCCATGGTCACAGTGACTCATCTGAACCCGCAAGTACTGATCCCAAGGAGTCTCAGATCGAACAGGAGAAATGGCAAAGTGGAATTGCAACGCAGGCTTCTCATGGGTCAAGCCCCAAAGAACAGCCTCTGCTTGGAGCATCTGAAAATCTATCTTCTTCACCCCCGTTGGAACATATGAAGATCTCTTTCCACCCTATTAATGGCATGGAGACTTCCAAACTGAAACTGGAGTTTCCTAATGGTCATCAGTTTTTTCATGAAAGCGATCAAGATATGTTTCCTTCATTCCAGTTGCTTCCAGAGACTGTTGAAATGCAGGATATGGATTCTGAATCTGATGATGACACCTTCTATAGATCATCTCTATATCCGTCAGATGATCTTCTTAGCCTACGCTCAGAGTCAAGCTCTGAGAACTGGGAATCCACTGAAATAGCTGGAAGTAAAGATGATGATATCTATGATGCTTTACGCCAAGTACCATCAGCTGCATCCATCTCTGGCTCTTTTGGACTCGAGGGAATGAGCTATCAAAGCACCCATCTAGAATATGAATTTATAAGATCGAATGCTGAAAATGGAATAGGATCGCTCGAATCTGGTCCCTTGCCTGATCTTCCGAGTTTTGATGTAGTGAACTCTGAAAGCAGTGGTCATCAAGGTGATTCAGAGCCAAGAGATCTTCTAGATTCTGCATTGCAACACCCCAATGAGCTGCCGCTACCCCCTCCACTACCTCCTCTGCAATGGAGGATGATGAGACATGACTTTGGTTTTGCAGAAGATAAACAACAGATGATCTCTGAAGGTGATAGGCAGCTTAATGATCTGCAAGTTGAAATGTCTGACACCGCACAATTCAAGCTACTTAGACCTAGAAAGCCTCATATCTCTGACGCTGATGGTCAACCAAATGATCTGCGAGTTCAAGCTGCCGTTGCTTCTTTTGAGCTGAAGCGAGATCAACCAAATAAAACTCATAATGAGGAGGTTACTGCTGCTCCTAACGAGCGCATGGTATTAGTTACATGTAAATTGCATTTTCTTTCATCTCGTTTTCATCTCATGGGTTTTGCTAAGCTTACTAGCATGTCTTTACTTGCATAGCCCTTGTGCAATACGTGTGGGATAAATGTTGCTCATCAGCAGGGCTCGGGAGTCAGGGCTCATTAAGTACTTGCCGAAAGAGCCAGGTGTTCTATGCATCAGGCGGGCCACACATGTACAAAGATGATGGGCAGTTGTGAAGAACTAATTAAGGGTCCACATTAGATGTTCACGTGTGGTCAACTTGATCAATGGACTCGCCTGGCTTTTGGGCTAAGGCATCTGCAAACGTCCCTGCATGTATGTTTTGATTTTGCACAATGCTCTTCCTCGAAGGTGTGCTGTGTGAACAAGTAGGCTTGGCAATATTCTTGTTTCTTCTAGGACTGGAAGAGTTGATGACAAAAATGGTTACTGCTATTGGTTTTGATTGTAGTAATCTATTAATCCATTACATATCATGGTGAGCAGAGGTTGGACAACAGAAGAGAACCAACTCAATCTTCCAATGGTAAAGATTTGGATGAAAGAGAAGACTTACTGCATCAAATCAGAACCAAGGTGCGTCATCATCACAGGTTGAATATCCAAGTTAGGCTGCTCTTTCTGAACTTAAAAATGTAGAAACTACAGTCCTACATGCAATATCAATGCAATAAAAGGTGCTTTTGGATGCACCTCAAGCAGCAATTGGGTGGGTATGAGGCTGACCTCAGTAAGGGGTAATAATTTGGAGCAGTGCTGAAAGGGAAAAAAAATCCCTCTGCTTTTCCACTTTTCTGCCCAAACTGAAAGGTTGAGCTTTTCTTTTTCCCCTAAAACAAATTGACTAATCTAATAGTCATGGAAGAATGCTTCTTTGCTTGAACAATTGAGGCATCCAATCTGCCCAATAGGCTTGGTTGCCTTAGGTTCAAATTAAAATTTCTCTTTATAAATTCTTCCAGAAAAGAACATGCGTATCTTTCCAATCTTTAAGAAATTAATCGGTTTTCTACTCAATTCTGTTAAAAAAAAAAAAAGGCATTGCATAAACGTATATTACTTTTGCTAGGTTTCTGTGGTGTTCCATTCTAATTTCAGTCTTGGCCGTTACAGGGCCCCAAAACTGGTTATTAAAACGATGTTCTACACATCCCCTCTTTGATCTTCCTGAATTATTTCGAACTAAGTTCTTTAGACATCTTTGTTGGCAACCTATTCGAGTGTTTTTTTTTTTTATATTATTATTATCATTAATGGATTTTGGATTCCTGTGGTTCCTTTCATTTCTTATTGCTCCAGTCACTTCGTGAAAATATGTGTTCAGGACTTCAAGACTTCAAGTTAAAATTTCTTAGTTAAAATTTCCCTGTTGTGATGGTAAATTTTGACTCTTTTTTTTTTTTCTTTCTCTTGACCCAGTCATTTAACCTGAGGCGGACGGCGCCCACAAGGTCAAGCAGCACTGCCTCAGAGTCGACTAGTAATGTCAAAGTGTCTGCAATATTGGAGAAGGCGAATGCAATCCGTCAGGTTGTGCACATCTACTGATTTTACTTTCTCATTGCCTTCCTAATTTTATACTACCCTTTTGTACACAACTAACAGAAGTTGCTAAGCAGGCTTTCACAGGGGGTGATGATGAGAACTGGAGTGATGGTTGACTTCCAACAGAAAGCAAAATGGCTGTGATTCCCCATGCAACAGGCCTCCATGTAACTGATAACCGGGAAGGACAATGTCCTTGCACCTGCTCGAGCAGTATCATTTATGTATGTGAATAATCTCGGTTCTTTTGTATAATTATATCTTGTGTTCTTATTTTGTATTTGTTGCCAAATATCTGATTCTGATTCAGATAATTAGATTAGGATGTAATAACCTTTCTGGACATCGATGACCGATGCATCTTATGTATTTCAATATTCATTGCAATAATTTACACATAATACTGGAGATGTGCAGGATGAATTTTGAACTTTGAGTCCTTACTGTTTTCCCTACTGATTTTTTTTTTTTTTTTTTTTTTTTGGGTGGGTGCCTGGATATGATTGGCAGTTAAATATGAATCCTAACCTTCTTACCATTGGAGTTTGGCTTATTGACCGACTAACTGTTTGATTGAGGAATTATATGGAATGGATTCTCTCTGCTGATGAGATATTGATAAAATGAGCAATAGCAGATTCATCACAACAAGCTGGTGAATATCCAAAACGACCATCAAATAATCTCTCCTTTAATGGGACAATGAACCAAGGGAAGATGTGGATTGAATACCCAGCCATCATTAGTAATTCAAATCATTAGAAGGGAGAAGATCCCATCTACTTCTCTGCCTTATATCTTTTGCCGTTCACGTCTTTAGTAATCCATTGTTGGAGCTCATTTGACATGGAATTTCTGTGTATCGGCAAGAAGCTGTGGAGAATTCTGAGCACCAAATGCCGATATCCTTATTTTCACCCACATAGGATGAAATCTATTTCTGAAATTCATTTAATTCCTCACCTGAACGGACTGCAGTATGACTTATGAAGTAGGAAGTTCTCACGTACGTAAACAAATCATAATTCCATAATACCCCTCACAATAACCATAAATTACTTGCTATAACCTTCCTAAACATTCTCATACTCAAAATCTGAAATTAACACTTGTCGGTCTTCCTTGATTTTGAATTTACCATACATCAAAGTTCTTTCCTGGGTAAAAGTACAGTTGGTTTTCACAAATTTGTTGTATTATTGAAAAACGATGCTTGCGCACATAGATAAGATAATAAATACATATTGTCTTCATCATCATCAAAGCCTCGTCGCAAGTTGGAGTCTGTAATACACACGGGGATGTCATGTAATCATATAATATATCCAAAGCACAAAGCAGGACTTGAGCCGAAGACTAGATGTATCAAAGCAGAAAAACAGTGGGGGGGAAATGGTAGGACTTGAGAGAAGTCAGTCCTATTTGATCTGTACTATGTGTGAGGCAGCAAATCAAAAGAATCAAGATTTCTTCACTTTTTTGCATCCTAGATGAGAGATAAATCTCTTTTCTAGTTTGATTTTTGTCTGCAGGCCTCTTTTTACTCCATGATTATCGTGTGGGGCCTTGGCAAGATCAACCTTGTATGCATAGCACTGGTCAACCCATGTGAAGCTAAAGCATCGTTTGTGAATGTGTCGGCCCCACTACCATCAATCACTCGTCCGGTGGTTTCCTTTTCCTCTAGTCGCATTGTCACATGTTGCTGTTTCTTTTCTTTCCACTGTAAAGTCAGTGTCCAGTTGACTCCAGATCTGAATCCAGATCCCTGAGTGGTCTCTTACATGCTTTCCGTGAATGGGATGTGTGGAAGTCATCGCGGAGCTTGTCTAGAGATGACCCAAAAAGTTGAAATTGAATGCAATCAATCTGGTAGCATATTTTCAAATTTTACTACGATAATATTTGGCCATACGGTTAGATTAAATACATGATTGATACTACAATTAACAGAATCATATACATTATTAATCTCATGCCTTGATTAAATGATCGATGATGTATTCAATCTTACAGCAGAAGCAACAGCTATCGGATGCACTCAGTTTTAACAGTGCAGGTCATCAGTGGGTGGAGCCACTCATGGGATCCGGCCTCCAAAGAACTTGGAAAAATAGGTTGGCTCATGATTTGGGGGATGTGGGATGTGGGATGTGGGATTTCCCCAACAGATGACAGGTTGGGGTAAATGAGTGACCTATTGTGGATGGGTTTGGTGGTGGCTTTGTCAATTTGAGCGGATATAGGGATGTAGGTTCATAGATTTATATATATCTAGATTGGATTCAGGACAGGTTCGGTTTAGCCATCCCCAGTCCCCACATGCTCTGCCTCCAATTGTCAACAGTCTACATATTCATGCTTAGAATATGAAATTCAAAACCCTCCAAACATGGTATTTCACCCTTCTAAAATTCATTGTCTATCTTAGCTGGGTTTGGTATCAGGCATCATAGATCTTTCACAGAGTTGGACTAGGGGATGGGTCTAGTTAGTTAGGTTAATCCAATTCAATTCATCCTTACACTCGAGAACGCCTCTTTAATGAGAACATTGGAGCCTACCTATTGAAAGACTGGGACTTTACAGTGGAGCTTACCTATTGAGAATTTGACTCTCAAAATGAGCACCTTTACCGTATATAAAGTATATGGGATGTCATCAAATTTTACTTTAATGGGAGTAAGCACCACCTAAGAATGATCAAATGATGAATAACGTGAATAGGAGTGATCCCTGCTATAATATTGACCACATGACATTAATAATGCCGCCAATCTTACGGCGAGGCCGACTCTTATTGAAAGGGGACATCTCATACATAGTGAGGGTGTTTATTCGAAAAGGCTAAAATTTTCAAAAATAGACCCCATTGCAGAGTTCTACTCCTTCAATTCAAGACTCCTTTTAATAAAGTTCCCAATGTCCCCCTTCACGCATGCAGCGGCGTTACAAATGCCCGTGGTTCCACGTCCATGGAATTTCATTCTTTGTTTATGGCAATTACAATACATGCTCCAGTAACAGTGAGTCAACTCTTCCCTCTTGTACAACTGTATCTCAGTCTCACCTTCCATCTCATGGCAGGTAGCTACATAGCTTGATCGGTGTGGTCTTTCCAAGTCTAGCAATCAAAACTAGGACCCACCAGATAGATGGACTAGATTCTCACTGTGATCTTAAGAGTCAGTCAGTACTCAGTCATCATAATCAACTGAAGTCACAGCCTCTTTTAACTCCTTAACTTTTCCCAGTGATTTGTTTAAAATTCTAAGCACCTATTAAATACTATGCTTTTGGCTGTATGGTTTTTGACTAATCGAAGGTTCACATCAAAATGTCAATAACCCATTATATAATTCAGTGATGCTCATTGGCACGCCTGTCTTCTCTGCTTTTCATCTTTTTCTCTATTTTGTGGAAACTAATCGTCAAGAGAGAGAGAGAGAGAGAGAGAGAGAGAGAGAGAGAGAGAGAGAGAGTATAGCCGTTTTAGCTCCTAAAACACTTGGGAGAAGTCAAGCAACTTATACGTGAATGTCGGTTGTAATTTGAAAATGAAAGGCTTGAATCATCCCTCCCTTCTTTGACACTCAGTGAGTGGGTGTCACTTATTTGCACTGGTGGGCCCAGGATTTTTAATTTGAGGTTGCGGATTCAAACCAATAGTTGGATTTTGGTAAGATAGTAAGAATTTTCACATGGGTCTTGAGAGCAACGCAGGATTTTTATGTAAATTTTCAAAGCAGAGCCAATATTTTTATTATGGTTTTATGAGCTGACCAAGGTTCAACTGGTGCGGCTGCTCCTACATGGATATATTTGGGCATGCCCAATGATAATTCTATGATTTAACAAGCTACTCTACTTTACCCAAAAAAAACACAAAAGGATGCCTTTGTGCTCTGCTTCTTCCCAAAGAAAGTCTGAAAAGCGGAAATTCTTTTCCACAACAAAAGGTGTTCTCATGTTTGGTGCTGCCATTTTTCAGAGAGGAAAACTAAGAAACTAAATAAGATTTTTCATGATTTCATAGAGAATCATTTTCAATGGTGACGGGTTGAAACGGGTTTTTCAGGAATATGGAAAAGATTGTTCATGAAATCAGGTTTCTGCATTGCTTTGTGTAGCGGCCGCAATAAAAGATGTATGTACACACCTTCTACATTTTCATGTAAAAATCTACCTTTCCTACCCCATTTTCTTCCCCTACCTTGAAAATACCCTTTTTTTAATTTACTGAAAATTATGATGCTTTGGCTTTTTTTTTCGTGTAGAAAAATATTTACACAAAACAATTAATAAGATTTTGAAAAATCTATATTATCTTTTCATTTTCATAGAAAAGCGATTAAATTAACAAACGTGGAACAGAGAAAAAGAAGGCATGCAAGTTTTCTATTCACCATGAATAAAGTGTAATGGAGTTATTTTCTAGAAAGAAAAAGTAGTGTTTATGTGAATCATCTTGTGGGGCCCACCTTGCTTTATTTCAACGATGGAGATAGAGGATGTAAAGACCTATGCATGCATTAAAAATGCTCCAAAATCAGCATAATCATATTAAGACGGAATAGAACGGTGAAAGCATATGAAAATTAAGGCCTCGTGAACTTTAATGGGGTATATGATTATAGGTTCAGCCAGGTGGGCTCCACAAATTGGTTCTTATATAGTTATTTGAGAACCAGTTTTCATGAAACTTTTTAGGAAAAGTCTTGAATGAAAAACTTAATAACACAATATTATGCAGTATTCATTTAAACAGATTTTTAATCAAACTATCAGTCTATTGTGACGCCAACTCGTGAAATTTAAGAAGACTGCACAGACATAGGACTAATAAGGTAGAGTTTATTTTGAGTAGCTTAGATTTTCAATGAATGGCTCACTCTCTACATCAAAGTCTAAGATGATCTGGACTCCAAGGTCTGACAAACAAGTGGGTTGTTGTTGAGAACGATGATAAAGAGCGGCAATTTTTATTGGGAGGTCTTGGGTTTGAACTCTGCCTCCTCCCCTTTTGCATGTGTGAGTTTTTATTACCTCATATGTGTGAGTTGCGTTAATGTTCCTCACAAGTCTCAGTTTCCATCACCTTACACGTGTGAGATGTATCTATGTCTCATCGCATGTGTGTGCGAGTTTCCATCACCTCACATATGTGAGTTGTATCTCTCTCTTCTCTCATATATATACGTGAGTTCCCATCACCTCATGTGTAATGAGTCTCGGGGTGCGGGTCCTTTGGTTGGGTTTTAAAAAAAACCTAGTGGGTAGTTGTTTTTTAGCACTTCCCTTTCACATTGACACTCCTCCCTACAATCTTTAATAAAAGTATTATTTTCCTCAAATAGTTTATCTTGTTCTTAGATCTACTTCCACATATCATATCATATAAGTTGACAATTCAAACAGCCTTGGTGAAATTGACTTATCAACCTAACTCTTAAAATAAACACCCTCATCCAAATGATGGGTCAGGTGCTATGCACATGTATGAAGCTTCTAGATCTAAAATAACATTAAAAAGGAAATTAACCATTGCATAGTGGGATAATCATAACGTCTTACCTAATCTAAGGCAAGAAATGGAAGTATTTGGGAAGTGGGTCAGGTAAGGATTATTTGGGATATGAGTTCTATTATAAGTGGTTATGATAAGAGCGACTGATATGCTTCATATTATATTACAAAACCTGTTTTTATCAGATAAATGAGGGATGATTTTTGGCCTTTTGCAATGTGTGGACTTTGAGAAGTCATCAGTTGGTTTTGAACATGTTTTCTAGGGTGTGATGGAAAATAATTGGAGTGGGTGGAAAGTATTTTCCTGTTGTCTCTAATAAAAAGTTTGAATTGTCATGAACTGGTAAGGATCGAAATTCTTCAAATTAGATGTAGTCTAATCTACAACTGTCAATTTGTTTTCAATTTCAAAATGTATGTTTCATAGTTGTGATTCCAAACACAGTCTCTTTGTATATAGACATCTCAAATTCTCAGGACTAAAACTTGAATACCTTTTCACTATGAAACTCTTTGTGGGGGCAGGTGCCACTTTGAGTGGGCAATGCAAAATTTTCCCAAATCCGACAAATCCTAAAATAATTCTACAGATCCTTTTCTATTTCCTTTTTTTTCAACTTCTGTTTTAGCTTGTGTGGTATATTTGAAAAAAAAAATGAAGATATCATACTTCATTTCGAGGGATGCAAACAAGTATTCGATTCTTCAATCATTCGGAGGTTCCATTAAAAAATCAAGGTTGGAGACCTATTTTAGGTTATTATTCATAAACAAATCCAATTCCAGATGATACAGATTCCAACCCATGGACCTTAGAACCAACATATGAGTCTTTAATGGTATATTATAACACAAAATCAAGTTTTTTTTGAGATATTTTTATATTTAGCCCTGAAGGCAGTAGACTTAATGTATTGTTATAAGTCTAATAATATCCTTATTTAAAGCAATAATAAAAAATTAAAAAATATGAAAAAGAAGATAGAACCAATTTTAAATTTAGATCCTAGTCTTCTAGTTGAAACTGGTTTCAGAATCGGATCTGGATCCAAGTCCTCTTATTGAAATTAGGTTTGAAACCAATAAAATAGGTTCGAAAATAGATATGAATCTTGAACCCGGTTCCAATTTCTGATGTTTCCGCCTTGAACGACCAATTTTCATTCCTATCCACCTTCTAAGACAATGTTTGCTATCGGAGGGTTTCCAATCCTTTAGGATGGACTAATCCCTTCGGGCCCAGAGGCTGTAGCCCCGGTGTGGCAGTGCAGTTTCGAACCTATAACCTCCGGCTACAAACCGTGGTCCTAAGCCAACTAAGCTACCCCTTGGAGTTACCTTCTAAGACATTTAGAAAATGAACATTCATCTCCATGAAAACCAACAAATTATATAATCTCCATCCCCAATATATCATGCGATCTACCCTTTTGTCGGCTTAGAGACATCCCATAAAATCTTCTTTGTGTCTCTCTCTTCTTGCAATCTACTTTTCCCTCACATCCAAACGACGCTCGGGAAAATCTAGAGTCAGCAATATGTCACTCCTTTACCCAATTCCTCAAAAAATATGAGACCCAGGTTTGGAGGCATATAACTTTGATGATATAAATTCAGTGCAAGGAGGGTGTCCCAAAATCATATAAAGAGAAAAATCTATCCAAACATTTATTCCACTTATTTTTTTCTATAGTTCTTTGCCTATTATTCTATTATATAATATATTAAATTGGGAGGTTTTGACTTCAATTTTGACCATCGGTTATAATTTTGACCGACGGTTATATAACTAGTCGACGGTTATATAACTACTCATGTAACTACCTACTCATTTTTTTTTATCAAACCACTCATGTTTAGTTGTTCTTACGTAATTATATATTTTTTGCTCCAATTTCTCTATTTCTATTTTATTCAACTTATCTTATGGCATGTAATTATTTATTTTACAGAACAACGTGCTGAGTACGGATTAGTGGGCTAGTACGGATTAGTGGGCTAGTAGGCTAGTACTACTTTTAACTATTAAAGTGGTTTATGAATTATTACACATTAAAGAAAGAAAGAGTGAGAGGAGTCTTTCAGTTACTACTGAAAGAATAGTAAGCATCTTCAAAGGAATAAAAAAAGTGAATAAGTGGCATCTCCATTGGATATTCGGATCTCAAAGCAAAACCCGTGTTTGACTCGGCTACTGACTCGAATTTGACTTTGCCACCCCCTCTCATACTTTTCATCCTGGGGGTCCCAATCAATCCATGTAGAGTCGTTGAAAACCCATGTAAAATTGTGGAAATATGCAACGTCCGATCTATAGTTGTTTAGTCAATTTAATTGTGGCACCTTTTTCAGTGATCATGTCACAGGGTACCCACATAGGGGCTGGGGCTGGAGCATCACAGTCACACTCATGACTCATCTAATCTAATTTTGTCCAATTAATTGAAAAAGGAAACTTAATAAATTAACCTAAGTTACCTAACTGTCCATTTACCCAATATGATTTATTCTCTTTTGCCCGTCCGCTAAACACACACAAATATACTTCAGAAAAATTTAAAATGAGTTTCAAACACACGACTGAAAGCGCAAAATTACTTCTTATGCCACCCATATCTACTTCCTACCTACTTTTAGGTGGAAATAAAATTAAATGGAACAATTTGTTAAATGTGTTGAGCCATAGTCTCTACGCGTCATATTCTGATTAAGTGAATTTGGTGGTCCTCGTTAAAAATTTGAAATAAGGCTTTTTTAAAATAATTTTTTTAATTTTTAATTTAAAAAAAAATTGATGGAGCATTCAAACACTTTATAATGATAGCAGGAGACCCGAGCAATTGTTTTTTCTATATTTTTAAAATTCTTTTAAGTCATGATTTTTTAAATTTCTTTAAAAAAAATTATCAAAAAAATTACCTTAAAAGCAGATGATGATACCAAAAAAATCGTTTTTTTTTTTTTTTTCGTCACAACTACGAGTGTCTAATTTGTTTATCAAAACAATTGCATTGATTGACTGTCCAAATTCTCTCTCCAATCTCCATCTATAAGTAGTAGATACGAGATAGTATCGTGAATGAAACCTGCCTCCTCATCTCGTGATCTCTCTCTCTTCTCTTTCTTCTTTTTCTCTCGTCTTCCCTTCTTCTTCCACCTCACAAATTTAGTCTCCCCCAACCTCATCTCCTCTGCTCTAATCCATCCATCCATCCATCCATCTTTCCAAACTTTACTTTCTCCTTCTCATCTGCTTTTCACGAGCTTCTCCACACATACACATACACACCATTCCATCACATTGCTACTCGTAAAAATCTCTCTTTTTTTTTCCCGAACTTTAGCCGTGATTGGGAAAAGAGAGAGATTTCTCGTGTCCTGAAAACCCCTTTCTCTTTCTCTCTCTGTGAATTTATATAGTGAGAGATCGAGAGAGAAGGATTTAGATTTTTAGAGAGAGAGAGAGAGATGTCTCGTAATTCGTTGGAGAAGCTGGCATCGATTGATGCGCAGCTGAGGCTTCTGGTGCCTGGAAAGGTTTCCGAGGATGATAAGCTTGTGGAGTATGATGCGCTCCTCTTGGATCGTTTTCTTGACATTCTTCAGTACTTACACGGAGATGAGATTAAGGAGACGGTATAGATTTTTCGATTTCTGTACGCATTTGGAAATGGATAGGAATTCGATACGTTAAAGTCTTCATTTTTAACCTCTTGAAGGAAAAAAAAAAAAATTTTTGTGCATTGGACTCATATGCATTTCAATGCGAACAAACAGGTGCTTTGTGGGTTTTTGTGGATTTGTGGTTTATGTTTAGTTTTGGATGAGAGATGGATGACATCGATCATTTTACTGTAAATGCTTGGTTGTTGTTGTTATCATCATCATCATCGTTTACTGTTTCTTCTATTGTTATGTAGAGTGATTTTGTTTGGAATTTTGGTTTGTTTTAGTTTTGGGTGAAACTTGCTGAGGAAAGAGGCTGTAGAAACGAATTGCATTTGGGTTTTTCTTTGATCTGTGCTCGAGTTTTAAAAAATTTAGATATTGGAGACCAATAAGTAGTGATGCTGCATTCTTTGATCTGTTAAATGTTCATTTCTAACTAAATGGAAAAAGGCTGAGTCATGCAAAGTATTAGTGTTTTACACTGAATTCTCAGTCTTTTCAATTGGCTGTGGACTAATAAAAAATTTAGGCAGAGGAGTGATTTTTGAGATTTCCTTTTATTCCATTGTTTTTAGATCTCAAGATTATTTTTTTTTCATGTTCTTAGATTTGTTTTAGCTTCATGAATGAAAACTTAATTCAAAATCCATAACGCATCGAAGAGAAAATGAAAATTAACCTTGTGCTTGTATTGTTGTTTAAAATGGATTGTCAAATGACAAACTATTAAACATGACCTTGCCTACATGGATCTAACGGAGGACATGGCCCTAAACAGATTTGATTAGCATCGTCAAATCCATATAGCCGACCCCACCTAGTGGGAAAAGGCTTGGTTGGGTTTGGTTTGGCTTGGTCAAATAACAGTTTATTACTTGAGTAAAATTAAAAAAAAAAAATTTTAAATGGAACTTACGTGCTCGTAATCCTTTATTTTGGATTGAATTGTTAGGTTCAAGAGTGCTATGAGCTTTCAGCTGAGTATGAGGGGAAACATGATCCACAAAAGTTGGAAGAGCTTGGAAGTGTGTTAACAAGTTTGGATCCTGGGGATTCTATTGTTGTCGCTAGTTCGTTCTCACACATGCTTAACTTGGCCAACTTGGCTGAGGAGGTTCAGATTGCTTATCGGCGACGGATCAAGCTAAAAAAGGGTGATTTTGCTGATGAGAATTCTGCAACAACTGAATCAGATATCGAAGAGACTATTAAGAGGCTAGTTGTGCAGCTAAAGAAGTCCCCTGAAGAAATTTTCGATGCTCTAAAGAATCAGACAGTAGATCTAGTTTTTACTGCTCATCCCACTCAGTCAGTCCGGAGATCCTTGCTTCAGAAGCATGCAAGGTGTGTTTTTCGAAGAAACAGTTATAAGTAATGTCTATCAGTGAAACAGAAATCACAATCATTTGCTTATGTGTCTCTTGTTTCTTTTGTACAGGATAAGGAATTGTTTAGCGCAGTTGTATGCCAAGGACATCACTCCTGACGATAAACAGGAGCTTGATGAGGCTTTACAAAGAGAGGTAAATTTTATTGGATATTTACAAAGTTCATACCATTGTCGGCTCCCAAACAGTGTGTGACGCTGACATGGAAGTGACCAAACAATTATGTGTTGGGAGATGAGATACTCCAAAATAGATACTGTTGGATAATCCTGTCTCATTTGACATGAATTAAGCACGGACCATTGTCTGCAATTTTCCATTTGCAAGCCAATAAAACTGATCAATAGAATGATCTAATAGGGGACATATTAGGGCACAGCCCTTCTTACTATGGAGTCCTCAAGAAGATCAGCAAAGAGTATATGTTACTAAAAGTTGGACTCTTTTGTACCATTGCTCGTCAAATATAAATTACCTTTTGTCTATTGATCTAGCATCCTATGACACTCTGTATTTTAGTTATCTTTTAATGGAAGAACTTTAACTTTGTCCAAAAATGGGACTTCAAGTTTGATTTATCTTATCACACTTTTTACACACAGCTCAATTATACAATTTACAAAATTTATAGATTTGGTAAATAAAGGCCCTTCAGTAATTTTGAGGTATCGGCCACCAAGTTAAAAGATGGGTTGAGGCTTGTTACAGGGCAAATATTGCATTATGAAGCAAGTTAAAAGATGAATACCATTATTTATAAACAGCCCCAACTTCACATGTTGGTTGATACTTTGAAATTAGTGAAGCAAGCCTTTTGTGTTCTGTTTCATTTATTAAATTAAGATGCTATGCACTATCAAATATTTATTTTTAGTGGTGTAGCCCAACTGTGAAGTGAACTGAGGTGTTTTTTGTATCTTTTACTACAAAGTGAACCTTTTAAATAAAGTATTGTCCATTAGATAGTCATGAGTCACACGCCAATATCTTTATGAACAAACCCAAGGATACATTATGTCAAGTATTGTGTTAGTGGTGTAGCCAAGCTATGGAATTTTTTGAGATGCCTTGCAAGTACAATGTTTTCTTTAATTATTACCAAAGTAAACCTTTAAGTAAAGTCCTCTCTATTACATATCTTGAGTCAGACACCTTCATCTTTGTGAACAAGCAAGGCAGGCATATATGCCAAACATTTATTATGTTTCCTTATATTGCTAATAATCTGCTTTTTGTACTTTGTAAAGGGATTCCTTTCATTATACATATGAAAATGAATTGCTTGCATTCCCAGTGCAATTATTTGAACTTGTGAAACAACTCTTTGTATTTGTGTGCCGAGCTGCAGTAACAGCTCATGCTAAATCTTATCCTAAAATTCTTCAAGTGTCATTACAAAGATCAATACTAGAAAATCTTTGTAAGGAATTTCTTCCTAATTTAACAAAATTCTAATCCTAGAAAACTTCTCTATGGATATTTAGGAAACATGGATAATTTTTTGGAAAATAATATATATATATTCGGAAAATATTCAAGTGCATCCATCCCTCATTATTTTGGTGAGGGAACTCCCCTTTTGGAAAGTGTCAAGTACAAAAAAGGGAGTGTCAAGTACATAGGACTCCCCCTTTTGTACTTGACCCTTCCCAAAAGGGGAGTGTCCCTCACCAAAATGGTGAGGGATGGATGCACTTGAATACTCCCTATATATTCACTTATAACGTTTTGAAAGTATATATAAATTAGTTTTCAAAATTAGCAATCCTTTCTAGAAAAAGGTCAAAAGATCCTTGGTATTGTTTTTTCTTGTTTTCCTTCCACCTTTTCTCTAGCTAATTTGGAATTATTTGGGAGTTTTTCTTATAGAGGACTGAAAAAATTTGGAATATTCTTTTAACAAAAAATTCTAAGAAGTTCGTCAAAGTGATTGTATATCCATTCTAGCACATTTCAGATGGGATTGTGACTGTTTGTTTGTAGCGTAGTCCTATTACTGATTTTAATATTTTACAGAAGTACTCAGACTTTATAAGGTTTGTCTCCATATCTATTTTTTTGTGATTAGGCTATGATGGATGATGATGATGTCTTCATATCTATTGTCTCCATACTTCATAGAATTGTTCATTGGCACCATAGTCGCAATAATTTTATGGCTAATAATTGCTTAAAACAACTTCTACCATTTTATGTTATCTATCATTTAATGTCATGAGGAAACTTTAATTTTTCTAAGAATTTAGAAATCGATTTCATCATTTCTTCTAATAATATTTGGTCAAGTTTCATCAACATAATTATCATCATTTTAGCCTGATCTCATCAACCTAGGGTTGGCCTAATGCATGCTAGTCAAGATATTAGCAAAGAATATCAAAAGGTTACTGATAAAGGATATATGGTCAAGTTTAGAGATGTCATATATATATATAGGGAGAACCTTACTATGAGAGATAAGGTGGGGGCCCTCACGTCCATATCCAATGCCAACAACTTAAATGTGAGAGCCCCCACCTTATCTCTCATAGTAAGGTGAGAGATGTTCTCATAGGAGCATCTCTCGGATGTGAGGGCCTTCACCTTATCTCTCATACTAAGGTGAGAGATGCTCCTATGCTCTCTCTCATAAGAGCATCTCTCACCTTAGTATGAGAGATAGCGTGGAAGGCCTCACATCCACATCCAATGCCAACAACTTAAATGTGAGTGCCCCCACCCTAGCTCTCATAGTAAGGTGAGAGTATCTCCCATATATATGTATATGTATATATATGTATATGGGGCCAACTCTCCTAAGCCAAAGCTTAGCTTATCTTATGCTGAAACAGTGTTGGTCCCACAAATCAAAGTCGATTATCATTGTTTTTTGCATGATGATCGTCTCCAAAATCAAGATAAATCCAATTAGAACTGGATTTTCTAGTTCCATCATGCAAAAAACAAATATAATCAACTTTGATTTGTGGGACCAGCGCCATTCCAGCTTAGGATAAGCTAAGCGGCAGCTTAGGAGAGCCCTGCTCTATTAAGTGCCCCTGAAGTCTTGCAAAGTCTATATAGCTAGGAATCAAGCATTTGTATTTTCCTTGTTATTGTTACCAAATTGTTCATTGATGTAAAAACATGAAAGACTGAGACAAAGGACCATAGAGATGACGTTTACTTTCAGAAATTGAGGACTTTTACTTTATTATTGAAAGTGTTTCCCTTTTTTTTGTTTAGATTCAAGCTGCCTTCCGTACTGATGAGATCCGGAGAACTCCTCCGACACCACAAGATGAAATGCGGGCAGGGATGAGTTATTTTCATGAAACAATTTGGAAGGGTGTCCCGAAATTTTTACGTCGAGTTGACACAGCTCTTAAGAACATTGGGATCAATGAGCGTGTTCCTTACAATGCGCCGCTTATTCAGTTTTCTTCTTGGATGGGCGGGGACCGTGATGGTATGATGGTTTCTAATGGAATCTTTCTCGATTAACAAGCTCTCTTGCATTTCCTTAATATTGGAAGATAGGATCAAGAATTTAAAGGGATTTTGTATAAAAACAATTTATGAATTGTTCTTGTTTCGTGCCCTAATATAGAATATTAACTGTACTTTTTCAAATAATTTAAGCTGATTATGAGCTTATTTTACAACAAAACTTTTTTAGTGGTTAGAACTAGAAGCTTTTTTTTTTTTTTTTGGTAAATAAAATTTCATTAAGAAACCAAAGCCAAGACGAAAAAAAAAAAAAAAGATGGGCGAAACCGCGAAACAACAAACCACTTACCCATCCCCACCAAGTCCCTACCCCAATCCAAAGTGAAGTTTTGATTCAATCTATAATTTAGTTTAGCAAGCATGTGAGCACCCTCATTCTTAGACCTAGGAAGAAAAGAAAATCTGACATAGACAAAAGATGAGACTAAGTCTTTGATATCTAAAATTATTGGGTCAATACCCCAATAAACTAGAAGCTTAAATACAATATGGAAACATGCTTTCTGAAAACTGATTGAGAAAGAGAATTCTTGCTGTAATATATGCATATTATGAATGGAATTATAATGATTTGTTAGTCTAACATCATTTAAAATGGAATGCAGGAAATCCTAGAGTGACACCTGAGGTAACAAGGGATGTTTGCCTGTTGGCTAGAATGATGGCGGTAAACTTATATTATTCCCAGATTGAGGATTTAATGTTTGAGGTACAAAACACTTTGCTGTGTTTAAAATATATGCTTTTTGGCCCTTTTTAACCATGAATTATATTGGATGAAACTAGGGGTGACAATTCTTGACCCAATCTACTTACTTGATTAGATAATTTTAATTGAGGTTTGTGTTGACATTTTTTTTCTAATAATAAATCAGATGGGTTTGGGTTAAATTTCTACCACTCCCTATTAATTATGGGTCTGGGTTAAGATTTTCAGCCTAATTAGTGAATGGGTTGGGTTCGGTTGAGCCTATACTTACCATCCAAATCCAACGCACCTAATCCATTGCCAACCCTGTGAAAACATTTATTAGCATGTGTATTAGGATTCATGAAATGCGATTTATCTCTCATCCTTGTGTTTCTTGCAGCTTTCTATGTGGCGCTGTAGTGATGAGCTTCGTGTCCGAGCCAATGAACTGCATAGGTCTTCAAAGAAGGATGCAAAACATTACATAGGTATCTAACATTTACCCCCGCTGGAAGGTGGACATTAGATTGCAACTTTCTGTATAGATCATTTCAGCTAATAAATGGATTTTCAAGGTCTCTTAGGGTGTTTTTGGATGTTTCCCAGATTGCAGGCATGTTGAATATTGACAGATGGCTACTCATTTATGTTTTTAAAGCAATGGTAAGTTACCATTGCTTTAAAAACATAAATGAGTAGGTAACTAAATTTCAATAATAATGGTGCAGCAACAAACAAACAAAATCAGACATCATACAATAAAGCTGATCCTCATGCAGAGTATGTTAAAAACTGAAATGCCCCAAATGCCAAACTCACGAATTTCCTTCACTGTTTCTCAGCCACAACGATAAATGAATCCATAGATCCCCATCGGATTGCACAAAAAGAATCACCCTCTCTCTCTCTCTCTCTCTCTCTCTCTCTCTCTCTCTCTCTCTCTCTCAATTGCCAAAAGCTTCAGACAGCCTATCTGCATGTCCGAGCCTCCCTCTGTATCAAACTTTGATGGCTTCACATCAATTTCCTACCCATGTAACTCTATGTTTGGGGGAAGTGGAAACCAGACATGGACTTTAGTTGAATATTATTTTTGTCTGATCTCCAGCATCAAATAATTATTATCTATGACAATCTTGGATATTGACTGGGAAAAAAATAGTTTGAGTAACACTAACCTATTCTTGCCTAATTTGACATAATGTCTGCTTTCATTTTTCATGAGCTCCCAAGGTCCAAACTGGCAGTAGAATGGAAGTTGTGATTCCAGGTGTATCCAAGAGGAATATTCAGCTCCCATATAACCATCAATATATTGTGCCCATGTGAAGCCTACAGCTAATCTAGGATGAGACATGTTGATCCCCCTCCTACATGGTGATTTGCATGAACCCAGGTGGGCCTTAGACCCTAGGTTTGCAGATTTGCACTTGCGGCCTAGTTTACAATGAACATTACTCTAATCCAAATGAGCCTTATGTGTTGGAAAGTCTCACCAATTGTAGTCCCATTATGTCTCTTCGCTAATCTATCTACGCAATTTTTTTCTTAATAAAACAATGGTTTCTAATACTTATCGAAAAATAGATAGAAGAAAATGCGAGGAAAACTCAACTGGAAATAACAATAAGGGCTTATTTCTTCCCTAACCATCTCAATAACTTGGAAGTCTTATATGTGTGTTTGATCTTAGTTACAATTTTGAGTTTTTAAATCTGAAAAAGCATCCCTTTACAGCTTTACTTCTAAAGATTTTGTATTCATGAAGTTATTAAGTTGGTCTATATTTTTCTGCATGCAGAATTTTGGAAGCAAGTTCCTCCAAACGAACCTTACCGTGTTATACTCGGTGATTTAAGGGATAAGCTATATCACACTCGCGAGCGTACCCGCCATTTATTATCTAGTGGGACCTCTGACATTCCTGAGGAAGCAACTTTCACCAATGTTGAGCAGGTTCCATATCTCAGCGCAATCAATGCTTTCCAATTAAAAGAAATTAGGAGTAGAATGGGCACATATCTATTTTTACTCTAAAGAAACCGACTAAATCACCTTCCTTTTTATAATATGGGGAAAAATGTCTGTGAAATAAGCATGCATAAACTTTCAAGGACCATTCATGGAAATATAGCAGTTGAGAAATCTCTTTTGCATTTTTTGAGATCCTTGAAATGGAACGGTATGCAAAAAGATGTTATAATAAATGAAAATTGCTGAACCTGTTAGCCAGTAATCATTTTCTGGATAGAATGAAAAACCAAGGTGGGTGCGTGTTCTGTGCTATTTTTTCAATGTGGGTTCATGCTTCTTTTTTTTTTTTTTTATTGCAGTTTTTGGAGCCCCTTGAGCTTTGTTACCGATCCCTATGCTCTTGTGGTGATCGTCCAATAGCTGACGGAAGCCTTCTTGATTTCTTGCGGCAAGTTTCAACATTTGGGTTGTCCCTTGTAAGACTTGATATCAGGCAAGAGTCAGATAGGCACACTGATGTTATAGACGCAATCACAAAGCATCTAGGCATCGGATCATACCGTGATTGGCCTGAAGAGAAACGCCAGGAGTGGTTGTTGTCTGAACTCAGTGGCAAGCGCCCCTTATTTGGTCCTGACCTCCCAAAAACTGAAGAAATTGCTGATGTGTTGGACACATTTCATGTCATTTCTGAACTTCCTTCAGATAACTTTGGAGCCTATATTATCTCAATGGCAACAGCCCCATCTGATGTACTTGCGGTGGAGCTACTACAACGTGAATGCCGTGTGAAGAAGCCATTGAGAGTAGTTCCATTGTTTGAGAAGCTTGCAGATCTTGAAGCTGCTCCTGCTGCTGTTGCTCGGCTGTTCTCAATAGACTGGTACAGGAATAGGATTGATGGGAAGCAGGAAGTCATGATTGGATACTCAGATTCTGGGAAGGATGCAGGGCGTCTTTCTGCTGCTTGGCAGTTATATAAAGCTCAAGAGGAGCTTATAAAGGTAGCTAAGCAATTTGGTGTGAAATTGACAATGTTCCATGGTCGAGGAGGAACTGTTGGAAGAGGAGGTGGTCCTACTCATCTTGCTATATTGTCTCAGCCACCAGAAACCATTCATGGGTCACTTCGTGTGACAGTACAAGGAGAAGTCATTGAGCAGTCCTTTGGGGAGGAACACTTGTGTTTCCGAACTCTCCAACGCTTCACTGCTGCTACTCTTGAGCATGGAATGCACCCCCCTGTATCACCTAAACCAGAATGGCGAGCACTCATGGATGAGATGGCTGTTGTGGCAACAAAAGAATATCGATCAATCGTTTTTCAAGAACCGCGATTTGTGGAATATTTCCGTCTTGTAAGTAGTCTAGCTCCCATTAGTTCTCTCATATATCCATCTCCCAGGAATCCAAGTTGCTTATCATTTACTTGCACTTATACATGCTTAACATTCCAAACTTTTAGTTATTCATTCATTTTTTTGAATGGTAACATTTTATTAAGGGATACTGTATACATATAGTATTAGAGGTATATACTGTTAACGGATAGGATATGTAAGGATAAGATATATATGTTAGGAAAAAATTCTCCAAGCGGACTGCATATGCATTCCAGCTCTATGGGGGCCACTTGGCCCACTTTTGATCAGTGCAGGCACTTTCACACTCTTGTCATCCGATGATCTGACATGAGGCCCAATTTTTCACTTACTGAACCTTCACTCACCATTGGATTAAATCTTAAAAAACCTGTAGTTAAAATGCCATTAAACTTTAAGGATTTTTATTCAAGGGCTAGGATAATTTAATGGGGCTGATTCTTTTATATATATATAACAATAAAGTTTTATTAAGAAGCAAAAAAGAAAACAAAACAGGACAAAGCCATAACAAGCCAGCTCACACAAGACTCCAAAAAAGAGAACTACAAAACAAAATGATACTATACATCAAAATTAAGAGATGAAAGAAAAACTCCCTCCTTTGCAAGAGCATCTGCCATGACATTAGCGCCTCTTAAAATATGATTGAAGCAAGCACCCAAATGAATAGAAATATCCTGCACCTCCTCCACCCAATCCGCTAACCTCCATGGAAAAGACGACTTACCAGAACACCTTTCCATCTACCCTCCCCACACCGATAGGCATGCGTCTAAGTGAGCCTCATGAGCTGGACCGCAGATAGACAAGATGTGGTCTGCACGTAGGAGAAAATTTTCCTTATATGTTAATGTTCTACATTGCAACTTTTATCAAGGCAAGATTTCAATATTGGGATATTGCTGGCCTGTAAATAGAAAGGTGGAATGGTTGCAATATTCTTCATTGATTTTTTTTTTCAAATATTTAAGTATTAAAAGTTGAAGCTCCAAGCTGAATTTGGCTTTTTTATTCATTGAACATAGTAGTATTTTATTACTTCGCAAAAGGCAGAAACCTTCTGAACTCTGATATCTGTCCAAATGTAGC
The DNA here is from genome assembly GCA_012931725.1 of Litsea cubeba. NCBI lineage: Eukaryota > Viridiplantae > Streptophyta > Magnoliopsida > Laurales > Lauraceae > Litsea > Litsea cubeba. The sequence continues at coordinate 2,373,251 of CM022947.1, read as the reverse complement.
CTATTTTTTCTTTTAATATCTGTAAAAGATGGAAACAGGAGAATACTGTATTAATGCTGATAACATTTTCTTGAATTATTATCAAAATAACCCACATTTTCTTCTATTAGCATTACTGCTATTGTCCTTTACTTGCCAAAGTGCTTTTCTGAATAACTTAGTTTATGTCTGGTTGAATTTTCTTTTCTTTTTAGAGTTTTGAAAAGTTATTTCCTCTTGTGGATCCAAACAAGGCATATAATCAACACGTCATAATTCCCATAACTCTTTATTGCCGGTTGCAGTTTGGGATAGTGACGAGTGCTACACAAATGAAACATTATATGAGTCACCTATTCAACAGCATGCTGTACTATTTTCTATACTTTTTGATATATAGATTATAATTCATGGACCTAGGATTGGTACTTTGACTTCGGCCTGGACCTAGATCCGTTGAATCTGTGGACTGGACCTGAAGACTACCCATTTACAGCCCTAAATCTAAATGCAGCCTTATAGTTTGTAATGTTTGCTTTTTTTAACTCCTAACTCTGAGTTGTGTATTCTTCATCCTGTTTGTGGTTAAGGAATAAGGATGGCACTACTTCAGTATTGAAAAAAATATATAGGTATTGACAATTGCACCTCCTAACCTCACAGGCAACACCGGAGTTGGAATATGGTCGAATGAACATTGGAAGCAGGCCATCAAAACGGAAGCCGAGTGGGGGCATAGAATCACTCCGTGCTATTCCCTGGATTTTTGCATGGACACAAACAAGGTTCCACCTTCCTGTATGGCTTGGTTTTGGTGCTGCATTTAAACATATCATGCAGAAGGATATCAAGAATCTCCATGTGCTACAGGAAATGTACAATGAATGGCCCTTCTTCAGGGTCACAATTGACTTGGTTGAGATGGTTTTTGCTAAGGGAGATCCTGGCATAGCTGCCTTGTATGACAAACTGCTGGTATCTGATGATCTATGGTCATTTGGGGAGTGTTTAAGAGCCAACTATGAGGAAACAAAGCGCCTTCTCCTCCAGGTGAACATACTCTCCCATCCATTTTAATCTCATTCCTTATGATGTTAATATGACAAAGCTATGTTTGGATGTCTTGTTAAACTATGTATGGATGAGATTCTTTTCTACTAAGAACGAATTGTTGATTTGGTTTAATATAATTCAGAAACAAACACATGCTCAATTTTTGGAAGAAAAGGACAACAAATCATTTTCGATGTGTCTGCTGAAATGGATCCCTTCGCAACCTCAGTTGAAAAGCAACTCTTTGATGTGATTATTGCTTTCATGAAGCCGCTAACGCTGATACAAATTGATCCTTATCCTCATATCTACTCAATTGCAATTTGTAGGCACATCCAAATTCACATGAACATACATAATGACAGTAGTGTACATATGAACACTGTCTAATTTAGGGAGTTCATGCCTTATTTCTTCTGTTTTTTTTTTTTTTTTTTTTTTTTATGTATTTATCCCCATCTCTTCTATATCCATTTCATTGTTATGTAAAATATTGTCAGAACTCAGAAGCATTATGCTCTCCATATGATGGTCATCTTGGTGCATTTTTTTCCTCTATAATCTTAGATTAATTTTGGAGAAAGCAGTAGCCAAATATTTTAGATGATAAATGTTTAGATTCTGCAACATGTCACAATTTAGATTCTGTATCAGCTCTTGGGATCAATGGAAAGGTGTATTGCTTTTGTTAGTTTCTGAAACTGCAAAGTAACTAATGCATTAACTCATTATAAAGTAGTAATGCCCTTGAGAAACCACCAGTCTCTAGCTATATACTTTCCGAAAATTCTCCAAAAAAAGTTATGTTCCTTGACTGCAATAATTGTTTTTATAAAAACTTGATAAGAAGCCAATGCCAGGGGAGTCTGACGTGTCATGGTGATTTAAAGGATATGCAATTGGCTGATGTCACTACAAATGATCGTACTATTTAAGAAATGTTCCTGGATGAAACCTTTGACCATTTAATGGTTTTTACTGTCATCATCATCAAAGCCTTGTCCCAACTACGTTGGGGTAATGGTTTGTACTGTATGTAGATTAAATAATGAGGATCATAAGACGGTTTTTGTTACTGGTCAAAAATTTTTTAGAAGAATGTGGAGAGATATGTTACCTTTGGTCTGTATCATTTTGTGATGTTCACTCTGTGACTGTTCTGATCTGCCAAAACACATGCCCGGACTCTGTGGTGTGTTACAGTTTACTTTTTTTTTTTATCGGTAGCAAAGGATTTCATTTCAAAAGGACAGAAAAGGCAACAAAGGAACACAAAAAAGTTTTTCAATTTACTTATGGCCTATTGAGATTCTGGTAACTCTGATGCAAGCATGGTGCTCACCAACTAGTAATCATCGAGCTATCTTCCCCTTAGTTTCAGAACTCTTGTTAGCTGGCTTTGATTTGAGAGGGCAATTTGAGTGCAAGTGTTTTTTTTTCCCCAACCCTGAAACCAAGTTATTCAGAAACTCAATTTACTTATTAAGTGGGAATTACATGGTTGTTGTTATCTGCCTTTATTGTGCCCAACACATTTGGGATAACCATCAAAATCACTGCCATCTAATTTCCTGCTTGCTAATTCAGAAAATTATCGCCTCTTTTCTCTGTAGGTTGCTGCCCACAAAGATCTTCTTGAAGGAGACCCCTACTTGAAGCAGAGACTTCGATTGCGTGATTCCTACATTACTACTCTCAATGCGTGCCAAGCATACACACTAAAGAGGATTAGGGACTCGAGTTACCATGTGAAGCTGAGACCCCATTTGTCAAAGGATATAATGGAATCAAGCAAGCCAGCTGCGGAACTGGTTAAGTTGAATCCCACAAGCGAGTATGCACCTGGATTGGAGGACACCCTCATCTTAACCATGAAGGGAATTGCTGCGGGAATGCAAAACACTGGTTAGATGAAAGTAATTAGGGACTTCTGTTTCTTCAAACCTAATCTAAGAAATCAAATTACGTATCTCGTTTAGGGGGGAGTTTGTTATGTTTCTGTGGGGACTTCCAACTTTTTCAGTGCTTTCTACTATATGCATGCGCAGTTGTATAATGCAGATGTGGAATTCTCGTGTTTATTGCCTCGCCTCAGTAAGAGCTCTATTATCCATACATGAGTTGAAATTTGTGTGCCTATCTATAAATTGCATGTTCTGCTCAATACACTTAAGTTTCAGCCTACGTATGTTTGACTTGGATTTTGTCACTCTTAATAAGCATGCCAGGTCCAGGTCTTTGACCTTCAGTAAAGAGAACCTATGGTTGTACTCTTTGACCCTGCTTGGACCTCTTCTCTTTCTGTTCCCCATTGAATTTCCTTTTATGAGAGATGGATAATCCTATACAGCATGGGCATTGTTACATGAATACAGCCCCTGCAGACATGACATACATGTTATATAATCCATATTCGTCCAAATTGTCGCACCAACCATTGGATGTAGGTTGATGCAGATCTTAAGTAATATTAGACTGATTGAATGATGATATTGACTTCTACTAATGGGTGCCTGCAGAATTTGATCCAGTGCACCATTTTTCACTATAGCTATCCAATTATATGAAGTATTAACTGATAATAAAAAAAATTATATATACTATTAGATATATCCCCAAACCTTTGACCCTTTTCCCCCTTTATCAAAGGGCTCTACCTTTCTTCAAAACCAGGTTGGATTTGGATAGGGAAGAGCTGGAAGTGTAACTCTTCTTCATTTTTTCAATGTAGAAAAAGTAAATAGATTAAATCATCCAACCAAGCTATAGGGATGAGCTGGTTGGAACCTCAGCTTAATTTTAGATCATCCAACCAAGTTATAGTCTGCACATTGTTTACTGAAGGTGGAGCCCTGCTTGCCTATGTTTTAGATCCCCAAACCATGAGCTCTCCATGCACATGCACATGCACAGGCAATAACGCTAGTGTATTGAGTTTCAGGCATTTTTTGTAGTAAAATCAAACAGTCAAATTGGTTTAAACCAAACCATCCCCTTGAATAATCTGGTTCAAAAACCGTTTACTCGTTCTATATATGATTTGAGTATTGAGTGGTCCTATAGCATGGTTTCTCCGGGTTGGAAGATCTTAATGTTTGGTTTTTCCTTTCTGAACTTCTCCGAAGAAAATCCACTGTAGGGCCAGTATATGGACAGTGTAAATCCCCACCCAAAGCCTACACATGTACAAACTAGACCCTCAACAAGCTCTTCACCTGCTGGGTCTAAGAACCGTAGAAGTTGTCTATCAATATCATATAATCTTCTTCATATTTAGTTAAGCCCCAACTTGCCCAACAAAAGCTAATAAAAACGAAACATGGCTTGACTAATTAATTCACAGGGTGGAATACCATGATACACTATGAAAAGAAGCAAACATGGTGCTGCAGTCTTTCCAGCACACCCATTTCCCCCTTAGTCTAGTTTCTCTCATATTATTGGTCTACTATATATATATATATATATATATATGTGTGTGGATTTAAAAAGAGAAGCCTTAAAAGGTAGTATATATCTTTTGCAAGAAGAAAGAAAAGATGCTTAAATCTCTTACCTTTTGGAAAAAGACATAAACATTGGAGACCATATGCATGCAATATATAATTCCATTATGGAAACACTTGGGTCCTACAACTACATATCCAATAAGGATCAAGGATAGGGGGGGAAAAAGCCCAAAACAAATTTGCCAAAATGAACAGAGTTGAGTGTCATTATTTGTGCTCTAGGCCATGTGTTTCCCACCTGCATGACTTGCTAGGCAACCAGTAAGTGGTGAGGAGTTAGGACCCACATAACTTAGCACCACATCAGACCCATGTGCTTATTTTGTCACGTTTGTGGATCAAAAGGCCAACCTTGAGACTTGCTAGCTGGCCTTTCCATACCCCCGTGATAATTTTACATAAGCTCTGGTTCTTAATTTGAAGCCATCACATGGGCATGTATTATGTGGTGACTCTCATCCTACCATTTCCTATATATAAAAGCATTTTCATTGCTTCCCTTCTTCAACCATGAAAAGAAGCTTTCCAGGGGGGGAAGAGTCAGTATGTGTGTGTCAAATGGACACTGGTGGAGGTGGTTCAGGCTTCCATGGACTCAAGCTATTCGGCGCGACGATTCCTATGGAGAGGACACAAGGCAAGGAGAATGCAAAGGAGAGTGAGAGTGACCCACCAGAGAAGAGGCTGGAAAAGGCATTAAGGTGCCCGCGATGCAAGAGCATGGAGACCAAGTTCTGCTACTTCAACAACTACAACATCAATCAGCCTAGACATTTTTGCAGAGGGTGCCGAAGGTACTGGACTGTCGGCGGGACCCTGAGGAACGTTCCATTTGGGGCAGGCCGCCGCAGGACCTGACTGGTTGCTGGGTTCTCTTTCTCTGGCGACTGCATGGTCAACCTGTAGGAGGTGAAGGCATTGGGCTTGGGAGTGGGGGTCGAGCAATTGGGAGTGGGGGTCGAGCAATGGCATGTATCAGCCTCTGGGGCTGTCTAAGATGAGTCACAAGAGCTCCTGGTTCAGTCAGTTGACTTTGCTGTCTTCCTTGCAATTGTAATTTGATGGAGTTGGACATAGCCTGCTGTTGATCATGTAACTTGATGTAATGATCATCATGATCATGTTGATAAGTGTGATCGGGGGTACCCCAGGCCGGTGCTTAGAGTTTCCTGTTTTTTTATTTATTTTTTAGTTGGCTTAAACCCTCCCATTTGGTAAATTTATCTTAAAATAAAGGTAAAGTCAAGCATCAAATCTAGTATTTTGTCTTCAGTGGATTAGCGAGGAATTTAAAATTCTTTTTTTTTTTGTAAAAAGTGGGATTGTTTTGTCATTTATCAAAATTGTTTTTTTACTCTTTTTTTTTTTAAAAAAAGAAGGAGAAAATTTTGAAGATGTGTACTCTTGATTTGATCCCTTTGTGAAAAATGGATACTTTACATTACTTTTACTTTAATAGTAAATTGACAAATGGGGTTATTTTTTAGGGGGTGTTTGGAAACCATATATTCTAAAAGATTTTGCTATATTATATCCTAGTTTAGAATATAATCTACCCACCTAAAAACTAGGTGTTTGGATAACTTAGAATGTATTCTACAATATCTCATGTTCTTCCAAAGACCTTCATGTTATAATATTCAACTATATGCTGTATAAAACTATATTTTATTCAGACAACTAACCAAAACAAGGGTTCGGCCCACTGCAAGTTTTTTAAATATTGATTGTTTCTATAGGAATCCAGTAATGAGTCAATATTAGATAAGCCCTTTAGTGTTTATAAATTTTATGTGGGTCCCATAGCCCTGTCATATTAGGTGGGTCCTACAAATATCACATTAGGTAATTTCTACTACGATTACCAACATTATGTGGGTCCCGTACTACCAACTTTAGATGGGTCTTATACTAATTACCAATATTGGATTGTAGGACTAATTACTAGTTTGCCATCATTAAATGAATCATATTGTTTAATGCCCCCCTTGTGATTACTATAATTAGCTTGGTTAATGTGATTATTAACATCAAATGAGTTTTACATTTATTTCTCATAGATGGATTCCTCAATGATGTTCAACACTCATAGGGTTCTCCGTTATAATCACCATTGGATGTATTACATTTATGGTTATTAGCATTTGGTGGACCCACATTGATTAAACAATATTGCTCGTGATTTTTAACATTTAGTTTAATGGTTTTCTAATTAAATGGGCCCTACTATGGTTACTAATATTAAATCACTGTAGGATGACTACTAGTTAGTGGGTTCCCACTGGGTCAATCATTCATATTTTCTATTCATTTATTGTTTCAATGCATCATCTAGTAAAAATGTTATAGATAGCCAAACACTTGAAAGATATATTGAAATTTGTAGAATTACCAAACACCATAAATGACACAATATTATAGTATGATATTATTTTATTATGTAATAATAAAATCTTACAATATTCAAAATTGATCATATTATATTCTACCTTCATCCAAACACCCCCTTAAGTCATATACACATGCAAATGATTCAAAAAATAAAGTGAAAGAAAGGAAAGAAGAAAAAAGAGATCAAATTAATGGAGAAAGAACTTGCTAATATTGTTCAGTGATTTATGACATAAATGGAAGCCTGTTGCCTAAATCAATTATTCAATAAATCATAAATGGGAACCTAGTGATTTTTAACATGTTAGATTAGTCACGAGTCACCCACACGCCGTCTCCGAGCAGCAAATATGGCCGATGGGATTTTAGATCAAGTCCCCACTCCAAAACCCTCACCTCATGGTTTTGCAGAAACTTGGTAACATATTTGTTGAAGAAGAAATGGAAACAGAACCCATCTTACACTTTTCTTACTTTGGTTGTTTAAACTTGGCGAATATAATAGTGCAGAGCACAACAATGTTCTTTTCAATCATTTAAGATCACATACAAATCTAAACCATTCAAAATTATTTTCTCCTTATGTTCTTTTACTGCATAGATTTTTAATCTAATCGGAATTATATACAATGTGGATTAAGAAAATTAGTTACTTATATTTTGGTTATAATTACCTATAACAGAATAAATCGAATTTGACTAAAACCTTTCTATATATATATATCAATGAGCATTCTTAATTAGGTCTCACTTACCATCTATCCTTTCTAAGTGAAGCAAAAGGGGTCCTAAAATAATAGGTGCGGGCGGGATGAAGGGTTAATCATAATGATCATGATAAAAGAGCAGCCTTAGATAAAGCTAAGAAGAAGATGATGACGATGTTTGTTTTTATTTAACATATGACATATTCATATTTTGGCAACCAAATTCTTTACAGAAAGCCATAGAAAATGTGAAAAGAAAATAAAATCCTAAATTTGCGAATTTCTCCCTTATTTTCAAATATGTCCTAATGAATCATCAGCTATACAAATTCCAACGAGGGTTCCCATTAAGAGGAATCCGACCTCTTACATCGAAAATGAAGATCCTCATAATGAAGAAAAACAAGGTACATTTTTGCATTTTCTTAGACAAAAGTATTTCACTTCAAATGCTTGCACAATCGAAATCACAAAAAATGGGCATACTTTCCACATCATTTCCTCGGGTTGAGCTGCAGAAACACAAACAAGTCCCTAGCTGAGAAAAGCCAAAGAAGAATCTTAAATCTGCATAATTTTCAGCTGTTGCCAAATGTGATGATGAGGATTTTGTATAAGTTTTTTTTTTTTTTTTTTTTTTTTGCTGAGTTGGGCCAGGCCGACTAACCTCGGCTTTAAAATTATTGGCCCAAGCTCGACTGTAGCTTGAATCAGGCGATAAGTGTTTGGCTCGATCCCAGGCCGAATGAGAAAGGTTAAACCCGAGCCCGAGTTCGTGATGGTTTTTATAAAAAAAAAAAAGTATCTTTCAAAATATTCCAAGATGTAGCTCAACTGGTTAAAACGTGTATATATGTGTAAAATGTGCAAGTGTTCGAGTCCCCATTATAGGGAAAAGTTGATTTTACTTAAATTTGTGTTCTTTCATTAGGACTTGGCAGCCCATGTATTAGATGAATATAAATTTTAAAGCTTTTTATATATGCCCACCTAAGGCTTCTAGGATTTGTAAATAGGCCACTATGATTTTAGTATTTGTAAATAGACCATTGCTTTTTTTATTTTAATACCTTTCGTGTTCCCAAAATCATTAGCCTTCCAACTACAAAAAGTTTTTTTTTTTTTTTGTTTTTTTACTAAAATAACACTTTTGCTATCTCTTTATCCCTATATGCATAAATTCAAAAGCTTGGACTTGTTTCTCTCTAAAGTTTATAATATTAATAATTATATTTAGTGAGAGAGAGAGAGAATAACCGTGCATAAATCTATTTTTATCAATACATGTCCTATTTTATTAAATCCAAATCGATCATAATAATAATCAACACCTATGCTTATAATTGGTTTAATATATGCATGACCTACCTTTAAATTGTTAAAAGTTTCAAAATACATGATTAGGCTTCATGTGCATTAAAAAAGTTACTGAGAAAGACCATTGTGACTTAAGATAAAATAATGATATTTTTTAAAATAATAATATATTCATTTTTATTTAATGGATGTACGAACAAAACTGTCATTTTTATAAAAGCCCAACACAAACCCCATGATGGTTACCCATTCTCATTAGGAATACTGATTAAAGATATTGAAATAAAAAAGTAGGGACTTATTTACAAATACTAAAACCACAGGGCTATTTAAAAATTATAGAAGTCTTAGGGGTAGATAAAAAAAAAAAAAAACTCTAGATTTTATGTCAAGCCTAACCCCATGTATCAAAACACCAAATTGGGCTGGACCCGGCCTATTTTGCATAAGCTGATTAGATGTAAAAGTGGACCATTGGTGCAACCATTTGTAAGCCAGGCTAAGAGCCTACATAGGGTTCAGACTTCAGATGGGCCACATCACCATCAAAAAGAAAGAGCAGGCTGCTTTTTACATGACATGGTCGGGTCCCTCGATCAAAACGAAAGAGAAAAGTAAAAAGAAGCGAAGCTCAAGAGCTTCCTTCGGCTCCAAGTTTGAAAACTTCCATCAATGAACTGAAAAAAGCGTTCGAGTGAGTTCCTCCCCCGAGTTCCTGAACCTTCGATCTAAATCTTCTCCTTTTCTCTTTGATCGATCAATTGCTGCATAGAGGAAGAAGAAGAAGAAGAAGATGGCTCTGTCTGCAAGCAGGCATCGTCGGCCTTCCGCATCGGATCCCTCTTCTTCCACTAGTTCCAACTACTCGAAGCTCGACAAAGAAGCAGGCACTAAATCATCGAGCAAGGGAGAAAGAGATGGAGGCCTGAAATGGCAGTTCGCCTTCTTCTCTTTGGCAGTTCTGAGATACATGAGCGCCACTTCAAACATCATCCATGATTGCGATGAGGTCTTCAATTACTGGGAGCCCCTTCACTTCCTCCTTTACAAATCCGGCTTCCAAACATGGGAATACAGGTGGAAAAATCGAATCTTTACTCTAGGGTTTTGGACTTGGGGTTTATGCTAATGCCATGCACAACTTGAATCAGCGTTTCTTGGAAAATGATATGTTAGAATTAGGAAAGAGATACGAATCCAGCATGGGTTTTCATTAAAATGTTTGGAATTTGACGGTTTTGGTGTCTGTTTGGGTGGTGGTGGGTTTTGGGCTTCGGGTGTATGCTTATGCCATGTACAATTTAGATTTAGCTAGCGTTTCTTGGAAAATGATGTGTTAGGATTAGGAATGGAATAAGAATCCAGCCTGGTTTTTCATTAAAAATGTTTGAAATGGACAAGAATTTCATGGGATTTCATTTCCTCACAATGTCTGATGCAATGCTTGGTTATTAACTTGTCCTTAGTTTCTTTATTTGTTTGTTTATTTAATTTTAAGTGGAAACTGATAGTTGCTTTGGAATTGTTGGTATCTATCTCCAAATTGATGTTTTTTTTTCTTTTGCTATCAGTCATTACAGTTATTTAGTTACTTTGTTTTGAAGTTTGTTCTACTGAAATGATTTATGTTTAGCTTCCTATAGTCTTGTTAGTTGGACTGATCTAATGTAAGGGGTTTTTCATCTGTATTTTGACCTGATTGAGTTGGTGGTTGAAGGGATTTGTTAGAATTCTCTTGGTTGTTTTGGTTTGCTCCCAATTGCTGATGAGAAGGTGTTTTGATGCTTGTATATTGCAGCTCCAATTTCGCACTTCGGTCATATCTATATATTCTTCTACATCAATTAGTTGCTGGACCTGCTTCTTGGATTTTTGGTGTAGATAAAGTGAGTTTTTTCTACTTCTTTTGGAATATTTTGGCTTCTACTGCTCTGTTAATTGTATACTAAGTTTTGATATGTTAAGTAGTTATGCTCTTGTAGAGCTTTGCAAAAGGAATCTTGGTATGGATAACGGAAGCATGTGGGATTCCGTTCAAACCCTAGGTTGAATGCTGAAATTCATAATCTACTGGCCAATTGCAAAGAACACATATAAAACTGGTCTGGAATAGATTCATATAGTACTTGATAAATAGAATTTTGAGTGACTCCTGAAATTCTTCTTCCAGTGAGAAAAGTATCATATATTGCAATTCAGTTTTAAGACCATGCAATTACGCATCAAACACACCCAATTTCATTTAACTTAAGCACGGCCTGACACATAAAAAATGATTGTTACTAGAAAGAAAGGAAAAATATCCCCCAAGTGTCACTTAAAATGCATTTTTTTTTCTCCTTTTGACTCTTTACCCTTAAATATGATTAATACCGGCTTAAACTAATGCCAGGTTAGAGTGTTCTACACAGTGAGGCTCTTCCTTGGTCTCCTGTCAACAATCTCAGACACTTTGCTGGTGGTAGCCCTTTCAAGGAAATATGGGAAAAGGCTTGCTTCTTATACACTTGCAATGTTATGCTTAACCAGTGGTTGTTTTTTTGCTAGTACAAGTATGTATACAATTTCTTATCACTTTCTATGCTAAATCAGCATTCTGTTTTTCATATTTACTTCTCTTTAAATATATTACTGTTGTTGTCGCCTTGCGAGTACGCTAATCTTTTTATTCTTCATTTCATTGGGGGCGCTCTGGCCAGGTTTCTTGCCAAGTTCATTTTCTATGTATGCTGTCTCCCTTTCCTCAGCACTTTTCCTTCTTGAGAAACCTGCTATGGCAGTTTCTGTAGCAGCTGCAGGGGTTATCCTTGGCTGGCCATTTTCAATCCTAGCTGTTTTACCACTTACAGTTTACTCTCTACTTGGTAAAAGATTCAAGCAAGTATTTCTTTCAGCGGCTGCAACTTCTCTCATCATCCTTGTAAGTATGACCAGTACTATTTTGGTTCATCTGTTCCTTTGTTCATGCATATCAATGGTTTTAGAACTTGGTTTTGAGCATAACCCACCCAAGGAATAAAAAAGTTGGAAGAATTGTTCTTGGTTTACATGTGTTCTGAGATCATCATATCCTTGGGTTTTATGTTGGTGGTTACACGGACTGACCATAAACATTCAGAGAAGATTTTATTTTGGTTTTATGCTGATGTACATTTATATTCTATGCATTTGTGGCTTGTTTTAGGCACTCTCAGCACTCACAGATCGCTACTACTATGGAAGGTGGACATCATCAGTGCTTAATCTCTTGGTATATAATGTTGTGGGAGGTGGTGAAAGCCATTTATATGGGACTGAAGGGCCATTGTATTATCTAAATAATGGATTTAACAATTTCAATTTTTGTTTCATCCTTGCACTATTATTCTTGGGAATTTTGCCACTTGCATGGAAGAAGTATGGCCGAGATCTGTTTGTTGTAGTCTCACCAATTTATATATGGTTGGCATTTATGTCCGTGCAGCCACACAAAGAAGAAAGGTAAGAATGCTGCTATATCCCTCTGGACTTGTATAGGACTTGAACTTCATTTTTTCTTTTAGTTTTCCTTAAATAAGCTTACATGTCCCACCACCCCTGTCCCCTCTTCTCTTCACTGTAGATCATTGGTTGCCTTGAAAGCGAAGCATCGATTTTCTTTTAGAAGAACAAAAATCTTCTTCTTTATACTGAAAGTTGTTGTGGAGATTCAGAAATTGTTATTAGTGTATATACAATCTGGCATCTCAAAAACTTTTGACTAAGCTTTATCATGTAGTTTTGTTTGAATTCTGTGACTCGAGTCTTTTAGCAAAATGCTAATATGAGGGAATTGAACTAGGAATTATATAAGGTGGTTCAAGATTTCGGTTTTTATGTGGCTTAATTGTTGCATGTGCTTAGGAGCCTTGAATATCCATGATTAGAAAAGTTTGGCTCCAATCATTCATTATGCAAGCCCTTGAGTTAGAGGTGAGAATCATTGTTTTCAAAATCGGAATCGTATTGCAAATCGTTCATACCCATGAATCGAATCGAATCGCGAATCATAGGATTTTTTATTTTTCTAATAAAAATGAAAAATAATTAAAAATTAAAAGAAAAAAAAGTAATGGTTCATAGCCATCCATTTTCCCATTTATAGTAGTATAAATATAATAACAAGTAAGTCTATCATACAATCATATCAAGAACATCATGACATATATTTATATATATGAAATAAATGATGTGTAAATGGTTAAATAAGTTTAAAGTATCAATATATATATATTTTTATTATATTATTAAAAAGTATATACTTTATTATTTTTAAATCAAAATATAAAAATAAAATAAAATCCAAACCTTCAATCTTACATAGTAAGATATATCTTAAAGTTAAGAAAGGGTTCATGAAGAAAAAACACCAAAATAGATTAAAAAAAAGAAGAAGATATAGACAAGCACCATACGTATAGTGGAATGCTTGAGTTAAATGCATGTAAAGCCGCAAAAAATTCTTACGAGGTTTTATTAACTACTAAATAACCTTTCTAAAAATACAAGCAATAAAAGAAAGAAAAAATGTAAAAGATTATTACTATTAACTAATTGTTTGTAGCCATTTTCGCTTAGCCGAATCGCTTGAATCCTAAGATACAATGAAACGAGATTGAATCGTAAGATTCACACCTGAATCCTAAGATTCATTTGTAAATGAGATTTATTATATAGATACAAATCGCTTTCCTTAAGATTCGGGATACGAATCATAGCATTCTGATGACTATGGTAAGAATCACTCCACTGGGGTGAATATCTCTCTCTCTCTCTCTCATGTTCCTCTTTTTCAGAATGGTTGTTATTGAAATCATTTTGTTATTGAAATCATTTTGGTGGGAATCGGAGCATTTATTTGCACTGACTCTCAAACATTTAAATATTGATTATTGGGCAATGACTAATGAGGAGTTAAGTATTGACTTCATTCTCTTACCATTTCTTATGTCAGTTTCAGCATTTATGCTTCTGCACTGATTATCCTAATGCCTGCCTATTGTGTAACAAATATAAATCATCAATTTCCAACTTAAAATAATAACTGGACCAGAAGTCATTTTAGTACTATGCAAATAATGATTTTAACCATATGGTTCAAAACATCAATGTATGTTTTCAATGTGAATTAACTCTTGGAACTGATATATCATCATATTTCCTAAATTCTGTAAACGTTTATGATTTTTTGTATCAAATAAATGTTCCCTGTCATTTTGGTTTAAACTTAAACAGTCCACATCATAATGGCAAGTGACATAAATCGAAACACCCTATGCTACAGAACTAATTACGCCTCATCTGAAAGGTGCTTTAATTACTTCAATGGTAGCCCAATCCTGGTCTTAATTGTTCACATGAGATAGGGCCTTTAAGATAGGAAAATGGAGTCGTGCATAACATGCATGAGCCGTATAATGTGTTGAGAGATATAATCACATTACAGCCATGCCTTTATCTTCATCCCCTTGATGTGTGTTTTGTTTATCAACCCACTGATAAAAAATAGAACTCAAACACCAATTATTAAGGTAGTCTTGGATGTTAAATGAGACATTTACTTTTACTGTATATGCATGTCTTCAACCATCCTTTTCTATCATTGCAGGTTTCTCTATCCAGTATACCCACTCATATGTGTTGCTGCTGCAGCTGTGATTGAGAGCTTTCCGGATGTTTTCCGAAGGATTTTTGATATCTATGGGGATTCTCCAGTTATAATGGTGAGCTTCTGCAGTCTTTTGGCCTTATATCTTTCCCAATATCAATTATCAATTATTTAATGCAGTCTTTTTTTTAATTCCGTGCCTGAAGCAGATAGCCAAAATCCTCAGACCAGTTGCCCTTGGCTTCATATTATGTGCCTCGCATGCTCGGACATTCTCTTTGCTAAATGGGTACTCTGCACCTCTGGAGATCTACAAGCATTTGGAACATCATGATGAGGCTGGAATAGGTGAGAACCAGTTCATTCTGTTACATTTACGAATCAGAAGGTTGGGATCTTGCAGGTATATTCCATGCTGAGAAGGTGCCAGAGCATTCAGATGTGTCTCAATGTTCCATTTCTTACACACTATGCTATATGGTTTGATGGTCAAGATCATTGATCCAATGAGTTTCATCATGGATGGTAGATGCCCCAATTCCAGGCTGGTAGATCTTAGTGCTCAAATCTTCGTCCTACAGATACGGTAAAGGGGAAAATAGAAATTCGTCATTGGCCTTAAAGATGTTACAGGTTCAAGTTTGAACGGCAAGGTCTTTCAGTCTGAGTCTTGGGCAATCACAATCTGCAGTTGTGCCCGCCAGCCCATGACCTCAATCACTTATATGGAATGGTGGGATTATAATTCTGCTTCCATGCAGTTCTCAGATTGCTGTTTGACAAAATAAATAATTAGTTGTAAAAAGAAAATGAGATAGCCCGAGTGGTAAAGGCCATCTCATCTCACCCTCAGTGCCAGGGATCGACCCCTGGCACTGGCAGAGCACTAACGGCCGCATACTGTGGCAGAGCACATTTGGGCGGAGCATAAGCATGAGCATGGAGCACCATAGGGTTGATCCCTGGGCTGATAAATTAGGCTAGTTTTGGGTTAAGATAGTCTACCATTCCTTCCATGTATAGACTTTTTTATTTTTTTTAATTTAATTGTTTCTTTCCATTTTTCAGGTTCTGTGGTGTGTGTTGGAAGTGAATGGCATCGTTTTCCGTCATCCTTCTTTGTCCCTTCCTATGTGGGTGAAGTTCGATGGATAGACGATGGATTTCAAGGCCTCCTTCCATTTCCATTCAATACCACAATTGGAGGAACTACAGCAGCACCACACTATTTCAACAATAAGAACAAGGCATCTAATGAGCAATATGTAATCTCTTGCCCTGTAAAAAATTCTCATGGTTCTAGTTGTCTGTACTTCCCCCATTCCCTTTCTTGTGTCATTTCAAAGTTAACAGCATCCTGTTTTCACTGATGCAGCTCAGGGATCTTGATGCCTGTACTTTCCTTGTGGAGCTGGACCTGAAACGGCCATATCCTTCTCGTGGAAGTGACTTATCAATATGGGAGGTAAAAATCAATTTAATTTTATTTGGTTTTCCATGCAATCAGGAATACTTCATTTTCAGAGCAACTGTTGTCCAACAGTCAGTGGCTGGCATGTGATGTATGTTCACAGATACATTAGCATCTGGCAATTTTGTATTGTTGCATATATAAGGGCATTCTTGTGATTATGGCTTATGAGTGAGGATTGAGGGCATTTGTAATTTCCCTTCACTAAAATAAGAACTCAAAGGTCAACAGTCACAACATTAGAGACTACTGACCCTTTAGTCTTTCTTCTTCTCTCACAGAAAAACAAGTAGGTAGAGAGAGTTTTTATGCCATTTGATAAGACAGCAATCATACTACAGTCTACTTGGTTTTTTGGGGCATTTTTGTGCCAGACTTCCACTTTACCACGTTTTTCTTTCCTACATGCATCCCCCCACGTCACCCAAATCAGAAACACTTTTTGGCGGAATTACAAAAAATTGCACCAGTTTTGATGCTTTTCCTCGTAGAAAAGTGTTTGTACCAAACAATGGAAAAACTTTTCCGTAGAAAAACTCCCACTTTTTGGGCCATTTCCATGGAAAGGTAGATACACAACTAATTTGATGATTGCCTGTTGCAGTGCCATTTTTGAATAGTCAGGGGAAGATTAGAATGACTGTCCAGAATATAAATGTCTTAACAGATTTGTTGGTTAGAGACGGTCCTTGGGCATCCACAAATAGCAAAGCTCAAGGCATGCTGAATCCAGACTAAAAATTCAATCTTTTATCATCTGTTTTTAACTGTACTTGAACAGTATTAGAATGGTTCCTTTTATTTTGATATATACACTTTTCTCTCTCATGCATTTATGAAGTAAATTTTATGACATTATTTCAACATTTTTTTTTTTTTGTCATCTTCTGGTGCCTAATCCTACAGCCTGGCCTTATTCAAACAAATTGTTTTGAGTTGCAGGCTGTTGCCGCCATACATTATCTGGACAGGGAGCTCTCACCTCCTATGTATCGATCCTTCTTCATCCCTTATCTTTGGCAGGAGAAGAATGTGTTCGGTTTGTACAGGTTGCTTAGGAGAATACGTAATTGATTCGGGAAAGAAGAATGACTCACAAAAGGATTATTTTCTCACATGGCATTTTGAGTTTTTAGCTGTGTAGTTACCGAGGCATTGATTTTGCTCACTGATTATAACTTAGTGGGATCCTTGTCAGTGCACCATTTAGATTAATTTTGTAGTAGTGAACTAACCTGGTTCTCATTGCCATCAAAGGGACCTTTTCTTGCCATTTGCATTGTGAGATTTCTGGGACCATGATCTGTGCATAACAATTAAGATGTCTTTCAATATTGCTGCGTGTTTTTCCCATTCTGCTCAAGTTTTGAATCGTGCATTGGACACTCCCATTCTGGCTCTGATACTAATTGTCATGGTACCATCCTTGCGGCACTTGAATCGCACCATGTAATATCAAGTCACTCAGGTACACATGCAGAAGAGAACTCTTTCATTGATTCCAGCATTCCTCAGTTACAAATGAATTCAAAGACACTTATTTATACGTCTACTCTCTACAATGAGTGCCTAGAATTATGTGATTTGTCTTAGCACTACACTTAATTCACTCCATTTTTTAGCACTGGATCTTCCAACATCTCAAATGACCCATTAAGATGTATGTCCATGTGATCACTTATCCAATCATGACGGTCATATGATTAGGAAGCCTTGTACTCTTCCAATGCATGTTTAGCTAAATCATGAAGTGTAGTTAGTACCTTAACCCTAAACCTTGACTTTTTAGTTCTACTGAACAACTTAAAATAAGTTACAACACTAATAAAAATTGGAAAATTTTCTCCTGAGTGACGGTCACTGAAGGCAGGACCCTACTGAATTCCACGGTGCATGACAAAAATGGCAACAATTTGCCGTGTGCATGTGCACAGCAGAAAATTGTCCTCTAAAATTATATTTGAAACTCTCAGAGAAGTGGATTTCCCATAACCTGAATGTTTTGGCTCAATCATCATGTTATTACTTCTACTTTATTTATAGGCCTTGTAGTAACCTTCAATGAAAATAAATGTAGTGTGGCTCAAAAAGGGTCCACTTTGGCTCAGGTCATAGGTCACTGACTCAATATAATATATTCAGCCTAGGCCTGTCCCATTGACGGGCAGGTCGGGCTTGGGCTGTCCAATCCCATCCTGAATATTGGGCAGGCCTGTCGGGAGTTGTCCAGTCCTGGCCCTAAATTGAACGGCCTTACATTAAATTTTGCTCTGTACGGGCCCCAGGCTGGGCCAGAGCTTAGCGTTTTGCAAGTTGTTTTTTTAACAATTCAATCCTTGATGCCATGCTGATATAGACTATTTCAAATTCATAAACCTTATAGACCCCTGCAAAGCCATTTGCAGTGGTACTCTCAGAGTCTCAGTATTGACACGGTGAGACACAATATTGGCAATACATATCAGGATTTTTTTTTAATTCGTTCATATTTCAAAACCTTTAGTACCTTATTAGTGTTACTGTAAGTGTAAAGTTCTAATCACATTCTCACTAACTGAATCTTGACTTATGGGCTTTAATCAAAGAGCCTCACAGTCAAGTCAACCCAACCCCCTCAATTTCTGGTCAAGTTTTGGACTATTTGAGCCATGCTCAATTCTATACACTACTAGAAGCAGCACTTTGTTTATTAACACAAGCCTGTACTCAGTTATAAAATAGAAAAGTATATTAGCAATATGACATCTGGGTTTAAAATACTAGTGAAACACAAAATTATAAAAATGAGTAAAAGTGCTTGTGGGCGTGGCGGTGCGGGCCGGGCCTCTTCTGTCATTCTTAGTCTCATTTTGGCCGGACTTTAAAATTATGGTTCAGCCCATCCCGCTGGGCTTAACTCTTTTTAAAATCACTATATTTTAAGACTTGAGATGGGCCGGGTTGGGTGCCTATTTTAACAGGCTCAATTGATAGGCCTAACTCGTTTACCCAAAATGTTTGATGAGGATCAAAAGGGCTGGGTTTGGCTCAGTCCATAGTGTCCGTGGATACGACTGATTTGGTCAGTCCTCAAGCGACAATGAGTCAACCAACGCGACTGCTCATCCGAACAGTTGCGGATTATAAGTATAACTGCCATACCTGCTACTTGTTCTTCTTCATCTTCTTCTTCTTCTTCAAGCAAACTCAAGTCTTCCATCACACAATCAACCCTCATCTCTCTTCCATTGTCATCCCAAAATGAAGTTCTCGACGCCAAAAAGCCCCGTTTCATCCACAACATCAACCCCACGTTACAGGCACCGCCGCCGCAGAATTCATGCACCAACCACCACGCCAGAAGACAGCTATGAAGAAGATGTAAATGGAACCTCCCCTTCTCAACGATACCCAATGGAAGATAACCTCTACGACGACGACTATGTCGATGATGACGAAGAAGATGAAGCACACGACGAATATGAAGAATTCAGTGACAGCAGCACAGCCAACCCATACACCCAATCCAAAACCATCTCACAACCACCTGAATCAGTCCTCTCTACCAACAGGCTACAACCATCTGCGAATTGCTTGAACTGTCCCGCCACCACCCCAGTTCTGGAATCCTCCTCCTACATAAACATCGCGCCTCTCCCGATTTTCCGAGGCGATTCAGGCGAGTGCCCGGTAGCGCATCTCAGCCGGTTTGCCCGGGTCTGCCGTGCCAACAACGCATTGTCCGACGACATGAAGAGGCGCATCTTCCCCGTTACGCTTGACGGCGAGGCAGTCCTCTGGTACGAACTCAATGTGGAGCCATACTCATCTCTCTCTTGGGAAGAGATTCAGTCCTCCTTCCTCCAAATGTACAGGAGGATGGAGTTCGACCAGCAATTGAGGTCCGAGTTGATGGAGATTCAACAAGCAGATGGTGAAACCGTCAAGTCCTTCTTTATGAGGATGCAGTGGATATTGAAAAAGTGGCCTGATCATGGCATACCTGATGTGATTCTCAAGGGGGTATTTGTAGATGGATTGAGGGAAGATTTTCAGGATTGGGTCATACCCCACAACCCCAATTCGCTTGATGACGCTTTCCGGCTAGCGTTGACATGGGAACAGGCATTGAGCATTAGGGCCTCCAGGAGGAGGAGGAACGGGGTTGCTCCTGTCGGAACTCCGGGTGGAGATGAGGCGGTGAAATGCGGGTTCTGCGAGGGGACACATGATGAAGGGACGTGTGAAATAAGGAGGAAGATGAAAGAATTGTGGTTGAATAACAAAGAGAAGTCATTAATTGCTTTGAATGTTGGTTCTAGTTCTACCCCAGAGAAGAAGGAAAGGGAGGATGAGAAGAAGGATTGGGGAGTGGCTGATTGTAGTAGTAGTAGATCACAATGCCAGTGTTGGAAGCACCAATGCTGGAAGAAGAAGGCAATCTTAACTAGAAATTTTTCTACAGTCGATTGATATGAAGAAGTAGCCTTTTCCTATCTCCTCTCTGAAGGCCTTGTCATTTGTTTGTGTTTACTGGTTCTTCTTTTCACTGGATTAGCGTTCATTGAGAATTTGTTGAGTTTGTAATAAGGTTTTGAGGAATGTTTAATAAAACAACTGTTTCAGATCTGTTTCTATCCTAGTGCCAATTTGGCAAATCTACTAAAAAAAGTCAAGTAAAGTAAGGTTGATTTTGAAGAAATAATAAAATATAAATAGGTTATAATGGTATTTTATTTTTAGTTGTTTGTTATGCAATTTTTTTTTATTTTTATATGAGAAAGTTGAGTTTTTTTTTTTTGGATAAAGATGGTTGTTTTTTTACTTTTTTTTAAGATGGAATGCGTTTTGAATTAAAGTGCTGAAAAATGGAGACTTTACTTTACTTTTATTATGCTAATAAAGTGACAAACTAGGTACAATCTCATTGCAACCATTCATTTTAATTTTGGAGATGCTTTTATGATTTTCTTCGTATCTTAGTTTAATCAAAGTTTAAGCTTAATTTTTTCATCAAAGTTTAAAAAATTAAAATGAATATATATTTTTTATTATGACAAACTCAAAAGTTTGTTCCACTCAGGCTGGTTAGACTTGCTCAATTCACTGAGTCAAATCAAAGTTGGCTGAGCTAAAGCGAGTCAGGAATTATTTTTAAAACTCGAGCCTGGTTAGTGGTTACACCTTGGCTAGGAGTGATCATGGGTCGACAGGCGGGCCTGAGCTCAACGTGATCCAAAAAAAAATGAATTTGGGCCATATTCTACATCCCATGGGCTGTGTGTGGGTCAAATTTTTCAGTCGAGTTGTTACATGGCTTAGGGCCGGGCCTAAATGCTTAAAGGCCTGGCCCAACCATGAAGATCCATATAGAGCTAGCTACCTAAAAGGTGTAGAGAGCACTGCACATGCAGATAAATAAAGCTTGCGGCTTGATTTGTTTTTTTTTTTTTTGTGATTATCATCCACATCATCAATTTCTACACTTGGACAGACATATTCAATCCTCCGTAGGTGCAACAAGCCACCAACTCATTACTCACCAGGTAAGGAAAAACAAAATGGGAGGAGAGAAGCTTTGTAAGAAACTAAGCCTTGCACTGTTTTTTAGAGCTTAACTTTGATTGCCTGTTGTGATGTTATTTTGTCCCTACTTTTGTTGTGATTTAATCTTTATTCATTTGGTTGCATTTCCATAAGCATTTGATTAAAGATTGCATTGAAAAATCACATTGCTAGAAATTCTCCATTTAACACTTATGACTACTCCTAGTTTGTTTGGTAACTTAACTGTTAAGTGAAGTGAGTTGAACGATCATATCAAGAGAAAAACAAAAGATGTGTCAAATGGGGTAAGTTCGGGTGCAAATGTCTTCCACGGACTCTTTAAAGATCAAGATGAGATGAACCCCATACATAAAACTCAAGTCGGCCGTTACTAATTCCTTGGTCCGTGACCCTCAAGTATAACAAAGTTAAAATGCACGATTTTATTGTTTCAATCCAATGGTTTAATTCATTTCGATTGGTGTAAAGCCCTCGGGGGCTGTGTGGCACCTAGCCATTAACAAGATGGGATTCAATTAATCATGTTAAGACCCTGAGTGGGCCCCAAGAATTGTATAATTGGACCAAAACTTTGGGACCAATGGAAACATACATTTCTAGAAGTCAAAATCATGTCTTTAAGGTGGCCAAGCTTCACCTCTATGCCTACTATACCATGTTCTTGTTTTTTCTCTGCTCTCCCTCTCTGCCACTTCCGTGAGAGATCGGATTGCTGAGTGGCAGGACAACATATACATGGTCATGATAAGGAATTTGTTGGTCATGATGATTGTGATAATATTCTGACATACCGCAAATCGAGGAGTTTCAGATCCATCTTTCTCTCTTATATTTACATGGCTTTCTCTGTCTCTTCTTCTCTAATCCATGCCCAATCAGCATTCAACCTCCGTAATTCTGGGCACACAACCCCTCCTTCTCCTCCTTTCCCACCATTCGATCGACCCAGCAATGGAATCTCTCCCAATTTCTGCTCCATCTCAGGTTACGTAATCTATCTCTTTTTCTGCTTCTTTCAGTTTCTTGATCTGAATTTGTTGTGGAATAGTCTTAATTGATTGTTTCAAGTCTTGGGTTTTGTTTGTTTTAATCAGTTTTGTCATTTTTCATTCGTTTTGTTTATGTATGTGTGTGTATGAATACTTGGGCATCATTGATTGATTGTTATTAGTTGAGCCATGTATTGAGAAGAGGATAGAGCATTATATGTTTTGATTTAGGCATAACCCGAAATGGGGTTTTTGGTTTTTTTGAATCCTAGGGCTGACGGCTTGACGCCTTGTGGGTGTTCGAAGAAATTACTGTTTATTGGAGAGAAAGCTGATAAGCATCAAATTCAGGATTCAAAGTTTGCTGATGTATTGTGATTACCCCTTTGTCATCTGATTCTAAATAACCCTTCTTGTACAGGGACTCCTGGGATATTGCTTTGTGCAATATTGAATAGGAGCCATTCAAGGACAGCTGTATCTGATAAGAAAGTCGAAATATCATGAGAGGGCTGACCTTGAATGGCTCTGATTCAAAATTACACAAAGCGATAATGGGCAAGTCCCTCAACAGAAGATTTCGCCTTGAGCAGTAACGTAGCCCCACCTGATAGGAATATGCACAATTCTAAATTGCATTGAGAATTTTGGATACTTACTTCATATCCTTAATTCCTTACTTTCAATGACATAGATACTGTCTATGCAAACAAGGGCGATCGTTGTACTTAAAGCTATGCTTCCTCAATGGGAAATTAATGAACCACTTGGTGGAAGCCATTGGAGAAAGCACATTTGTGGATGGAAATCTATCCAGCAGGAATAATCTTTGCTGCCATTCTTTACTTGTGAATTGCAGAGTCCTTTGGTGGCTCACCACATTTAATTAGAACAAAAAAGAATCTCATCATTATTAGATACGGCTGTTTAATGCCATTGAAAAAAAAGAAAAGATACTGCTGCTTAATTTAAATTTTCTTTTAGTTGTTTCTAATTTGGGGATCTGCTTATGCACAAATTGATATTGTCTGAGGAATGTTTTGATATTTGTACTTTGGAACTAAGCAAGACCTATCATGATCCTAATGGTAGTTTTGATGGCCCAGAAGCAGTCATTCACTTTGTCATACTATGAAACATATTGAGAACCAAGTTGATTGGACCTGATCTACCAAAAAAATAAAAATAATCATACAGAGGCTGTTACAGTGTCCCAATAAAGTTTTATTGGCATAATGTGCACACTTAGCATCCAAAAGGTATCGAACGAAAAGCCTAAAATGATTGGCCCTAATGAAATCACTAGATTGCTTGTATCTATTGCAATTTGCAAAGATGCATATATGATCTAATGCTCATCTCATCATCTGTACCAAAATGTGACTCCAACATCAAAAGCTTTAATCATGATGCTAGCCAAGTGATCTTCATCTTCCTCATATTCCCTGATAGGTTTTATTTCTCTACGCAACACATTTTACTAAGCTAAAGTGATTCTCATGTGAAAAACCATATGACTTTGAACTCATGCCTGCACACTTTAAATCGTATGTGCATTCTTCTTCTGTAAACTTGCAAGATCATGTAGATTTCCATCCTTTCATTGTCTTTCTTTATTGAATTAATCTAGATGCTAAATAAAGTGAATGGTGAACTCCAAGTTATCAAATAGTGGAGCATAAGTTCACAATAGCATAAGTCTCACCACAAACAATTCAGAAGAGCAGTGAAACAAAGTTTGTATAGGGTTTTCAATAGAGATAGATTAATCTGATTATCAAAAAATTACAACATTCTAAATGCATATGAAGGTGGTATTGCAGAAAATAACTACTAACCACTGCTACCTTCTCATTCCAAACATGAACCTAAGCTCCTAAATTCAAAATCACTAACTAGTTTACACAACAATAGCATAACTAGTATAGTGATAATCCAAAATTACGATCAAATTAATCTAAAGAAATTACTTTAATTTCCACACTCCTCCCCTAAAATAAATTTCTCAAAACTAGACCAAGCTTCATCTTTAGAAGCTCGAATTGTCCTTTAGAGAGTGACTTTGTAAAATATCAGCATGTTGTCGTTGCTTCACACCTTTATCACATCAATGGTTCCATCACCCATCAAGAACCCTTTCACATATGAAATGATGCTTGACCTCAATATCTTTAGTTCTTGCATTACAAATAGGATTTGCTGTCCTTACCAAGGAGGAAAAAACGGATTTGCTGCAAGCTTGGTAGCATTTTTATTGCACCATAAATAACTCATGAATAGGTGAAGAAACATTGCTGATCAATCGCCAAAAACACTCTTTTATTGAAAGAGAAGCAGCTTTGTGTTCTGTTTCCACAATTGGTGGGCATTTTATAAGACGCACCAAGGTGTTTTCTTGTGTGATTGAAGTGCAACAATGCTGTGCAGTCATTCTGACAATTAGGTTTGAGTTCCCCTGTATTTGATAAGAGTATTATCGTCATTTTGAGTGAAAAAAAAATACGTTTGTGCTTACTTTAACTGTTGGAACCAAAATAGAATTAACTTTGAAAATTAGAGACCTTTACAAAAATACCTCTTCTCCAGGGTCATTTTTGAAATAGAAATTAAAAAAGGGACCCTAAAACAAATCCTATATATTATAACAAGTAATTCTGTTAAAAGGTTATGCATTGTGCTTGTTAGTAGACATGCTTTTCATTGAATGGTTTCAGCTGATATATGTGCAGGCCTAAGCACTTCTTGGAAAAACACTAACTTTAGAGTCCAAGCAATGAGTACCACTCAAGGGAACGTTGCAACACCCAATGGAATTTCAAAGACGAAACATGGGCCTGATCATCTCCTTGTCCTTGTTCATGGCATCTTGGCTAGGTAAATACATGGATCAAGACAATTGTGCTCTTTTGATTTTGTATGAGCATGTCCGTTATGCATTAACTTCATATATTTCTAAATCTCCTCTACCATGGACGCATGTTGTGAGCATGGCTAAATTATTAATTGTAATACTACTGTTGTAATTTCTTTCTCATATTTGCTTTTATTTAACCGATGAATGAGAGGGGCAATTGAAATAAGGAGGGTAAAATGATAGAACGGAAGGTTCCATACAGTTCAAAGAAACTATGTTAAAGTTTTCACTGCATCCCTATGTTTTTCTCTACCAAATGCCCCCTAGAGGAAGTCATCTGAAAAGTTCTGTTTAGTTTTTTTTTTTTTTTAATTCTTCCCATTGTACTCTTTAAAGAATTTTAAAAAGGAAGCATTTGTGCACTTCTAAATCTAACCCCCCTGCTCCAGACCAGTTGAGAGTGAAAGCTTAAAACATGGGAAATTAGAGTTCTATAGAATAGAGTTCCCTTGTGATCGCAAGCTCCAAGTGCAGAGCTTCGATTTTAGTAAAAACTGGTAAGACCAAGTCAATCCACAGGGAGCAATTGAGATAAGACTTTCCAACTTGTAACTTGCCCTAAATAAAATCTAAAACTAGCCTAATAAAAAACTAATTACAATCATTCCGACTGTAATTAAAAGATTTAATTACAATCCAAAGAAATAAAAAATTTCCTAAAACTAGAAACCGAAATCATAAAAAAAAAATCTCAAGTTGCTGGAAAAGAACACACAAATTAGAACATCAAATAAAAAGTACCAAAAATAAAACTAAAAAATGAAATTAGAAACAAAGGAAACATAAGTTAGAAACCAAATTAATCAAAACATATTCAACTATGATTGGTAACGAATCAAATCAATTAAAATAAAAGCGAACCAAAAAATTGCCTAAGTTAGAAACTTTCCTAAATTAAATTTCTACATCAAAACTAGAAACTAAGTTAGATCTATTTTCCTAAATCAAGTTAGTTGTCTTTCTCAAATTAAATACTTTCCAAAAATTAAGATTTGCAAATCAACTTCCATTTAGAAAGTGTTTAAGTTAAGAAAGTGAAAAAAAAAATAGCAACTATCTAAGTTAGAACCTAGGTTAATTTAGTAACTATGCTATGTTAATTACTTTCCTAAGTTAGTGAACTAACTAAGTAAACTTCCTAAAGTTAAGGACTTTCTAAAAGTGAAAATTTTCAAATCTCACCCCATTTAGCAAGCACTTAAATTAATAAATTAGAAAATTAGAAACTACACTAAGTCAACTTCCCAAGTCCTAAAGAACTTTCTAACTTTTTAAAATGTTCACATAAAACAAGTTTAGAAAGATCTTTTAATTATGAAAATTATTTAAAAGAATCAAAATACAAATTAAGAAACTAATCCTAAAGTTAGAAAGTTAGTAAAGTTAGTAATGCAATGTATTCCATGAGATGCTGAAAAATTCTAAGTCTGGAAAACTAGTATACAGAGCTGTTTTTATGCATGCATTCGTCTATCCTAATGCAACCTAAAATTAAGATTAATGGCTGGAATTAAAACTAGAATGATGTATGAATAAAAAAAAAAGAAGAGAAGAAACAGTAGCAAAAAATGATTTAAAACGAATGAGATATGAGTGCATGAACATGACCAAAAATCTAAATCTGTGTAGAAATTCTACACATAGGTGGGTCCGACCAACCATGTTTGAGCCACTAGTTCACCATCTTGCCAAAGTTGTTTTTTCTTGAAATTTTGGGGTTTGAAAGTGCACTGATCAAACTTTAATTTTTCCAAGTTTCATCGAAAAATGTGTTTTGATCAGGTTTTTAATTGCAAACTTTTTACTCAAAAATCAGAATCTGTCTTGAAATTTCTGCAACAATGTGCGGAATTGTGCACTTTTATGTTGGGATCTGAATTTTAACAAAGTGTTTGGCCTAAATTCTTCTTGCAAATCACTGATTTTTGTTATCCTTTCAAGTCACAACTCTGATTCCAGATTTGACATAAGTTAATCACAATCAAAATCATTAATAATAATTGATTTTTTAATCGAATCTCTGCCAATACATGTATCATATGGTCATCCCAAATATAACCATCATACCTGATTTTTTTTTCTCTTTTAAATTCAGTTTTGAATACTCAAATGACCAGCAACTTAAACATATCTAAACTCCACCAATATGAATATTCATGCAATGCTAACTAGTTCCAACCTTAAACTATGCAAAAATAAACATAAAACTGAATTCATCATAAAAATAAAGAAAATAAATAAAAGATCAGGAATTTAAATGTGTGGTAAACGCAAGAAAAGTAAATGTGTGGAAGAACATAAATTTAAATGTGTGGAAGTGTATTCTTCTCTTTCAAAATTCTTTTCTAAGTGGGTTCATAATTTGAATCATGCTCTTAGGGCCTTTGGGTTGTCAATCCAAACACCAACAAGAAAGAAACATAAAACAAGCACCAATCACCCAAGATCAAGAAAGAAAAATTGAAAAGAGTAAGAAACACTTTAACTAATATATGATGTTTTTACATAAAAGAAATAATGAATTAAAAACATTAAACGATCACATGCTAGGATGAAAGGACCCTTCTAGTTGGAGCTTCAAGTTGGAGAGAGAGCCTTCTTGAAGAGAGAGAGAGAGATGGAGAGAGTTGAGTGTTTGTGCTAGAGGGTCCTGTCCCCTTTCATGGGGAGAAATGCATACCCAGGCCTCTTTTAAATAGGGTTTGGGTGACCCTAATTCTTCTCCTGAGACCCTCTTTTGTAGCCATGCAACCACTATCTTTGGTAACACATCCCTTCTTTATCTCAAATTTTGCAAAACTTTAGGATCTTGAAGAGAAATTCTTGCCTTTTTCCATTCTTGTAAATATCTCTTCTTGACTTGGAATTTTGAGAGAGATTTTTTAAATAAAATTTCCATAATTTTGAAGAGAAAATTCAGACCAAATTTTCCAAGATATGGTACGTCCCACACACATGCAAATCTTTCCATTTTTTGCAATTATTCCACATGTGCATGAGATTTTCTTCCTTGACTTGCCTTTTCACAAAATTTATTCCTTTGCTTCAATCCTTAATTGTGGGATCCATTTCATCAATTAATTATCTACAAAAGAGCAACATTTGATGTAAAATAATAATTTTAATAAAAGTCAGAAATGCATGATAGTGGGCCCATCTCTCATGAAATGAGAGTGAAAAAGCACATGCATCATTCTTCATGATTTTATGTGAATGTACTAATGATGATGAAAATTTGATTTATTTCATGAGAAAAATAATTTCCACAAAACTTTCCAAAAACACAGTTCTAAAATGGCAGGTTTCATGATTTTATGCAAAAACTGTGAATTTTGAGAGAAATATGCATGAAAACCCTACAATGATTCCAAAATGAATAAGATTGTGATTTGACACTAAATGAGGCTCTTTTGAATGGATAAGTCCTTAAAATGGTCCAAATTGTCTATAAGTATGCATTTTTAAGGACTTATCACCTTGGTTTCTTGAAATCCAAGGCTGATGTTGTGGCAAAAGTAAACACTGCCCTAGCAGGTATTGGGGAGTTCTTTGGAATTGCAAAGGGGATTCATGTTCTCCAGGCTGAGGTGCTAGCCATTTTAGAAGCTCTTTAGTTATACTCTGGCACATCCCTAGAAGAGTAATTATGGAAAGTGATCCCCGAAATGCTATTTCGTGGGTTAAATCAAGAGAGGAAAGCCCGTGGAAGTCTTAGTTCTACTTCAATGAGGTAAATGTTTTATCTTCTTCTTTTCGGGTGTTCTTCACCCACGTAAGCTAGTCTGCTAAGGGTACGATGGATGCCTTTGCCAAAGAAGGGGTTGATAGTGCTTTTGCTTTAGAGGCATCTCTTCTTTATTTTTATTTGTATTTATTTTTTGCGTTGGGTATATCAATCTTATACCTGCATGTTTTTTTATTTTTCTTCGCTCTATATGGTGCAAGCTCCTTTTTTTCTTTAATATATATTTCTACTGTTGCTGATCAATAAATATATACATATATGTAGATGCCGAGATGCATGACTTCGATATGTATAAATGTGGAACTGACATCATTTCATACATCTTTTTTCTCCAAAATTAGCTATGTACTTTTTTTTTTCTTTTTTATGTTTTTTTTCTCCATGCTTTCCTAAAAGGAATATCAAAATGTTTTATCCCTGCAGCGAAATTGAAATGTCCACTGGAATATAATTGACAACTATGCTTTTCCATGGTTCCATTTGTTGTCACTTTCATTTCAATTTCTGAGTTGCTCGATTTCACTGACCTATGATTGATGCAGCCCAAGCGACTGGACTTACGTAGAAGCAGAATTGAAAAGACGACTGGGGAGCAACTTTTTAATCTATGGTATGGCCATAGCACATATGCAATATCTCTGGTGTCCTAGCAACCATTTACTTCTCATTTTACCTGTCAATTATTCTCTTCCTACACATGACTTCTGTCTTGCGAGTTGCGAGCAACCTTTCCAGTTCCAGGGTTTCTTTGATTGTATTCAATTAAAATGGAACTGTAGATCCTGTTCTAAACTTATGGAACACTCTTCCGTGTTCCCCTAATTCCAACATGCAGGATCCTTGGTTTGGTGATCCAGACCCATGATATAATGGACCCAACTGAAAACT
Source organism: Litsea cubeba (assembly GCA_012931725.1). NCBI lineage: Eukaryota > Viridiplantae > Streptophyta > Magnoliopsida > Laurales > Lauraceae > Litsea > Litsea cubeba. The sequence goes on along the minus strand of CM022947.1, from coordinate 2,343,115 downwards.
TCCCAGATTTCAAGATCCTGTCTGTGGTCCCCAAATGGCCTGATAAGAATATTTTGTGGAAATTATCTAGAAAAAATGCTACAGTATAACCTGGTATGATCTCCCGATCTAAGCTCCGATCGATCGGACAGAGAACATGTCTCAGTTAACTTGGACATAAACCCTGTCCGATCGATCGGACAGACAGTCCGGTCGATCGGACAATGTCTTCTTACCCCGAAAATGGGTTTTCTGCACCTTCTTCCCTAGGCCATTCCATGGCTAAACCTGCAGAAAATGAGCCTCCATGCTCCCCATTCATCACATTCCATCCATTGAATCAAATTAAAGCATCCTAGGAATACCAATTACAATTTAACAAATCCAATTCCCAAAACCTAATCTAGTGATTTGCATTTTATAAGTAAGCATGTGTGCATGTTTCTCTATTGATTGGCTATGCTTACTTGTTAGATTTCCTTAATTCCAAGCTTGTTTTTGTTTTTGATTTGGGGATTAACATGCTAGATTAGGTTTTGGGAATTGGATTTGTTAAATTGTAATTGGTATTCCTAAGATGCTTTAATTTGATTCAATGGATGGAATGTGATGAATGGGGAGCATGGAGGCTCATTTTCTGCAGGTTTAGCCATGGAATGGCCTGGGGAAGAAGGTGCAGAAAACTCATTTTCGGGGTTACAGGACACTGTCCGATCGACTGGACTGTCTGTCCGATCGATCGGATAGGGTTTATGGGTTGGATCTCAGTATTATGGGTTCCACATGTAAGGAAGGGCTCAACAAACTCTGCATTTTCTGCAGTGCAGGATATTAGTTCTTCTCTTTTGTATTTGAATCGTCATGGCTTTCCATTTTGTTACTTTGCTCTCAAGAATTCATACTTTTTTTTTATGATGTGGAAGACTGAAAACACATCACTCAATCTTTGCAGCAAGTTCGTCCAATACATACACTAAAACCTTTACTGGAATTGATGGAGCTGGGAAGCGATTAGCAGATGAAGTGAGTCTTGAAAATCCTATTGGTGTGAAGTGGCCCTGGTATTAAAAGATTATGATAGTAATCTATACATAACTCAATCCTCCTGACAAAAAATAATAAATCAATTATCTATTATAATTATTAGTTGTTATCAACGTTCTATGATTGCATTTTGGAACAGGTTATGCAAGTGGTCCAAAAGACAGAAAGCTTGAAAAGGATTTCTTTCTTAGCTCATTCTCTTGGTGGCTTGTTTGCAAGATATGCAATCGGTGTTCTTTATTCTTCAAATCCCTTGAGTACCAGTCAGTCCGGTGATCTTTCCAGCCATAAAACTAATGCAGAAAACTCTGTGAGCTCTTCAAAACTAGGTTCAATTGCTGGATTGGAGCCTATCAATTTTATTACTTTGGCAACTCCACATCTAGGGGTGCGGGGGAGAAAGCAGGTGTGCTTCTAACGGGTATAGTTTACCCCTTTTCTGACCATATAAAATTAATTTTCTCACATTCTTTTTAGTTTTCTCTGGGTCACATTCTGTTTTTAATCTCATAGTGCGTCTTCATCCAAGGTAATATGATGTAAATAGACTTGTTTTAAACCCAAATACAAGTTTGTTTGGTCCGGATTGACAGACTTTAGTGGACTCATTCACAGAAGATCATCAATCTCAATTGAAAGCACTCTAAACATTAATCAATAATTTAATCAGGACTTCAGCTGTTCGCATTTCGCAACTCACCTAGTTCTAACAACAAATCCTTGCAATAACCAGATGTATATTTTCAGTTGGATTAATTGAACTATTCTGGTTATTAAGAAAGAGCCTAGCAATTTTTAAAATAATTATTGGACTATTTGCATGGAAAACAAGGCAAAGTTAAAACATTTTTCTTAAGAATGGAATCCACTATATAATAATAATAATAATTATTATTATTATTTTTATTATTATCAAAGCCTCTGTCCCACCTATGTTGGGATCAGCCACCTGAATTCTATTTTTCCATTCCAATCTATCATGGCTCAAATCCTCGGATAGGGCCTCTATAGTGTGTCACTTTTACTAGGGAATGCCCTAGCATGATCATAGAATGCCAATCTTTTAGAATTCATGTTGTAGTTGTTAATATTAATCACCATTCAAAAAAAAAAGTTAATAATAATCACCATTCAGATTGTAAGCATGATTGCATCCACAATAAGCTAAAGCATCTTGAGCAGTAAATAATCAGCCTGTGCAATTCAAAAAAATAAAAAAAGTAAACAATCAGCCCTTAGCAAGTAAAATCAGGTTGTTGCAGCTGTTCAAATTGGCAAGCAAATGATGATGATGATGATTAGGCTCAGTTGATGATGAGGATGTAACAGCCAAACAAGTCTGGATTTTGGGCCATTTACAAGCTATACCAAGAGATGTTAAAAAAGCTATACCAAAAAGACCATCTTCCACAGTTGCAAATGAATGAGAAAACCATAGCACAGCCAAAGGTTTTTCAGAGCAACTATCCACTGCAATAGCACTCACAAAGAAACAAAGTAGCAGCAGGAAGAAGAGAATGGAGAAATAGCAATAAGATATGACCAAGCAATAAGTCTTACACCCACCTTTGGATGAGCTGTTCTAATGGAAGAAATGTTTGACACCTAAGACACTCCCAAAAAAAGATCAAAAGATAAGTACTTTTACAAAAATTACCACCATCTTTTCCACACGCAGACAGGAGTCAGATGTTATAACTCCAAAAAACTTCCTCTTCAACTGTCATTCTGTCCACATATATAATTTAAGGCATTTAACACTGCCATGAATCCTTCCCTTCTATCTAAACACAAATAATTATGCAACTTTAGATGCCAAGGTATTCCTAACTTAAATAAAACAAACCAACGAATAAAAAGCCTGTATTGTGATAGGAAAGTGCACGACAAAATCTCTTCACTTGCACAAGTAGATTTATGTGAGAACTTTCTTGAAGTTGGTTCCAAGCGGGCTCCTCTTCACTGAGTTAACATGGCTGCATCATAATTAATGTTGTAATTTAATATTAAAAAATAAAATTAATGTTGTAATTTATGGATAAAAAATGATGTAATTTGCTCTAGTGTTAGGTGATTGGTCTCTTTGTTGTCATTTCTGTTATTGCAAATGCTCACTGAGTCGTTTTTCCTGCCATTTCTTGGTTTTCCAGGAAACTGCCTTCTAGTAAATGTGATCATGCCTATTCTTCTAATTATGGTGCTCATATCTAAGATTCTTAATTAATATAATGCCCATATCTGGGATTCTTAATTGATATACTAAACTTATATAATCGTATTGCACTGTTCTCCACAAATTGGTCTTTGGGAGTTGGGCCTATTTGATTTCACATTTAAGTGGAGCCAGGACTGCATTTAACAATGGAGTCAAAGATGGAGCTAAACTCAAGTGGAAGATGTTTGTCACAGTAAAAGGTCTTTAATGTAGCTGCAGCTAGGTTTCTTAGTGTGGAAGAAAATTAGGAGAGAAGAGCAGACAATAAAAATAGGAAGGACTGAAGAAGATTAGAGAAATGATGAGGCAATTAGCCCTGGTTGATTAATACCCTTTTATTGGTGCAGTAACGGTATGGTGTTCCACATGATTACAAAAGCACATATATGCTAAAGCCCATATATCTTGTGACAGACACTGGGAAGAGCTCCAATTTAGGCACAAATTGGGGAATAACAAGTTATGGCTCTGGAGAGAGTTGGAAAGGGTTGGCTGTGGTTGGGCTTGGGTTTGGTACAGGTTGGCCTAGATGCAAACCTTCCCTGACTTACACATGCTGTGTCCCTTTCCCGACCCATGTGGGGTGTATGATTTGTTTGTTATACCAAATGAGCCCCATGACAGGTATGGTGGTTCAGGTTAGGTTTTTAATTTCTTTTTAATATAAAAGATAAATCTTACACATATTTTGTACACTCTGAGATTTGAACCATAATCCACCATTCTTTACTATTATAAATGTCAACTACCAACTGTGTTTTCTTTTACCAAAAAAAAAACAACTACCAACTGTGTTACACAAATGATATGTATTATGACTTACTGAATATTGTATTTAAATTAATCATAAACGGCTGTTAGGTGCAGCTAGAACCTGAACCCACCCACCCGAACCCGATGGGTCAAAATCTAAAAACACACACCTGCACTGAACCCGGCAAACCGCCTGCTAAACCTGGCCCCTGACCCGTTGCCATCCCTTGTGGAATCGAGCACTGGTCTGTGAAAATGGCAGAAAGGTGCCTGCTTTACGACATTAATTGAACATAATCTGTTCTATAGACTCTTACATCTGTATCCTTAAAAGTGCTAAGGAGACAGGCATTCAACTCCACCAAAATGTGAAATCAAACAGACACTTAATGTTTGCTTGGATAATAACAGTAATCCTTCCCATTTGCAAATACGTATGCATTCTGTTCTTTTTTAAAGCCTTGATGTGATGTTTGTAGTTCAATTAGCATTTATGATTGCCATCTTCACTTGCATATCTTAGTAGTAGTATATGAAATATGATTCATTCTCTACATCTGCAATCAGATGCATTTATCAATGATGGTTGCTTCTTTTAAAAGGAGTATCATTGATAATGAAGTATTTATATAAGATGATTTCTCAAAAAAATGAAAACTAGATGTGGTAGAGCAGAAATTCAAAATGCATTTTACTACTATACTTTCACAGATCTCAAACAACTGAATGGTCTTCTGTTTATATTTTATCCTTCAGCTTCCACTTCTTCTGGGAGTTCCCATCCTGGAAAAACTTGTTCCCCCTATAGCACCGTTCTTTATTGGTCGAACTGGTCGTCAGCTTTTTCTTACAGATGGTAAACCCAGCAAACCACCACTTCTTCTAAGAATGGCATCCGACTGTGGAGATGGAAATTTTGTGTAAGTCAGATGAGAATGGTTCTATATTCAAGTTTATTATCTTTGTTTACAAACAATTGGGAGTTCTTATGTAATTTGTTTTGTCTTGCAGGTCAGCTCTTGCTACATTTAAATGCCGAATTCTTTATGCCAATGTCTCTTATGACCGTATCCAAGTCCGTAATTTGGTCCACTATCATAGTGAATGTTTTTGCATTGGAAATGCTTCTACAATCATGGTTAGTCAAGCCACTCATTTGGACTTCCAACGGCTTAACCAAAATTTTCATCCACATGGGAATATCAAACTAGTCAGATGATCCTAAACATTCAGTCATTTGTCTTTTTGGTAATAACAATCCACCTTCTAGACCCCGAAGAGATGGATAAGATGATCGAAGCCAGTGAAAGTGGTTTTCAAGATACCAGGACAACCCAAGGCAAGGATCACCTACTGGATAACTAGTTCCATATAGATGAATGAATCTGTCTTGTTGTAACTGACATATAGGCTATATGTCCATATTACAGCCTGTTAATAGATGGTTACGGATCACCAGTCAATTTAATTTTGGTAGCTTGAACTTTTCTTTAATAAAATTTACCGTTAAAAAAAAAATGGTAGCTTGAACTTGCTGAGTTGAGATGAACGATTGCACACCCAATGCAATTCATATGCAGCATAATATGGTTCAAAAGAGATGTATAGGAGAATTTCCGTACACAATATTTGGCAGGCCATTTTTAAGTTTCTCTTTTGAATGGGACAGAACTGTTATTTTCTTTCTTTTCCTTCCAAAAGAGTTTTTTTAACCATCATCCAGATATGGTTGGATGGCGCACGTCCTCTATAAGGAGAGAAAGAGAACTTTCTAAGGTGATTTATTCATATTATAGTTGTTAAAATGCATATTATGTATTTTTTTTTTTTCATTACTGCTATCTGATATTTGCACCATGACTTCAAGCATTTGTTCTCTTGTCTAACAGTAGTCATTATGTATATGCTGCATTTAGAAATTTGTGTTATGGATGTCTACTTGGAATCTACTATCATGCATAGTATACATGCCAGGATATGACTAGTGAGGGCAGCATATAAAAAATTCAGTTTCTTATGAGCACCTAGTCACATCAGGAGTGAATGTGATCTTTCCAATGTAAGTTCTTTCCTAAAAAAAATTATTTTTTTTAATTTTTTTAATCAATATGTCAATGATTTATTAAATGGAAATGTTGTTAATATTTAATTATTAATTAATCTCTTTATTGTGTTAAATAGAAATGTTTAGTAACTCTTCAGTTTAAATGTCAACAGCTTTGTATATACTGCATTTTGATCATTTTGACTTTTAACTTTTTTTCAATAGTTTATAACTATAAGGTTCCTCTATTGGGTAATTAGATGCAAATCATGTAGCAATAAAGAGATGCATCCTTGACCCTTTGCTGATTGATGTTTATCATGTTTATATAACCGGATTTTTTCGGTGGTGGTTGAGTTTTTGTTTTTGATGAATATAGATTAACTCTCATAAAACAGTTTATTAAATAGAAATATTTTTAAAATTTTTTAGTTACTGTTTGCTATTGGTGCCTTTTGGCATTTCTAGTTTCTGAAATTTTGAGAACTCTTGTTTCTCCTTCCCACATCTTACAACTAGTGACATGCCAATCAATTTAAGATTGGAAGTATCAAATATGGAACAAAAACTGACCGTGAAGAGTATCAATTCCGATACACTGGCGGAGCATGATACCTCTGTAAGATTGATTCAAAGATAGGGAGTCTTGGAGATAATTACTATGAATTAGTTTCCTAATCTACCCTTGTACTTATTCTCTATTCACCAGGGAGTATAAGACCCGTTGACACAACTTGTTTTTTAGAAGAAACAGGATGGGGGGCAGTTTGAAATTTTAATACTTAAAAAATATTTTTTTTAGGACTTATAACTAGATTTTACTTAAATCAAACTAGCTAACTCATTAAAAATCTTATAAATAGAACTGTTACTGGTCTAATTTTATATTATTTTATTTGTTAATGTAATTATTCATTAATTAAAAAGGCATATTCATAAGGCTTATGCCCATGCATTGAGCTTATGCTCCACCTTTGGACAATTGGAATGCCTAATGCCTTGATGTTTTAAAACATCAGTACTACCTTTTGAAACAACTCAAACAACTAATTTCTACCTTGACCACAACTAAGACTTTTTAGACTACTCACAATGATAACAAAATTGAGCTTCTAGAAACCCTTGGATGTGTGGCCCCTTTTTTAATTAAAATGCGAATAAGGTATCACTAAAGTGTCAATGAGTAACTGAGAATCCCACTCATTGTGAACATGCTTCATGCTTCTCAAAATGAAATGATTGGAAAGGCATTCTAATAGAACTCCAAAGAACTTCATTTATCATCCTCTGGGAAAGTTTTGGAATTTACGAAATACACGAGAATACAAAATCAGCAATTTTCTTTCTGGTCTGACTCTTCCTGCTACAATGGCAGCCCCCTCGGCGGTCCTTGGATGGTTATAAGCACGTTGTAGATGTAGAGTACTGCCCCCCAGTATCATCTGAGGGGCCCCAATTTCCTCCAGAAGCAGCCAAGGCAAAGGAGGCTGCACAATCTTCTCCCAACACGGAAAACACAGCAGAATATCATGATATCATAGAAGGTGAGTGATGACGTTGGCAACCACTGATTATACTGGCTCAAGTATGTGGTTGTGAATCTTGCATTTGATCACTTTGTATTGATTGTTTTTGAATTGCTTCAATCAGAGGAAATGATACATGGGCTACAAAGGTTGGGATGGAGGAAAGTTGATGTCAGCTTTCATTCAGCATTTTGGCCATTCTTTGCCCATAACAATATTCATGTATGGTTCGACACACCTCTTTCCCAAAATCTTTATGCATGCAGCCATTCTTGTTTTCTTGATGAGAATAAATGTTGTTGATTCAGGTGAAAAGCGAATGGCTGCATAATGCTGGTGCAGGCGTCATTGCTCATGTAGCTGACAGTCTAAAACAGCAAGAGTCTACCAGTGCTTTCATTGCCGCAAGCCTCTAAATATGTTTATGTAGCAGTGCTTTTGAAGCTGTAACTTTTTTTTTTTTTCTGATCAGTTTGAAGCTGTAACATGTTGTAACATAAAAATGTTGCAGGAAATGCTTGATTTTTTTTTTTTTCATGGTCTCACATAAAAGCTTTATTTCCAGCTCATTTATTTTTGTTGTTTTTGGATGCCTTCTTACCAAATAATTATCCTTCATGAGATGGTAGACTTTCCTACTATAAGCAAAAGATCTTTAGTGTTTGGAAAGAAATGACTGTAATGGTCATCAACTCATCATCTCTAATATGGTGATTTGATATTTTCTTCTGAAATTGGGAACAAAAGGCAACACTGAAACACTAAAGATTCTGATGTGAAATAGTGTCCATTAGTAAAGTGTTCCCATCAGCCAGATCGACGAAACCAATCAATTAGAGACTTCTTTCAAGCTTTGTTTTTTTAACAGTATCATCACTCAGGTGTATATTTCCAGCTCCTGAACTACAGGTCATTTGCATTTCGAAGTCACTTACCTTCTCTACTATTGTCTCTTTACCTGGATCCAAAACTAAATTATAGCAAACTTATACCAAGCAGGACAGCACTAAGCTGGAAATTTGAACTGAGTTTCATGTTCTTAATTTGATTCTATCACAGTATCAATTGTTTTCACTTAAAATTTACAATCAAAACTCCTTCCCAGAATCCCTTTTTTGAAGTTATGCGCAATTTAGAGCATAGTTCTTAAACTGTAGATTGATTCCACCCTACTTTCTTGACTCTACAATCAAAGGTTTTTAACCAACCACTTACGTCCCTCATTTGATTTTTTTCCTTACAAGTGGTGGGTACTTTCCATATTGCAGCTAACCTGAAACTGAGTCTGGTATTATTTGAAGCCTTAATCTGAATCAAAGTTTCAAAAAGAAAAACAACAAAGAACAAAGTGTCCTCTCCTACATCCTGCTTCAATTTAGACATTACGAAAAAAAAAATCAGTCTTTTTTGTCAGTTAATGATAACTGAGTGCCGTGTAATTAATTGGGTGCCAAGGATCCTAACAGGGGATTAAGGTCGAAAGAATGTTGTGCTGCTGCGCTGCATTGGCTGGTTGGACTCTGGTGGCAGATCTATCCAAAATTTTAAGTTTAGTTGGTTTAAAGTTGGATTTGGTTTCTTTAAGAAGCTTGTCAATAGAGAAGGTAGAGAGAGGTTTGGCTTTTGCTAGGAATCAAAGTTCTTACAGGAACAAAAAAAAAATCTTGTGAAAGTCAACAAAACTATGCCTTGATTATTGTATTCTTTCTAGAGCATCTCCTGAAATGGATATTCTATGTTGTCACCTTCTCCCAACAACTATCAGTTTGACAAATGTGTTCTTCAACTCTCTCATTTATCATTAAAAGGCACCTTTAATTCAACGATGGGATGAGATGATTGTAGCAGTTGATGAAGGTGATAAGATGGAACAACTTATTACATCATTTCCTTTGATTTATTTTTGTGTATTGAGGGAGGCTTTCACTATCATTATGTCACAGGACAAGAAATTTGTCTCAATGGAAACTTTTGAGGGCATATTCAAGGTGGCTTTTCTAAGTTAATGTAATTGTGGACTCTTCAGCCTTTTCAAATTCATAGATAAAACAAATTTTGTCATAGTTTAGGTTCACTCTAAGATAGTAAGATTGTTGTTACCTAGGGATGCAACTTGGGCTTATTAGACCCAACAATCCACCTGCCTGAGCTGCACCCATCAAAATGATTTTTTTTTTCTGGTATATCATGAAAATGCCTTGAATGAAACTATATGATTTTGGAAATCTCTTGCTGTCTTTGCTGAAAATAAAAATTGGTATGGTTTTTGAGATTCCTTGTCATCCTTCCAAACCCTTTTGTTCTTTTTGTGCATTTTGGTTGGCTGACCATCTTGCCAATCTTGATAAACTCTGGAATATTGTCCCATCCACCGAAAGTTAAAAAATCACATGCCACAGGCTCAGGTACATACAAAAATCCTGGACCGACACCATCCATTAATTCAATAATGTTTGACTGTTCATTTGCACATATGGATTCGATTGCAATGCTTGTGAATTTTGTGGTAGGGCTTTTTATTGGTGGGACCTTATAAATGACTTGTTCATAAATCATATGGGGAAGGGATAGATCTTAAAAAGTCTTTCATGTCTATCTTTGTCTTTAAGTAGACAAAAAATCTAAAGGTCTTCTTCAATGCTTTAGCGACAATACCAGCAACCTTGCCTTAGGACCTGCAAGCTTGGGAGTGACATCTACTTCCTCTTTTGAGGTAAGAAATTTTCAAAGCTCATAGGCAATGTATAGTTGCTAATGGGTTCTATTTTAAGTTTTAACCAAGGCTGTCAATGGGCCTGAATGCAGCCCTAGTCCAGCTCAGATCTGGACAAGCATTTGGGTCTAATGGGCCAGACCTGGACTCATAGTTAGGCTCTAGAACCCCCTAATTGGGCCAGATCCAGGCATAGAATCACATTCAGAAGCCTGTTGGACTTTCAATAGATCCACTTGGGTTTTATATGTATATACATATCATGTATATTCTGTATGTGGAAAAGTTTGTGGAAAAGTTCCCATACATCCTTATGGCCCACCTTTTAATCGATCCGAATCATTCACACATGAGACTCCCCTTGATAGTTATTTGACCTTGGAGTTTGCTCCCACCAGATGAATGGAAGTGGAACTATTAGATCCAATGTCACTTTCTTTCTTTCATATAAAGCCGTTAAACTTGTAGCCGTTTGATCAATCGGCTAGAAGTTTGAGACTAACCCCATTTATTATATCTACATCTATGACGACTCACGTGAATCTTTCTATTTTTCAATGTCCCATCATCAATGAGGCCCTAGATAGGCCGCAACGGCCCCTAGTAACCCTTTATATACATACTTCAAAAACTTATCTATTGAAGTCTAAATCAAGTAAAATAATATCTATATATATATATTTCAGAAAAAAAAATGTGTGTATCAAATTTATAGATCCTACCACATTAAAATAACATCTATATATTTCAGAAAAAAATTATGTGTATCAAATTTATAGATCCTACCACATTTTATCCTTGACCCAATAAAAACTTATGGAAACCAAATCACATAATTATTCCACAAAAGATCCTGACCCAAATTCCTTCCCTTTTTAAACCCTAGACCCACCTGTCAAACACTCGCATAACATACCGGCAAATTGCAATCCATATCTACCCCCCACATTTCCCTCTTTATATTCATTCATTCACTCCCCTCCTCCTCTTCGTCTTCGTCTTCGTCTTCGTCTTGACGTAAAAATCAAAGCTTTGAGATAATACCAAGCTCTTCCATCTCAGATCTTTCATGGCGTCTTCCAAAGAGCGCGAGAACTTCGTCTACATCGCAAAGCTCGCCGAGCAGGCAGAGCGCTACGATGGTAGGTCTCCTTCTCTACCGATTTCACTCTCTCGATCCTGGCTAGGGTTAGGGTTTCTTTTTAAAGATTTGAGTCTCTTTTTTTTCCTTTCTTTGTTGCAGAGATGGTCGATTCCATGAAGAAAGTTGCAAGATTAGACGTTGAATTGACTGTCGAGGAGCGTAATCTGCTCTCAGTCGGATACAAGAATGTGATCGGATCGCGTAGAGCATCATGGAGGATCCTCTCATCGATCGAGCAGAAAGAGGATTCGAGGGGCAATGAGCACCACGTGAAGCGGATCAAGGAGTACAGGAACAAAGTAGAATCGGAGCTTTCTGATATCTGTCATGATATCATGACTGTGATCGATGAGCATCTCATTCCTTCCTCCACGGCTGGTGAATCGACTGTATTTTACTATAAGATGTAAGTGATCTCCTTGATTTGGCTGTATTGTGGATTTTTGTGTGTGGGTTTGGTGAAAAGTTAGGTTTTTTTTTTACTTTGGATGATTGCAGGAAAGGTGATTACTATCGTTATCTTGCTGAATTTAAATCTGGAAACGAGAAGAAAGAAGCCGCAGAGCAGTCTCTGAAAGCATATGAGGTATACTTTTTAAGTCCTTCCTTTTCAAAAATAATCTTAGATTTAGTAGTTGCCCATTGATTTTGAAGCCTACCCATTGCTTAGGCTGCTTCATGTGCCAGTTCTTTAAGTTACTTAGTGTCTTTTTAAATTTGTGCGCCTGTAAACTAAAGAAACCGTTTGAGTGTTATATGGTTTTCACAGAGAATTCTCTTATCTGTAGTTTTTTGCATCTCGCTTTTGTTTGTTTGTGTCACTTGCAGTTGCGTGTTATGCCATTAGCTGATTTTGTCAAATTGTTTGAATTGGACATATCAACATCAACATTTAGCTTTTGGATAATATGATGCCTAATGTTTAACATGCTCAATCCTTTCTCTATCCGTTATTAGGAAACAGAGAATGCCACAAGATAAACTGTCTGTTTGGTGTAGCTGTCCGAGTAGAAGTTATTGTTCTATGAAATATTAAGTAAAAAAATAGGAGGGAATTGAAGGAGTTCACTATAAGGAGCATTCAGTTGCCTTTGTGTTAAATTCGTTCTATATGTACATTTCCATCAATTTTGGAAAGATGTTCTGAAATCCACTAAAGGTCCATTCTGAAACAATTTTTCAGAAATGATTGTCAGTAATAGAATGCTTTCCACATTGGAATGGTTGTATTTAGAATCTCCATTTGGTATATTGGTGTGTTTATTACTTTATAAAATAGATATTATTAAAATTTGTTAGTACATTGGTGATTTGTTAAAATGTCAAAATATAACGAAATAAAATTTCAGTAATAACTTTTATTCTTTAAAAGGAGATCTACTCCATAACATACTAGAGAGGGGTGTACATGGGTGGGATTGGGCCTAAGATTTCTGTCTACAGTGCAAATCTACTATTCTTTAAAAGGAGCTCTACTCCATAATGCACTATGGGGTGTTCATGGGTTGGATGGGTCAAACCATTTCCAAGCAAGCCCATTTACTTGTGAGTTCAATATTTTAAGCCCAGATCCGGAGACATTGGCCTGAAGATATTTACCACGTTTTCAAAATACATATATGCCTTTGTGTTAAATATGTCGCGCCAAATAAAAGGTGATTAAATATTTGGGCAAGACTAGATATGTCAACAGACTCTTCATTACTCAGTTACGTGAAGGTCTTGACCTGAAAGGTTGGGTATATGCCCTTATTTAGCTCTGGTTGATAATTGGGTGCGCGTCAAGTCTAGACTTGCATACCCGAGTATATGATATATAATATATGTAAAAGTGTTATATTGTATGGATTCCCAAGATCCATTATGGACTCTACCTGTCATACCCGCGTACTTTAAAATAGGCAAGGTATGTGTCGTATCCACGGTGTGTCCCTACCGTATCTATGTTGTATCTGGGCATCATAGGACTCTACAGTCTACCCATTTACATCCCCTACTAAATGAGAAATGAAAGATATGGAGCATTCCAGAATAAAAATGAAAAATCTTCTTTCTGAAATGACAGCAATTGTGGCTCTTGGAGCATTTTTAGAATGATGAGTCACGTAATATGAGATTTTCTTCGGGGGTGAGAATATCTTAGCAATCTGAAATTTACTCCTGTGAGCTTGCTGCCAAACAGTCCCTAAAGAGTTAAAACATAACCGGAAAAGGAAATAGAATAGAAGCAAACTTAAATATGGTCTTTCAAATTAAAAAAAAAAAAAACCTCTGAGGTGCCATTTGATGCTGTACTATTTTGTTCTTGTGGTGAATGGTTACCTCACATGAATATTATGCCTCTATTAAAAGTAAAGAAAAATCTTTTTCATGTCTCTGGTCTTTTAGGTTTCTTTAATGCACAAAGGGCTCCACATCAGTGGAGGCCAGAATTTCCAATTTCTCTGGAGTATGTTTTTTTTTTTTTTTTTATCTTCACATTGTGGGATCAATAAGAAATATTGTCATTGTATGTGCCATGATATGGGAAGGAAAGGGGCATCTGAGCTGACATTGGTAAAAATAACCTTCTAATGATAAGTTCCAGTTGAATCATCAGGTCGTTTATTTGGCTTAAAAAATAATTTATTTCAATTGACTTTTGATTTGGGATGTACATTCTAGTTCTGTGACTACTAAATGCGATTCTTTGCAGGACTGTCCATGATATAATTAAGTTTTCTGCTAGTGCCACTTTTGAATATGCTTTCACAAATTGTCTGCAGACGGCTTCCACTACAGCAGAGGCAGATTTGCCTCCAACACATCCAATCCGATTGGGCTTGGCGTTGAATTTCTCTGTCTTTTATTATGAGATCATGAACTCACCTGAGAGGTATGTTCTTTATTTTGTATGAGTTAGTGATGAGTTGTATTTCAAAACAGTAATGTTTTTTTCCTCGCGGTGTTTATTCTAACTTGAATGTCATGGAAGCTGATGATGTGAAACATATATTACAGGGCTTGCCATCTAGCCAAGCAAGCTTTTGATGAAGCCATTTCCGAACTTGACACCTTGAGTGAAGAATCGTACAAGGATAGCACTTTGATCATGCAACTTCTGAGGGATAATCTCACGTTGTGGACTTCTGACATTCCTGAGGATGGAGGTAATTAGTGAAAGTCAAAAAGGTGTCATCTGTGGACTCTATTGTGAACAGTTTATACAGTTCTTAGGTCATGTTTTGATCATTTAGTTGGTCTTGGGTTAGAATGCAGCCTCATACCCCTCTATATACATTCTGGGGGTTGGGGTTTTGTTGCAGAAGTCAAAACATGAAGTCGTTTCCATTTTAGATTTTTATTTATTGATTGTTGATCTCTGTGGCAAATTGTTTTTCATCCCCACTATTATAGGCAGTCTAGGGTGGGTGTTAAGTTTAGATGTTATTATTGCTTTGCAATTGTAACATTCTTTTAGAGGTTGTTTTCATATTGGATATTGGAAAATTTAAAAATCAAACCTTTGTTGGGTGCAACGTTACAGAAACAATGTTTGTGCTCATTCTCTGCATTGTGTTTGACAAGCTTTAATTTGTTACTAGTTGTTTGTTTCAATTTCTTTTGTGTGAGAACGGAAACTGAAGTTACGTTTCAAGATTGTTTGGCCTAATGGGTTGCATTCTTTACTGGAAACCTTTTTCTTTGGAAACTAAGCTTAATTAGATTTTATACGTCATGTATTCAGTTCACTGTTATATGTCATACATATGTATATATGCATGTACTTAGAGGTTATGTTTGAAGGCACTGAAGAATCAAATATTTGCTTGAAACTATTGTGGAGAAAATTTGCATGAGGAAAATGAACTTGCGAATCAGTCACATAAGAATTAAAATAGACAGATCCATGTGATGCAAAACCATCTTCATAACAGAATGAGAATTAAACTTTATTCTTCGCATCATATTATTTCACATGCAAAAGATAAGAAATGACAATCTAATTATAATCCAGTCTCTTACTTTTAAATCGATAATCCCAGAACATTTAAAATTTGCCTCATTTCCACATACTAGGCCATGTTTTGTAGTCTGAAATGTACTTGTAAAAAAAAAGAGGATACCAGGGCATGTATAAGCTTCCTTATCTGGAAGGCCCAGTACGTTGCTTTATTTTACCTCTTTCAGCTCAATTTTGTTAGTGAGATATACACTATTGGAGAATGATATCCATGGTTGGGGTCTTAAAGTCACTTAAAAGTTGAAATAGGAAGGATAAATACTGCGTCTTTTAGGCATTTTTAACCGTTTCTGTTTTTTTTTTAATTTTAATTAAACCGGTAATAAGGAATTTGTTAGGAAGAAAAGGTCAAAGGATAAAATGATAAATATTGCATCGTGATTACAAATGAAAATTAAGTTAAACAAAAGGATTACAAGTATAGTCTCTCTCTCTCTCTCTCTCTCTCTCTCTCTCTCTAGCCTGACTAATTGCACTATCACTTTCCAGCCGGCCTGACTAATTGCACTATGACTTTCCAGCCGAACCTGACCAGGTTGACCCCTTTAACTTTGGCATTGGGCTCGGTTGAAATTCTCAGCCCGTTTCATAAATGGTTCAAGTTTGGATTGAACCCATACATGTTATTGTTAGCCATACCGCCCAACCCATTGCCTCCCCTAGTTACACTGTCTCTAGCAAGTATGTGGAAAGTGTGAAGAGGATCCATGGCAGGTATAGAGGGCCACCACATATACTGGCAGGTATAGAAGGCTACTGCGTATTTATCTTGGGCAAGCATAGATAGAGTTCTCTCAAGAAACTGAATGAAAGGAAAAGGAAAAGAGAAAATTAATGACAGGGAGTGAGGGCTGAGGATTATGAGATATGGATTATCTATCCTACTATTAGTCTTCAAGATCTGCCTCTGTATTTTTGGTTGAAACAAGATCACGACTATGTAGTTTTGATGTCATGTCTCAGTTTTACTTGTTTGCAATTAATTTGTATACTTTAGTTATTTGAAATTTCAAGTTTCAGTGTTCTTCTTCTTCTAAAATGTTTTGGGATGATGATGATGGGATATGACTTTATATGCCCTTCAATGATGGTGTTGAATAATACAGAGCCAAACAATTGAACAGTTAAAGATAAAGAAAGGAAAATCATCTTTGAATGATCCATGTTAGTGCCAATACCGAGCGAAAGTACAAGTGATTAGATAAGAGAAACTATGTTGGTGGCTTTTGCCGAGTAATGCATGTTTTAGTCTTTCCTCGTTCATCAGGTAAGCAATCTTACATTACCTGGGGCTGGGAGAGAGAAAATAGAGCTGCCTAGCTAAACATGCTTGACACACCAAAAGGAACTTGAGCACTTGACATTAAGAAGAATCTTGTCTCATTGATAATGTTCTTCAAGCAAGTGTAGAAGCTAATGACATGATGACATGGCAAGTAAATTCATTCTTTTTGTGGTGCACTCTGAGTGAGAAAATGATGTTGAGTTGGAATTCTTCCAAATATTCCTCTTGGTGTTAATGTTGATGACAGTATGTTGTGCTCCTCCACTTACCTTAACTTATCATCATCAGTCTGTAGTCAATTGCATTTTAACAGATCTTATTCTATGCAATTTCCAATCTCAAGAAATTCATCATAGTGTGGGGCTCTGATACCATGTCAGTAAGTAGAAACAACAAAAGCTTTGAGCTGTTAGTGAATGACAGAACAAAGTATATCAAAGGGTCCTGACATGTGTTGTGTCCATAAATGAGAACAAGAGATTGTAATCATGTGCCCTGCACACAAACCAGGAAAAAAGAAAATTCTCCAAAAAAAGAACCAAAAAAAGAACTCTCATCTTCGAGAAGGCATCTCATATTGTATCGCATGAATTATTGCTCTTTCATGAAACCTATACTTATCAACACCCTAGAATCATCCTTACAGAAGGCTGTCCTCCTTGACGGTGGGGTGTCACGTGGTGACGTCATTTTTAAATAAGGAGAGAGAACTACTGCTTGGAAAACAATGCTTTTCTAATTGAATTCTAATCAAATCGAAGCCCTAATTTATGAAGTGTCTGATCTCCAAAAGATGAAAGGGTTCGATGCTTTGATCATTTCCACATAAGGCAACTAACGTCTTCCTAATACGAATTGAGCCACATTCTTACGCTTTTTTTCTAATTTTTGGTTTATTTAAGAAGTCATTTTGGTTTCAACAAGAAGGCAAACTTTAAATGAACCCCGAACCTTGAACTTTTCTTGTGTCATTTTCATGTTGTATGTCAAGAAATTATGCATCCCAACCATGACTTGGTTCAAGTGTTACTACATATTTTGTTCACTTTCTTGGATCTGTATGTTCTCCATTTCGCCAATGTATAACCCATCCGATCTCTATTTTTTTGTAACATGATGCATTATAGCTGTATAGAGTGCCAAGAATTCTATAAATCTCATGATCTCTTTTAGTAAATGCCCCTTATCATAAGAAGCCCCACAACAAGAGGGGTCGTTTCAGGCTTACATTAAAGGCTAAAGGCATTTGTCTGGTGACAAATGCTCTAAGATCATGAACTGTCATCTGTTTCATAAGTTATTGGAGTACCTTTTCGATAAAGTCTAAAAAACTCTATGACCGGAAAAGTGAAGAAGATACTTGATAAAAAAAAATGTTTTATTTTTTACTAGATGGATGAGTGGTACAGTAGCCTTGTGAGGTCCTTCCTGCCCACTGATCTATCCGTGGGTAGCTATGTGAAATGAGACGCCCTTAACCACAGGTGTCTCGTGCTTCTCAATAGTTTAAAAAAAGTTGTTTAGGATGCATGTTTATGATGGGAATTTGTTTAGTGGCTAACTAGGATTCTTTTTTGGTTTAAATTTAAATTAGAGTTAATCCTATATTAGTTTAGGAAGTTGAAACTAAGTTTAGAAGCATCTTTTGCTTAAAAAAAGTTTTTATTTTGTACGAGTAATCGGTAGCTCAATTTTGTTCACAATATGATTGAAGTGACAGTGCGACGCTCCATGTGGTAGTTGAAGTGAGTGAAAGAGGAAAACCTTTGTTATAAATGTACGTGTGACTTACCCTTAAGTCTCAAATCCATCACTTTTAAGCTTCAATTTCTTTGCAAATTGTTGATGCACTTAATTGCATCTATAAGTTCTTCCCTCTGTGTGTTGTGTGATTGTTGTATCGATTAAAGCATGAAAACCAGTGATTTAAAACTTGGACTCTGCCAGTGACTTGGCAGGGGTTGGCTCCTAATTTTGTTTTTCTCCTTTTGCATGAGGTGGTTGAGAAGGGGATATTGAAGGATAAAGAGGGGAGGTGCAACCCAGTCATTCCAAGTCCAAGTCGACTGAGACTAGTTTTAAAATGCTGCTTAAAACTACTGCTTGGGTTTCATTTTATTGGACTGCCAATAACAGTTACTATAAACTGAATATAGAGGAAAGAATCCAATGTAATCACTGTTACCAAATTTGGATATAAACAGTTACTATAAACTGAATATCTTGAAAGTCATGTGAGGAAAATCTACTTAAATTAATGAATTCGCAACTCTTGAATTAGCAATTCTCTGATCTCTGGTTTTTATTTCACTCAGATGAAATTTAGGTGAGCAGATCCAATGTAATCAGTTGCACCAAATTTGGATATAAATGGTTACTAAAACTGAATATCTTGAAAGTAACGTGGGCAATATCGACTTAAAGCAATAAATTTGCAACTCTTCAATTAGCAATTCTCTGATCTCTAATTTTGATTGCTCTCAGATGACATTTAAGTGAGCATTACTGATCATGATTTAGCAATTTTGATTTGCCAAAATGCTAAACTTTTGAGGTAGAGAGTTGAAATCAGCAATCTATTTAATCCATTTGATAGGCAAGCACACTTTCCACCCGATCATGGTTACTTGATAGGATGTTTGTCATTGGTACCTGTCTTCTTTTACGCTTAGAAAGACTGTTATCTGATTTTCATATTTGGTTACAGCTGAAGATGCTCAGAGAATGGAGGGTACTGGGAAAACTGGCGGTGGTGAAGATGCAGAGGTGGGTACTTCTACAAATGTGCTTTGTAGCGTGCGCTAAACTTCCATTTGATGAAGTGGACAGACCTAGGCTGGTGATTAAAATGGTATCCTTTAGCATGGAGTCTACACGTTTTGACTCATGGTTTGGCAACCCAGAATTTAAGCTAATCTGCCCTAGTCATCGGTAATTTGCACCAAAATAGGTCAATTTGGAGGCCACGATGGTTTCCCTGTTGGGCAGAAGTCGCTGCATGGTAATATGCTGCAGTGCCCAGGTTAAAATAATGGGTGGGGCCCACTTTTGGAAAATCCAAACCTCTTGTTAGCCCTAGTACCATTATAGTGATCACTATCATTCAAATTAGTGGGATGGCCACTGTTGGATCAACTAAATTTGGAATCTGTGATTAACATTCTTTACATTCCTCTTTTTAATGGCCAGAAATGGAAGGAGCCTCTTTATGTGAAATCTAGCGATCAATCCATTGGTTGGTCTACTGAAATAGGTTTTGAATATTCAGATATAGAGTACACAATGGGCCTTAGGATAGTGGAGCGGTTTGGATTTTCCAAAGATGGGCCCCACCCATGATTTTAACCTGGGCGCTGCATCATACTATACCATGCAGCGTCCATTTTTGCTGCCTTTGGAATTTCTGTTTGCAGTCTGTTAAATGGACAGTATACTTGGAAAGTGTTCTGGAACCATTACGGCTGATGGCCCATGCGTATGACCATACATACTCAGGTCAATGGATTGTGAGCATATATTAAGCACTGGTGGTAGAAATACTATATAAGATCACACTGCTTCATTTTTTACCTAACCATCTTTGGCATTTTATTTAAAACTGAGCCAAGTTTCTGGTGTATTTTTTCCTCAGTGAACCACGGGTTAGGACCTTTCCTCCTATGTGCTGTTGGAAATATGCGGAGTATCATAACTCTGTTTCATATGGAGAATCTCAAGTGTCTGTGCTTCAATCCTGTGTGGTTTGTTACAGTGAGGCTTTTAGTTCAGATTTGAACATGAATGATATGTTCCCATTTTGGATATGGAAAACACCAGAGCAGCTTCGGGTCATTTCTCTTGAGTTGTGTGAATTCAAGAAAGCAGAATGCTGCTTTTCCATTTCCAGACTTATATTTCTTTGTATTATTACATCTCTATTGTGACTACAATATGTTACATTAGTAGCATTTCTTTCTTGCTTGCCAACTCCATTTAATGTAATAACATCTCACGAACTCTGAAAGGTGCCCTGACGAAGAAGGCCAATGGTAGCTAGGCCTCATCTTCATGACATGCATTGCATTGTTTTTGTCCTCTCTCACATTAGGAGCATCCACACACAAGTGGCTAGAACGTTGTATTTTTCTCCCAAAAGTAACTTTGATTGAATCTCCTAACCGTCTGTTGTTAAATTTAGTGTGGTGATCATTATGTTTTAGCCATTCTATTATCTGAGTGCAACTATTTGAAAAATGGCTTTCTGTCTGGTCATTGAATCCATGATAAACAGCCTCATAATATTGTACTACTTGCTGGCAAGGACGTATATGGATGGGCGAGCATGGGACTTGGTTTTTTATTTTTTTGACCCAAGTGAATTGGTTTGTTCCTAAGAGAGAGCCTCTTCACACATGTGAAGGCAGCCACTCAAGCGGATAAAGAGGCCATTGAAGTGGGAAGAAAGTCTACACTAGTGGGAAAGGAGCCTGCAGAAGCAAAAAGAGGTGACGTTGAATCCCGCTCCTTACCACTCGGGTAAGGAGCTGTGCTTGAGGATGGAACTTGGTTGAGGGCAGAGATTAGTGACAAGTTTAGAGAAAGCAGGCGCATAAACATGTGATCATCTCTATCCAGTAGCTGTGTGTTCCTAAAAAGCTTTCTTGTGTCCACTTCTGTAATCTTTAATTGGTCTGCATTGTGGGCCTCACATAACTACAAAATCTCAAATTTGCAACGGGACTGTGATCTTATCATGATTTTAGAGCTTGGCCTACATGATATGGATTCATACCCCGATTGCCGTGGTACCATTTTTTTATCTTATAATCATGTTTTCATACATCAGAATTACTCTGTAAAAACATTGGGAGAAAGGGCTGCCGGGGTCCAAGAAAAAACAAACTACAGTTACAGTTTCACTTTTAGCCCTAGTTAGCGGAATAGATGTGACACTTTATTCTATTAATGAACAAGGCAAATCCCCCTTGGTGCAACCATTGAACATTGAGGGCTCTTAATGGGTTAGGATTTTTAGCTTTTGACCCAACTGCTACATCTATTATAACATGCATGTGTAAATTTGATATTTATTCTGACTGGGAAAGTTGGTTTGCATGGAACAAGCAATTATCTCTCCAGATCGAGCAACTATCATCAAATCTTCCCACGTAGTCCACCCTATCATGCCAATGCCATGCCATGTTCGTCCCACGAATCTTGGTAATATCAAGTGGGCTACAAGAGTGCATCCTACTGAGCGAATTGTTTTCTTTATCAGCAAAACATGATTCCCCTTTTTTGGCACTACTGCAATTGGGTACAGTTGGGATCCTGATTCCGAAGCATATGCCATCCCTCTCTTGAAGAGAGAGGAAATCAAGTGGGACTCTAACTCGAGTTCGGATCCCTGAGGGAGTCTCATCTTACCTTATTGTGTGCATTATTAATCATTTTTTTAATCATATACCCAATCTTACAATAAGACTAACTCATGTTTTGATAAAATTTGAGGATACATTGTAGGAAGAGGGCTCAAATTTCCATTCATCGGCCCACACCACTAATTCCATTGGATTTCTAGGTATGCTGTTCTTCATCACTTGTGTGGGCCCTCTTTCTATTTGTGTGTGGGCTCTTTCCAAATTTCAAGTGTGTGGGTGCTACCTTGGGTGATGGGTCCCATCCAAGGGGGCTGGCGTACAGGACCTGATACGGTTCTCGTGTTGTAATTGCAAAAGGAATGAAACTGGCTTTCACGCTTCGTTCGCATCGGTCACTTGCATGAAGCCGTTTCAGGTCCTTTGTCTACGCTTCCCTTCTATAAAAAAACAACCATCTCCTTCCTTTCAGCAGCCACTCACCTCTCTCTTTCTACCTGTACTGTCTCTCTACAGCACTTTTGTTTTTACAACAATGAACGGTTCTGATCTTGATTCTTCCAGTGCCCACACCAAGATTTCTGCTGTTATTTTTGATTTGGATGGGACCCTTTTGGACACAGGTAGTCCTTTCTTCTTCTTCTTCCTTTTCTTTAGTGCGCTTTCCTTCTCTGGGTCTGGGATGGTTTCCTTAAAAAACTAGTTGTGTTGGCAGAGAAACTTATTCAGAGAGTTTTGAAGGAGTTTTTAGAGCAATATGGGAAAGATATGGATATTGAGAAGGAAGAGAAGCGGACAGGGAAGAGTTGGAGGGAATCAGCACCCTCCATTGTTGCGGATTATGATCTTCCATTGACAGTTACTGACTTCTCCAATGAGATCATGCCTTTATTTTATAAGAGGCAAGTTTCTTTTTCTTCTTTCTTGCTGCATACTACTATAAAGTCTGTCTTTTGTCTCTTCTATCTTCTTCTTTTTGTTTCTGTATATGCCACACAAACGTGCGCCCTCAATATTATTTGATGTAAAGGACTATTTTCTGGAATTTGAGATAGATCCCACATTCCCACCGTACCCACTTCTTGATAAGTCCAACTATAATTAACATTTAGATTAATTTGTATTCCAGTTTGCAATTTGTAATTTGAAACTTAGCTTGATCAGAAAATTAGATGGAGCAGATTCATTTGATTTGGGAGTTTGAGTTTAACAAGTTCGATGAACTAATTTATCTGCCCCTTGCTATAATTCCATCACTAGGGCCCAATTCTAAAACTCAAAATAATTATTCTTTACATTTAGTTTGGGATTACTGCAATTAGAGTTTGACCCACAATTGGAATTATTACGTGTAAAACACATGGCTAAAAGAAAAAATGAGAGTGAAATTTCGTGTTTTACAGGTGATCAATTTTAAGGTGCAGTCGATTCTAATTAGAGTTAGATATGATTAATGCTACAGTTCTTTTGAGTGACTTACATTTTTAGGTTGGTGTCACTAGTGAATTTTTAGGTATTGCATTAATCACATTATTAACTTTATGCTCAATCTTACAACGGGACCGACTTACATTAAAAGATAATTTTGGGGACAGTCAACTCTTCTGCCATTCATTTGAGCGGTTTGTATTTCAATCAGTGGGCCTTATATTGAGTTCACTCCCTTCAATTTGGGAAGTGTGACTGAGAGGCTAAGGATCTGAACTCTTCCCTTTCTCCTAGGAGACCCCCACAAATCACTTGTGTGGGGTTTTTGGCCCCCGATCAGTCAACCAGGGGTCCTTGTCCTTGGAAGGCGAGGACTGAAACCCTTGTGCAGGAGTAGGATGGAGAAACGGTCATTTATATCAGGACCCTTTGATAGACATTATACTGCTCTTCACTGACAACTTGAGCTTTTGGTGTTTCTGGTTATTAACAATTTACAGGACCCTTCAGAGTTCTTATCATAACTTGGTTTATGGCTTTCAATGCTTCCCCCTTAATCATCAATGCCTGCCCAGGCAACGTATCCCATGGAACAATCACAACTGACCAATCAATGGATTTTCATTCATTAATTGTGTGTGACTGGTTTAAATGCTATTAATCCAACGTGGTTTCTACTTCGATTGGAGTGAAATACAACTCTTATTGATGAAACAAGAAGAAAAGGATTATTTTTAGCAGTTTAGATTAATTGTTGTGAGTCATATTATTTCCTTACCTTAACTTTCCTCAGGAAGTTCTTGGAAGTTATGTTTCAAAAAATATTGGGATACTTTAGAATTTAGGGTGCCTTTTCAGATATTATTTAAAGAATCTGCAAAAAAATAAATTATTCTATAACTAATCAGCTATCAATCAATAATATAAAGTATTATTGGTCCACCATTGCTTGACCCCCCTTCAAAAAAATCCTGGCTCCGTCATGTACCCCACTGATTTCTTAATTTTTTCTAGCAACTTACATCATTATTCTTGCTTTGTTTACTTGCAGAACTGTGAATGTTTTTGTAATTTGAAGGAGAAATATTAGGCCTGGCTATTATGTAACATGTTGTCATGGGAGGAGGAAGCATTTTTACTACTCAAATGCATGATTGTATTGAACATTTGAAATGCATGTGCTGCAAGCATAAACATATTTTGATTTGTATAAATTATTCTAGATGGCCAGAGGTAAAAGCACTTCCGGGGGCTAATCGCCTGATCAGGCATCTTTCCAATCATGGAGTCCAGTTCGCACTTGCTTCAAACTCCATTAGAAGAAATATAGAAGCAAAAATCTCATTTCAGCAAGGTGTCTTTCTTCTTCATTCACTCTTTAAGATTATAATCCTACATTTTTCTTCATTTTACTTTTGTGCCAATGCGATGGATCAGTGCCAAACAAATTGTTTTCTAAATGCTAATGTAGGAGTTCATCCTGTGCATCCTATTTTTCTTATTGTAGTGCCATGTTCTTTAAAAAGTCATTGCACTGTAGCTTCATAACCCCTTTGGATTATCGATTGCCATTGGGATCATCATATCCTGTTTCTTTAAATGCCAATTTAACATCATCTGTTTCACACTTTTTCATAGGTTGGAAGGATTTGTTTTCAGTGATTATTGGAGGCGATGAAATTGAACATGAAAAACCATCCCCTGACATGTAAGATTATCAACAAACTAAATGATATTTAGGGGACATCAACTTTTTATATTGGATCATCTAAATATAAATGATCATCGCTCATCGCTTTCATATCTTGGGCGTCTTCAAATTGTCAGATTTTATGAGGCAGCAAGAAGAATGAACGTAGATCCAGCACAATGTCTAGTGATTGAAGACTCCTTGTAAGTTAATACAGACAATAGATACCATTATGAGACTTTCCAAATTACGTTGCATATGTGTACTTTATCATTTTGCTTTCTTCTCTGTCACACCTTAGGCCCATTTGGATCCTTGGAACTTGGTTTCCCTGCACTCTGGTCACCTATGACTCTGTTTTTAGTACTTAATTGTAAAAAAAGAATAAAAGAACTGTAAACTTATGGGTAACTGAGGTTGCTCACATGCAGAAACCACAATCTTTGCTTTAACTTTGTTATTTGCATTGAGTTATGTGGATCCTAATGAATCCTTAGTGTAATATAGTTGTTTCTTTCTTTTACATTGTTCTGGTCTATGGAAGGGTCACAATCTGCCCAATAAGAAAGATATCCTGGATTCGGCTGGGTGATAAATATTATAAGATTGCATGCATACCATAAGAGGCTGTTTGTTTGCGGTGGAAAAAAAAGTTGAAATTCCATAAGTCTAGTTATATTTTTGGCTTGAATCCGTCAACTTGGATATTGTAGAAAAAAGGAATTTGGGTGACTTGATCAAATGCATTGGCCATCAACTACTTCTCTCACAAGGATACAACCCGGGTTGCAAGCTTGTGCCCATGCAGTTTCAGAATTAGAGAAAGTCCTTTCCCCTTTTTCATATTCTGGGTTTTGTAGGAGTGAAACTAGTTTTAACATATCATTGAATTATGGGCTATTGGGTAACAGCAAAGGAAATTAAATTTTATGCATTCCAGCAGGTTGCTGTATGCTTCCATTTGGAAATGGTTTGTCAAGACTTTTAGATGTGCTGTAGGAATCTTTCTTCCAGTTCTATGTTTCCACTGATATTGTCATATCAGGAGACAAGACCTCCTTTTAGATTTCCACCTTGTATTTCTTAGAATGCAATTCTGTTTTGGCTGCCATAGCTGGCATAAAAGAAATGTTAGTGAATTCAACTTCAACTGGACTGCGTATCTCTTCTCCTTCACGAGTCACAACTTAGAATATTTAACATCTTTAGCATATTTAGTAAGCTTTTCATGAATAGTCTTGAGGATGCATTTGGAAGGTTATCTATTCAGTCATCAATTTGAGGCAAACAGAAATCAGCATTCATTAATGCCCCATTTTCTTAGCCTTCTTTACCAAGCTCAATGTAATGATGTTGAAGGAATATGCCTAAAAACTAGATTTCTTCTAATGTGCTCTCCAAGGCCCAAGCTGCTCTTAAAACAAACAGAAGTGATAATCATCAAATCTTAACCTCCTTCCTTCCAGGATAATGCCATCACACAGTTGAAAGTAGAATAGTCGATAATGTCATTGCTCATTCTGTTATAATTCGTCTTGTTTCATGCAGGGTTGGTGTTACCGCTGCAAACTCAGCTAAAATGAAGGTGGTGGCAGTTCCATCCTGTGTAACTGAAGCCAAGAATTATTCAGCAGACTGTGTACTTCATTCTCTTCTAGAGTTTCAGCCTGAATGCTGGGGCCTTCCAGAATTTAAAGATTGTATATCTCTATTCGATATCTCCTTGGTTTTATTACCTTAGATTTCATCTCAGGAGGAATGATTTATTTTTATCAGGGGAGCAAAATGCATTGCCAATTGAACCCATGTATGTAGCAGGTCTACTTAAAGGAGAACCTCATGACAGCTCGATGATTCTGGATCTAAATGCGGGTTAGTGGAAGTACTTTTCTTGCTTTTGCAATGGATTTGCATGTGCCATAAACTGAAGTTTGTTTGCAGATTTAATGGTTATGCTTATGCATTCTGTTGTGCATTTGAGACAGCAGAGGAATCAGAAATTACAGTTGGTCAAATACTGTACTTTAGATTTGCCACTGTTCAAAAAGCATATTAGAACATATATCCATCTTCTTTGCTTAACTATTTGAATGGACTGCATACTGGGGTTACATCCAAATGCAGTGCTAAATATAGGTTAGCTCAGAACATTATTTAAGGTATCAATTCATTAGTATGATCATCCCAAAACCCTTTACACCAAATCATCCCAAAACCCTATACACCACTTGTTTTTCTATGGACTGTCTTCCATTCTGAATTTTCTCTGTAACCTGCAATTTTTCTCTCTGTAAACAATCAGGCCGCGGTTCATCTGTGTCTCTTCCTGATCAAGTTTCGGGCATTTACTTTGGTTGGGGAACACTTAGCGTGCATGAAAGGTTCAAGGTGGTGGTCAGCATTGGATGGGACCTTCAGTCACATTTTGCCAGGAGAATAATTGTGAGTCAGCCATAAACAGAACATGAAATTCTGAAAATGTGTGCTTTTTTAGATGCTGAAGTTCTTAAATCCTTGGAAGGCCCTTAAACTATTAAACATTTACAAAAAGTAAATCACTTAAGAGTATAGTTACTTTCATCTAAGTCAGTTATAAAACAGTCTATGCAATATACCCATAACTTGAAATTATGAGATCCTTAATGTTCATCACTATGATGATCCTAGTCACTGCTTTGACCACTTCAGGAATAATAAAAAAAAAAGGATACAAAGGCCCTGTTGGATCCTTGGAACCTGGTTACCTTGTGCTTAGGTTATTTGCAAATTTGATTTTTGCAAATAACCGAAAACTATGAAACTTAAAATATGACAAACATAAGAACTTATGGCCATTGATGGAACTTTTCTAATGTTGGCTTCTTGTTTTTCACTTTATACCATTCAGCACTTCAGAAAATCTCTTCTTATCTGGAATTATTCTCATACTAGTCTTGTATGTGCTCATGTTTTTCAGTGACATTTTAATAGTTTTGTCAGTGATAAGGGAGGACATATTCGTATGTGTAATTTTTGTTTATTACTTAAAAAGGTATGAATAGCTTGCATTGCTTTCTGTCAATCATGTGTGATGGTTAGGGCATTGTCCAACTAGGTGAGGTCCAAAGACCAAGTTTGTGAGGACTTAGTGATCTCGGTGTTGCGTCAACCTATCACGTAATGGTGTAATGATCCAAAAAATTGCATAAACTTCTATTAACACATCAGGAATTCATGTCTGCTAAGCATGCAGGGATTACATGTTGAAATTATTTAAAGATATTAATATTTGCCAAATGTGACGCCACACTGTAACATACTGTCAGTGACCTTTGTATGCTTGAACACTACAATTTATCAGCCAATATGTATATTATATCACAACTTTGTCATTTGGCTTTCTTGTCAGTTGTCCATTCTAATCTCACTAGCATGCCATTTTTTTCAGAAACCATGTTACATCAGAGAATTTGGGAAGGACATCTCTGAGGAGCAGTTGCAGCTCTTGATTGTCGGTTACATCAGGCAACTGAGCAGTGAGGTAATTGGAAAGATTTTTTTTTTGAAAAATGTGCATATATACCCATCCATTTGCTCTTTTTTTTTTTTTTTTTTTTTTTGTTTTTTTAACCCAGCAGCCATCATGTACAAAGATCCTGAGATTTCTCTCGTAGTGGTAGAATGCTTTACCCATTGCATTGGCACCATGGTTGGGCACCATAATCACCCACAATCTGAATTGACCCATATGACTTCAAGTGGCACTGCTCAACCAGAAATTACAGTTGAGAAGTTTGGTTACAATGGGAGAAGGTGTTAGGCACCACCTTGAATCCCCCCAAAAATGCAGCCCCAATATCAAGCCTTGCCCTGTATGTCACAGTAAAAGTGAAATAAATGGAAAACAGTAAGTTGCCTGAAATCAGAAATGTAAACAAGATAAAAGAAATGTGGCAAAGAATATATGGGCCCAGATCAAAACTCTGGTAGGGCAACAGGTCCAATCACGTGGGGCCACCAAAAGTAGGTTGTCTATAACAACTACCACCATATATACATATATCAAATTCTTTTTGAAGTGCATCTTTCATTGCATGATCCTTTAAGCAATCTAAATTTTGGCTGGTCAATGAAAGCTATGGCCAACTACTTACCTAAAAGTTTGGGGTTCTAAGAATAGAACTTTCTTTTATGTGAGGACCCCCACCACTTTCTCTCATATAAATTGAGAGATATCTCTCATAGGAGCATCTAATATATATATATATATATATATATATGATTCTGTGAATTTTCCTTGCATGAAATTCCAATGCATAAACAGTAGTGGATGTTATTAGCTAAATGATTACTGGAAGCTGGCTGGAGTTACATCTGATTACTTGAATTCTAAACAGACTTGAACAGTTGCACCTTTTACTTTATATTAAGCTAACAATGAATGCAAATACCTTGAACAACCTTCACATTCATCAGAAGGTTGTTCGGATAATTCCTGTCCTCGCACTTCATTGTTCTAAAACTTTCATTTTAATATATATCACTGTTACTTCTTCAAAAAAATAATTCATGTTCTTTATTTACATCTAAAGTAAACCAGTTCTAATTAGATTGTCCACCCGCAGGAGAATGTGATGGGAGCCTTTGAAATATTACAAAAGGACTTGAGCATTGCAGAAGCTGCTCTTGATCTTCCCAATTTCAGCCATCATAGGAGCGACCCTATATTAGCAAAAGCTACTGTGGATGACCATATTGCCACAACCTGCTTGTGCTGCAGGGCATGAATGAAACAGAGAATTAAGTGATCACATGGAGAAGAAAATATAACAAAATAACTTGATGTTAAAAATTCAAGATATCTCCATTTTGTAATTTTGTA
Source organism: Litsea cubeba (assembly GCA_012931725.1). NCBI lineage: Eukaryota > Viridiplantae > Streptophyta > Magnoliopsida > Laurales > Lauraceae > Litsea > Litsea cubeba. The sequence continues at coordinate 2,313,073 of CM022947.1, read as the reverse complement.
TGTGAAGGACTGCAACATAGTGACATTGGGTATTTATTGTCACAAAACGAAGACATTGAGCCGCCTTCATCGCAAATGATATGCATAACTATGTTTACTCTTTGAAGTGTAAACCTCATATCATAGATTTCCATTTATGTAATGTATTATCCTAATTCCTAAGCAAGGTAGAAAGTCTATTGTATTTAGTGCAAATTTGTGCGCAACAGTTCTTGTGCAAGTCTCTGCAGAAAACTGAAACTGAACACTTGATTCACCACTTCGTCTGAATGTGCTTCAGCAAAATTCACAGAAAAATGCCTTACCTCATGAACTAAAATTTCCGGAAAACATAAATATGGACCCATAGAAAATCACTTTCTGTCTGTTTGTTTCATGTAGTTGAATTCTAGGTGCTGTAAGACTTGTATTTTTGAAAGAGGTTAAAATTTAAGGAACAAAGGTGAATATCCAAAAGTCGTCATCAAATAATCTTATCTCCAGTGGGAAATGAAAACCCAACCATCACCTTAGTAATTGAAAATTTCTAGACATGAATTATGGTAAAATGAGGTCCCAAAAGAGTATTAAAGAGGCAAGGAGAAGTACATAAGGTGGAGATGCATATGAAAACTGGATTTTCTTGGGCCTTGTTTTGTTGTATTAAAAACATAGGAATTGAATACATAGGTTGGTTGAAAATGAAGATTCGAAGCAAAAATGAGCATCAAATAGCATGGGAATGTTCTCTTACAAGCAAAATACATTCTTCCAAAATACAGTCTAGCTCATGGGGCCCAATTAGATGCCTACTTATTAGTATGGGTGGGATACATGGAGATGTCTTGATAAAAAAAAGAAAAACAAAATAGCCATGACAGATCATCCTAGCCCTTGATTTAATAGCCGAAAAATGCAACGGGCTTTTTTAATCATAGATTTCTTTGACATTTAATCCAATAGTATATAAGGGTTTGATGGGAGCAAGAATGGGTCTAGTCCCTAGTGCCAAATCACGGGGGGATGAAGTTGTGAAAGTGCCTGCATTGATCAAAGGTGGGCCCAAGTTAGCCCTACAGGCTACAGACCTAGATGGCATATATATATACTAGTCATTACTCGTGCCTGAAGGCACGGCGCACCACGTTTTGAGCATGATTAAATATGGGAAAAACCAAATCCACACCGCCCATAATTTAACAAATTTAACACAAATTTTCTATGTGGCCCATCGGATCAATCAGCTTCTAATCAAGCCCGGCCGGAAAATTTTTTTTTTTAGGTAAAACAACCCAGCCAATTGGACCCTTGTTTAACCACTATTGAAAACCAGAGTGGCCCACTACTATAAGCAGTCTAGTTCAATTGCATGCAAGTCATGTTTGAATCTGCTACCAAAACAATACAACTTAGCTCAGATTCTACAATCCGTGAAAAACAGCATATATATGTGAAGGGGCAAACTGGTAAGTTGTGGGTCCAAATTCCACACCGTTCAACCACTTAATTGCAATCATAGCTGTGTATTTAATCATATCTTTACTTGCATGGAAGTTTTGAAAAGATAATGGCACGTTTCGTAATTTCACATAAAACCAAGGGCACTCCCATATCCTCTTGTCCTTTGTAATAAGATCTTGAATCTCTTTTCAGCCTTAAGATTTATATATATAAATATGTACATAAATCCAAGGGTCCAAAATATCCAAGGATTCAAAAACTAAGCTTCCTTATTATATAGATATACTAGAAATTTCCCGTGCCTTTTCGCACGGGGTTAAAATTAAAATAAGAATATATTTATTTATATATCTAGGAATGCAATAACTCAATCAAATATGACTAAAGTAAAAACAGAATAAAAAGAAGTAAACAGAAAGACCCCACAATCAAACAATCAGAATAACAAGGAAAATCCATGAATGCAATAAGTTAATTAGGCATTTAGCCCATCAAATACTAACCACCAAAAAACCCCAATTAAATTAAATACACCAAAAAAGAAAGAAAACCCAGTAATCAGACTCCAAAGAAGAATAATGCAAAGAAAAACAAATCGCCAGCCTTAACCCAATAATCAAATGCACTAAAAATAACTAATCTTCAAGGAAGTTACTGCCTTTTTTTAATTACCAAGATCTCACGGAAGTTACTGCTCCTTTGTTTTCAAATAATTATAAAATTACCAAAATCTTACAGAAGGTACTGCTCCTTATCTTGAATTCCTTTTCAGCCCTAGGATTTATGTACAGAAATATATACATAAATCCAAGGGTGGGGAAAGAGTCTAGGAATTCAAAAACTGTCCCCACTTATTATATAGATATATGTGTTGATGCAGGAGAACATTTCTCCAAATAGCATCTTCTCTCTCTTGATTCTACTTCCCTAAGAAAATGTTATTTCACGTTCATCTAACCATCTAACCCAAACAAGTAGGGTTTCATTGCCTACCGTAATCACTAGGAATTCAATACATAGGAATTCCTTAAAAATGAAGTTTGATTGCCTGATCAGGCCCACCTTTTTAACGGTCCTCCAAATGCGGGAACACAGTTAGATTCCCGCTCACGCGGTGTATGTTAGTTGTTGCATCCACCACTCCTTTTATAAACCCTTCCCAGCCTCCGAAAGCTCACGCCTCACGCTCCTCATTTACTTTTCTTTTCAATTCCCTTCTTCTTCTTCTTCTTCTTCTGCTTCTTCTTCGAGAGTCGTAGCGTCTTCTGCAAGCAGTCGAGGGTTTTCGCATCTTCCTCGAATCTCACCTCCAATGGCGAACAGCAACCTTCCTCGCAGGATAATCAAGGTACAAAACCCCTTCTTCTTCCTTTGAATCTCTTCGATCACAAGCTCTCCTCATCGATCGGATCTCTTCTTTTTAAATCCTAGGGTTTTGGCTTCTTTCTTGTGTTTCTTCTTTCCTTTCATGGTTTATTCATCTGGTTTTGATTCTTCATCTCTGAATTCTGTGATTGAACAGGAGACGCAGCGGCTCCTCAGCGAACCAGGTGAATTCTGTTTCTGAATCTTTGATCTGTTAGGCTTTATCTTGTGACTGTGATCGGTAGAGTTAGGATCGTTTGAACAAAGCTTTATTTTGTAATGTTTGGCTGTAATTTGATAATTTTGACCGAGGGCGAATTCGAGCTGTTTGGACGATTTGGTTCTGAATTGCTTCTGTATTTTGAGTTTTGAGTTCTTTGATTTTGAAATAGTGAGATCTGAGCCAACCTGAATATGTGTTTGTTTGTAATGTTTTGATGTATTGTGGAAATCTTGTGATATTTGGCTTGCTGTACTCCACATGAAGTTTGGGTGTTGATTTGATGGAATTGACATGTTAGGGTGCTTTGTGTATTATCTGATTCTTGTGATTGGTGGATACAGCTCCAGGTATTAGCGCGTCTCCTTCTGAAGACAACATGCGTTATTTCAATGTTATGATTCTTGGTCCAACACAATCTCCTTATGAAGGTGAGGAAGCTTCTGAATAGTGACTCTTTCATCTACTACTAAGTTACTCTTGCATATAAAATTCTTTGATATCTTTTTGACTATCTTGGGATTTTATTCTTAATTGTTGGAAGTGCTGTTAGTGTTGAAATTCTTGAAAGGTGTACTTCTCAAAACTTTCGTGTATACTGATCTTCAGAGCTTTCTTAAAATTAGTTGGAGGGAAAAATTTGTAGCATTTGGTTGGAGTTTTGCTTGGGAACTGAAAATCACGTGCACACTTCTTTTAATGGATTTCATTTGAACCAACAAATGGTACATGTTCAAGTTACAATGTGTTTGTCAAGGAGGCCCTTCTATGTTTGATGCTCAGTACAAAAAATCTGCTGGTCAACTCTTGACATCAGGTTGAATATTCATATGTTATGATGCTCAAATATGGTCACTGACACGGATACATGGATCGAGGATATGACTCTACACTTGTAACTCTCAGACACGGATGCGGATATGACTAATAATTTTTTTAAAAATATTTCTGAATTAATGAAATCTTCATTGTTTACATTCCTTTCCAACATTTCTTATGTTAAAAAGTAGAAAACTAGAAGAATTGTATTAAATAATGGACTTGTTGAGTACAATATGCTAAACTTATACTGAGGAAGTATCGGTGCAGTATCAAGTACTGATATGATTGTCATATCGGTTTGACACAGATGCATTGGACATGTACAAATATCCGAGTATCACAGCTCATATGCCTAAACAAAAGATTGAAAGCCTAACTGTTTCTATTCAATGTACATGTGTCATCCTGCTAATGCTTTCCTTTTTGAGGTAGCAATTATACAATATAGGACTGCTCAGAAAAAGAAACAAGGAAATAAAGAAAGAAAATGAGAAAAATCTACCCAGTAGGAATGCGGTGGGCCGCATTTGAAAGATTAAGGCTCCTACTAGCGTGGTAATCTTTGGGTGGTTGGCTATCCAGAAAAGAATTCTTACTCTGTATAACTTGAGGAGGAGGGGGAGGATAGTGGTTAATGGCTGCCCCATGTACTTAAGAGAGGATGAATCTGTGGACAACCTTATGGTGAACTGCAAAACAGCTCAGTATATATGGAATTCGGTGGTTGAGTGGTTTGATTGCTATTGGGTCTTTCCTAAGTCCCTCCTAGAGCTCTTCCAGGCTTGGAAGACTCCAATCGGAATCCCTAGAGGGAAGGTATTGTGGAGTTAGACATTTCTTGCAGTCCTCTGGACCATCTGGAAGAAAAGGAATTCCAAATGCTTCAAAGGGGTTGGGACCGTTGACAGCTGCTTGGTGGAGGAAGCTAAGTTCTTAGTTGCGCTGTGGGTGTCCGTTAGTCCGTCTTTTAAAGGATACTCTATGGAGCAGATTGTGATGCAGTGGAAGGAGTTGGCATTTTCCTTTGCAGGGCCAAATTAGTTTTGTAATAGGGGCGTTTTTGACTGTTTGTAATAGGAGCCTTTTTCTTGTTTCTCTTTTGGTTTCCTGTTTTCTTGTTCTAGCTTGCCAGTATATTTCTCTTGTACTACTTGCTTTTGTTAATGAAAGTAACTATTCAAAAAAAAAAAACCTACCCATAGTCTTATTAATATTGTCCATGCGCTTGTTAAATAATATAAGGCGTGACTTGTGAGGACTGAGATGAGACTATGATGTGTAGAATAATATGGTTGAGATTTGACGCTTAGTTTTCAATCATTTGATTATGTTAGTGGCTCTTAAATATATGGAAGATATTGAAGAGTTGATAAGATGCAGCTTAAAGTTTCGTGATTCGTTCCTTCGAGAGAAATCTCGATCTCTCTTAACTTTTCTGTGTATGCGTGTGTCCCCTTCAAAATACTTTTCTGTGTATGTGTGTGTCCCCTTCAAAATAAGTTCTTGTAAGTGGTCCTTGGTATTTGTTCTTATGAACTTGACTTGGAAATTACATTAGATTGTAGTTTTGTCTGATCATTGGATTACTTTTGAGCCATCTTTTGTGCCCTTTTTTATCGGTTCTGCAAGGTGCTCACATCTGGATGTGAAATAGTTGCAAATGAAACATATTAATTAATAACAGATAATGCCAAAAGATATCTAATGTGAAGGAAAAAAGGGAATTACAGCTTCAGCTAACTTACATAGTCAGCTGACTTGGACTGAATGCCCATCCTCATCTTTTATTGTTATGAATCGAACATTCATTTTGATCAATTTGTTCTCATATCAGACTTACCTTTCTCTCTACTTTGTGTAGGAGGAGTTTTCAAATTGGAACTATTTTTGCCTGAAGAATATCCAATGGCTGCCCCGAAGGTATAGTGGTTTTTAAGAGGAATCTTTCTGATGCATTTTGTTTTTTGGCTATCCTTTTTTGCCCCCTTTATTCTTTTGGCTATTGCCATTAATTTGATTTTGAGATTAACTTGTTTGAAGCAGTGTCATAAAATGGAGATCTCTGAAAGAATGCACTGTTCATATTTTTGTGGCAGACAAAATACAGTTGATAGGACAAATGAGCTGTGTTGTGTATCTCCCTGTCTTTTTAGCCCCAACAATAATTGATATTCTGGAAGGAAAATGATATTTTGACTTGGTTATCATATTTTTCTGTTTATATAGTTGAGTATCTGGAAAGTTAGTGAAGGTTCGAGATCATCACTTGTAGAGGCTTTGGTTAAAAAGTACTTGATAGAGAGAGTGAAGCTTTAATTTGTAGCTGATTTCACGTGGGATGCCAAAACCTTCAAGCTAGACGCACTGGATGATCTCCTTTTCATTTGGGAAGGTTTTCATCCCCTTTTTGCCCATATCATGCTCCTTTAAATAGTAGCCTTTTGTCTGTTAAAACCTTTATTCTTTGGTCATTAAGGGAAGTTCGCGGAGTTGAAGCTATTCCTTCATCTGGAGTGTTCCCGAGTCTTCAACACTTATATAGCTTTTTGTTGGTTTCTGTCTCATTGCAAAGTCTTGACTAGCCTTCCAGTGTGGTATGGCTAAGGAAGGGACACTTTTAACACTTAAAAGCTAAGAGCTCGATATGATACAATATGGGTTGCCTATCTTGAAGTAATGACTATCATAGCTTAAAATAATTTAGACCATTTTTCTTGTTTGATCCTCCATGTTCTGGATCTTCATATTAGTGGATTTATTGTGCCTATAATCATTAATTACTGATACAATAAAGGGGCAGACTGGATAATGTAAAAGTAGAACGTGGAAATGCCTCTATTGGCTAGCCTATCTACATCACCATTAGCGGCAAAAGCTGTTAATCTGTTGAAAATGACTCCTTTGTTAATTTCTCTTGGGACTGTGCCAATGCAAGCTGTGAACTACTGTAGTGCATCTACAGTGAACCTTCTTTTTTCTTTATTGATGTCATTAGAAGACGCCTAAAGTTAATTATTTTCATTATTGATGTCATTAGAAGATGCTTTACACTCATTATCTAACTCTTTCAGGGTTGTGCTTTCGAGGGGAATACAAATTCTCGATAGTTGTTATGTCAATAACAATAGTTGCAGTTTCGGTCAATGGTTAAGGGAAAAGTTGAGGGAAAATTTGAGGGCTTCATTCCTGTTTGGCACTTTACTAGATTAGTAAAAGTCAAGTAAAGCATCCATTTTTCAGACAAAGGGGTCACATCAATAACACTTTAATTCAAAATCCCCTCCGTCTTTTTCAAAAAAAGTCAAAAAGCAACCTCCTTTCTCTACTAAAAGACAAAAAAAGCTCCACTTTTCTATACAAGAAATCAAAAAGATTCCATACCAAACAACTAAAAACAAAATATCATCATAACCCTATTATATTTTATTTTCTCTTGATTTGATGCTTTACTACACTTTATTTCACATGTAAAATTACCAAACGGTAAGTGGAGGAATAATGAAGCCATATCACTTGAATGGCCCATGCCCAAATGGGTTTTGACACCATTAAAATTTATGTATGTTTTTATTAATGATGGCCAAGTCACGGGTCAAACAATTCCGAATCACGTGGAATTGGATTCATTAGATTGGTAACTGTTTTGAAGGCCTGAGTTTGTGAGGTTTTGACTCATATTAAGAAAGTTTCCTTTTTTTTTTATTAATTGGTTGAATTGAGAAAGTCATTACCCACTTTTTAACAGGGTATAGGTAGTGATGAATTTTAGTAGTTATTTTTGTTAACTTTCTTGTTATTATATTGAGATGGCTAGGATTTAATTATATTCATTAATTGTGTTGATCAACTAGGGTTTTATGCTATTACTTATAAATGATATGTAAAGACCTTGTCAAGGGAATTGACGTTTTTGAAATAAGATGTCTTTTTTTTTTTTGGTTCTTTTGTGGAAGACCATGTAGTTTCCTTAGATCTTGTCCAATAATGGTTTTAAACAATGCACATATCAATTACGAAATCGGGTTTTCTAGATGTTATTTGCAGCTTTGATCAATTCATTTCTAAAACCTGTTATCACCGATCTAAGCCATCATTCTTTCTTCCAATTTAGTTATATTTCTGTTATTTTTCTGCGAGTCCTTTATTACATACGATTTGTTGAGTATAATATTCTTTAGGCCTTTCTTATGATCTCAAGGCTGATTGATTTGATGCTTTTCATTTTTTTTTTCTTTTTTCCTTTTAACCTGGTATCACTGATCTGAATCAATATTCTTTCTACTGATCAAGTTATATTTGTGCTATTTTTCTTAGTCCTTTTTTATGGTTGATTTGTTGAGAGTATAATATTCTTTAGGCCTTTTTTTTACTTTCTCAAGGCTGATTTGATTTGATGTCTTGCATTTTGTTGGATTTGGTGGGTGCGATTGGTTCTCTAAAACAAAAAAATCTAGTCAAACATGCTACTAGATTTTGCTTTTCCATGCTTCCCCCTTGATGATTATCTTCATTTCCTCTTATCCTTTTGTCTCTAGTAGAGGCAATCAGTTAAAGAGGCACAAGCTATGTAAATGATTACAATGTCTACTAGCATAAGATATCTGTAGAAGTGAACATACTGCAATTGTGTACTTGTCATTTGTGTACTTTTCCATTGCCTGTAAGGCGTTCATTTTGAAGCAGTGTCAGATGTCATTTGATTTTTTTATTTATTGCACATATGGTACTCATCTTCTCTCCGCGGCTTGTATAATTGTATGGTATCATGGAAGTTTAGAAATTTGGGAATTTTCTTCCTGGCAATGGATTTGTAAGTTATTTATAGAGGAAGAGACTAGGGAATTGGTTGGAACTTTCAACAGTGAAAACCAATATCCTTATCGGTGCATAGATTCCTGGTTTAAGCCTGCCCTGTCTGTGTGCTTGTTTCAGTTAATTTAAACTGCATTTTGATTCATCATCCTCATTTTGTCCTGAACTATGAAATTGGTTAGAACTTTCGATGGTGAAAGCAAATATCCTTGTTGGTGCATATAATCCTTGCTGAAGCCTGCCCTGTCTTGTGCTGTTTCAGTTTTGTTATTTTAAAATGCATTTTGATACTTCATCCTCATTTTTTCCTCGAAACAGGTTCGTTTTCTCACAAAAATATACCATCCTAACATAGACAAGGCAAGTAGTTCCAATCCTTTCATCTCTGTTTTTCTCCTAATTTGATTTCATTGCCTGTAAAAAAAGTTACGCTTTCACTTGTGCAGCTTGGAAGAATATGCCTTGATATCTTAAAAGATAAATGGAGTCCTGCTCTTCAGATTCGAACAGTATTACTGAGGTGATACAACTTACGTCATTCTATTTTTTGACATAGTTAATATGTTTTGAAAATAATGCAAATCATCAATTAAAATTTCTGTTCTGTTTTGATTAAAATGTACCATACCTGTAAAGAAACGTACAGTTGCAAGTATAGAAAGTCAGAAATAATTGGTTCATATTCTGCCATTGTTTTAAGCTTTAGTCTGTTTCTACTATAATCTTAGAACAGCGGTGTCTGATAGATCTTTTTATTTTTTCTTGACCTCTTGACATTTTGCTGGCCCTAATGTTCAGCGATGAAGCTCCCACAGAATGACTCTGGAAATTGAATTTATTTGGAATATGTTATGTATTGATTTTTGCTCTTAACAGTAAAGTTGTTGAATTCTATTACACATGAGTGATGCATGATGTTTCACCAATATGATCATTCATCGTTATTAACTTGCTATTACTATTCAATGTTAATTTATCAGGCCCTAAAACCAAATGTTTGGAGTTTGCCGAGGCAGTCAGATTAGTTTTGAACCACTTGTGTCTTCTGGAATGTTTGGATGCCTGGTAATCAGTGTCCTTTTTTCCCCATGTAGTGTTGTATTCATTGGATAGTCGCGAATGCGGTTTGTATAGGCTGAAATGGCCGAGTAATTTCAGTTCAGATTCTGAATAAATTCGACCCAGATTTCAGTCAAAACTTTTTTATAGAAGGGAGGGAAGGCCTACTGTAGTGGGAGGCAAGAAAAACAGAGGAAAAGGAGACGGAGAGAGGGAGAGGGATGGATGTGAAGGTGAAGAAATGAAAAATCTTGATGCTTTTGATATGCTTGTGAGTTGGTGTTAGTTGACTTTAAACCGCTAGTTTAGTGGCGTAAATTCATGGCTCAAATTCTCCTTGCTTCTTGGATTGTCTTGGTCTTTGCCTCATTCAAAATGTCGAGTAGCAGGATCCTATTTGACGATCAGTTACCTTTGAAAAAGAAAATCGTACAGAAAGAACCCTTTCTGTGGGATTTATAGGTGGATTTTCACCACTGTGTATTTATTGTTATAAAGTTTTGCTCATTGCTTGTCAGCTTGTTGATAGTGGGCACAAATTTTGCTTCAACAATTGGTACCTAAAAACCCATTACTGGCTGAAATTTGTCCTTTGGTGGATTTAAGTTTTTCATCATACTTTTATCCTGTTTTCTGCAGCATACAGGCACTTCTGAGCGCTCCAAACCCGGATGACCCTCTTTCTGAAAACATTGCAAAGCATTGGAAAACGAATGAAGCCGAAGCTGTGGAAACAGGTATTGATGGTTTCTTCTCTCACTTGCAATATCGATTTTGCTCTCTCGTTCACCGTTTTGGTGTGATACTGCAGCAAAGGAATGGACCCGTCTATATGCAACTGGGGCATGATGGATGTGGACTCCTGCGTGGTGAAAAGTGCCTAGTGTTGAAGTCTTCGTGCCTGCTTTCACTTCAGAATTGAAATGGAACCATTGAATGTGGGACTAAGCAAATGTTAATCAGCTCTCAGTCTTCAGTCAAATTACTACAAATCATTCCCTCCCAAGGCTTGTCTTGGTGTTTGTACGATTAGTTTAACTACTCTCCGATAAGAAACTCAAGCTTTCGTTGTCCCCTAGCATATTCACACTCTGCCTGGTTTATCATTTTGTATAGCCGAATATGCCTTTCATCAAATACGGAAATGGTGCTGAATTCCACTCAAATTTTGATTGATTGAGAGAGTACATTTTGGAAGAAAGGGAAAACATAGATGCACTACTTTTAACTCATATAGTTTTAGAACAACGCCATGTGTTTCCCTCGTTAAATTGGATGCTGATGTGAAAGGGACCCTTGGGCTGGAGTCCATGTACAGGCCCCCTTTGATCGGTGTATTCCCTTAATTCTCTGCCTCGTGATTTGGCACTGGCCTATTGTTGACAGTCATGCTTACAGTTGGGTTGAATTTAGAAAAAAAAAATAAAGGGTTTTTCCCTAATGGTCACCATTTGCTGTCGATTTCCGCACATGGTGACTAAATAGAGAGATTTATGCAGAAGTTCTCCATAATGCATTTTTGCAGCATCACAAAACTTTTATTGAATTGTGCTATATATTGCATAAAACTCACCTTTTTCTTTGCATTTCAATGCCTGCTTCCAATAATCCGAATGGAGAGCCTTGGTGACCAGGTGTGAAAATTGAGCGTGCACACACACACAAATAATTAAAGATAGATAAATTAGGTATAACTGAGGCAGAATTGAAGGGCTTCAACATGGAGCTGACTTTTTCATGATGGGATCTTTCCTCCACCCTACACTAATTGTAGGCATGCCACTAGTTGGGTCTTTTGAGTAGGGCGGCATATGAATGATATCCAGAATGGATGTATGTGAGAATCGAGTCTAAGGCTAGATCTGAGGAGAGCTCTTGAAGCCTAAGCTCCATGTTGGTTTGCTTAGAAATACAAGATAATTCACAGTCAAATGAGCTCCAAAAGAATTATTAAAGAGGCGAAGGGTGATGATTTACGGTCGTAATGGGACCTTGACACTTTTAAGACTTGAATTATGTAGGTGATTATTGGATATTCATTCCCATCTTTCCTTGATTCTTAATTTTTTTTTTGCCTCTTAAACCTCTGCAAGTCATAGAATGCTTATGAATCAAATTACATAAAACAAACATGCCGCTAATGTCAAAAGGACTAACCTTTCACTGTGTTCAGTGGCAGACTATATTTGTTATTTCTCATTAGTCATAACCTCAACCGAATAAGTGCTCAAATTACTGAGAGACAACTGTGGGAACAATTGTGTGAGGCTTAATTATCATGGAATGGAAGTGGCTGAATAGGACACCAAAGCAATGAGGGTGTCGATTTGTTTGTCTGGAATAAAAGTATAAAACCCAAATGAGAGTTGTCTCCATTTACGAGTTTATTACGAACCATTTCCCCTGTTTGGATTCTTCAAAGTAGTTTGGAGGCAATTGGTTGAACTAGTAAGTTGAATTGTTGGTAACTCTTTTTATCGTGAATATAAGTTGAAACTAGAAGATCTGACTTTTTCAAATCTTTTAATTTGGGTACCACTAATGGATGGGTTGCAAGGTCGCGATAAGACCACCTACACATGCAAAGAAACAACTGTCTATGTACAAGAGAGAGGACCCAAGGTTTGAACTCTTGGCAGAGATCAAACTCTTGACCGTGATCGTCTCAATACATGTAGAAAACACACCATCTTCGTGGGCAGCCAGAAACAAATGAACGGCCACTACCGATAAAAAAATAAAAAATAAAAAAAAGGCCTAGGCAAGAATCTCTTATTATTATTATTGTCGTCATCGTTGTGGTGGTGGTCGTGGTCGTCCTCTTGAGATATACAAGGGCATGAAATTAAGAAGAAATTGCTAGAAGTTTTCAAAATTTAGAAATCCGATATATTTATTATTGTTATTGTTATTGCCGTAGTCGCCGTCATCATCATCCTCTTAGATATACAAGGGCATGAAATGAGGAAGAACTTATTGGAATTTTTCAAAAATTAGAAACCCAATATTTGGATTTTAGTTTCTTGAAAATGCTTTTTTTTTCTATAATCATGCATTCCATGTGGAAAATCTCATGGAAAACAATCCTTTTGAAAACCCTTTTTTTTATTACTTGGAAACTTGCCTTGTGATTTTCTTTATATTTGGATTTCCATGTCGGATAAGTTGAAAGGGAAGTATGAATTTATAAGAGATTCCCTTTATAAATCAATAGAACTAGAGAAGGAATAATGGTTGAGGAAGTTGTAAAGCTTTGTCTGGATATGTGTATGGTATCACATGGGCCTTTAAGTGGGCTTGGTCAGTTTAAGAATATTCGGACAAAAGGTCACAACGGCCAGTTACGCAGACGCAGTTGTCTGGCCCACAAAGAAACATGTAAAGTCTATATGAGTATCTGACATTTGCAATTTTGCACGCCCCAATGTGACACAAGAAGAAAAAAACATTTCTTCTTTTTGCAATTTCTAAATTTAGAAATGTCAATTGTTATTCAATAATGAACTAGTCTAAGAGGCAATTAAATGTTTTCCTTATTTTAAAAAAGGGTAATATTCAGGTGGGAACTGTTCTCACATATTATGTGGAAACCGTTCTCACATATTATGTGAGAACTTTTTTGTGGGGTCCAATTATGGGCCTCATTTGGGGATGGGACCAGGGGGGATGGAAAGATCTACGTGAGACCACTCCAAGTATCAAATTTGACCCTAAACCCATACCCCTAACCCCTTCATCCGTGGCCTACAAGTTTAATGACTTCATATTCAAAAAAATATTCAACCCTCGATTCAACGGTTCAGTCTATTCGGATGTGTGCCAATCCTTGGGATTAGTGATTATCAAGGGGTTTCCTATTGGTTGCTATGTTCGGATGAGTTGCTAGTTGGGCCCAGCAAAAAAATTCTCATTTAATATGTGGGAACTAATTCTCACTTGAATATTTCTCTTTAAAGAATGGCACAAGTTTCAAAGCTTTTTAAATTAGTCAATAAGTTTTCAATTAAGGACATACTGTTATTTGATAGTGTTTTCTCTATAACCTTCTCCTTCAATATTTTTTTAAAATACCTAAAGCACCCTCTTTTTAAAGCCATGACATGGTTATAGCAGCCACTATATTCAGCCAATTGCCGTTGAGATGCTAGCTGTCATTGATCACTTTGAGGATATCGTCAAGAAAAGAAAGAGAATATAGAGAAAGTGAATGAGAATTTTATTTTATTAAAAGATGATTTGGGTAATTTAAACTTTTTTAAGGGGAAGCTTTGCCGAAAATAAGCTTCCTTAATTGAAAACTTTATGAAAAACTTAAAAAATAATTTAAAAGGGTTTTAAAACTTGTATCCTTGCCTTAAATAAGGTAAAAATTTAATGCCTTACTTGAAATTTCCCCTTTACCCTTTCTCCACACATAGTTGAAGTGTCCGCGGCATCTTTAGTGTGGATCTTCCAGTTGGAAAGTATCACTCCTGTCTTTTTCTTCACCCCAATTAAAACAATACCAATGTGCTCTAAGTTGGCTAAAGAGGATGATTAGTGCATATAGGGTGCAACAAGGACGACCCACCAAACACATAATTAAACAATATATGCGGCGGCCCAAGATTGGGTAAGTACCACCAAACCTTACCTACTTAACCACAAAAATCAATTCTCGTCTCTTCCTTCAACCCTATCATCAAGATCCCCCATTCAACCCTCCAACAACCACATCTGTCACCAATGACGCACACTTTATTGAATGAACGCCATATAACCCTTTTACAGGGAGATGTAGTTTCACACCTTCCAAATTCATTGTCAACCAATTAAGGAAAATTTAAAATGGGTGCCCACTTGAAAAAAATGGATTCATATTATCAACTCATTCAACATTTTTTTATTCATATATTAGGCCAAAACTTAAGTACTCTTTTACAGAAAAAAAAATACACATTTTATTTTATTTGAATGATAATACATAGAACAAGAACACAGACAATTTTTTTGAAAGGAGGAAAAAAGACCCATGAGCGGATTAGGCTGATGATCGAGGGATAGTAACATCTCTACAAAATGTAAAAATTGGGCGGGGCCTGAACTATTATTGTCTTGAGGCCACTCTGGTGGTGTCTTTGGTGGTGGGCATTGGAGGAAGGGACTCCCCTTTGGCTTCTTGTGGGGGAGGTGGGAGTGCAAAGGAAGTGAGGTCCTTCATGTTCTCATTGTTGGGCAGGAAGTATGGGGTAGGAGAATTGGCTTCCCTTGTCCTTCCTTGCATTGGAACTCTCTCTACTATTTGCTTTCGCAGTATATCATGGAGCCTTCCAAATAGCTTTTGCTTCACTGTCTCAAATGCCCGGTCCAGATTTTCAATCTGCATACCCCAAATACCAGTTAGTCAACTCTACAATTATATATAAAAGAAGATGATTTTCAATTCAAATTCTCTCTGTTTCTTACTCTCTAAATCTCGATTGTTATTGGCAATATATCTCTGATGCCTTTTAGATGGATCTTTAATAGTAATTATGTTGATTCTTATATCACTCTACTTCTAATGATCAATTAGCATTCTCATGAATTCCTGAGCTCAAACAATTTAGTTGAAAAAAGCGACTTTTCACATAGCCAGCTTAGATAGCTAATTCCCAGGGACTTGTTTTTCTATGATAGTATTCCAAATCTAAAGTCACCCCAAGTCCGAGTAGTTTCAAAGGCAATAAACACACCCATGTTTCTTTCTAATACTTAAAAAAGAGAAATGAAATAGCCCCACCAAACTATCATAAATAAGACCTCATTGGAATCCATCACATGGCTACTTTTAAGATAAAATATTTTCCAACAATACAAAGGATGAAAGATGAGGGTGACTTGCCTGCTCAGTGGCATTTACGTTGTACATGAACAGACCATAATAGAGATCAAAGCTGTCACTGACTGTATTTTCGGTCTGCAAACAAGAGTGTGATAAAAGCATACATGTCAGTGACCAAACATTTCTTTGTAACATGTGAGGGTGAGGAATCAATTCTACATTTGGGTTTGGATGAGATGAATTCTTTTCTTACCAGCTGCAACAGAGTCTCATAGCCTTTTGTATTAATGGGTGTGGACTCTAGATTAAGATGTGACAAGATCCTACAAAACAACAACAAAAAATTTTTTTGCTTATGTAAGAAGCATTCAAAGTGGTAAAAAAGATGTGATTTTTAATTTCAGAAAACACAGGTAGTTATGTAAATTTCTCAAAAATAATTACAATTCTCCTTTCACTGACATAGTAATTTCAAGCAATTATTTTGAAAACACCCAAATCTTTCAACATTCTAATTTACCTTCCAATTGTGTGAGTTATAAATTGGCTGCCAGCAGCATGTCGATCATGTTCTTCGCACGACATCTCCACCATTCGACAACCCTGAAATTTCCAATATTTACAAGGAAGGGTCACATATATTTCAACAAATGGACAAATGGATGCCTATTTTATCACTGGATTGTTTTTAAATCTATAGAAATGTGTTCAATTGACTATTTCCAGGATAAGACCAAGTCAAAATCAGCTACTATATGCACCATCCAACAAAAATTGTTTATTTATTTATTAAAAAGAAATGGCAGTTTCCGCGTAATTGCAGACCTAAATAGCACTACTAGGTTTTAGAAGAAGTCTTGTGTTTTTTAAAGTCACCTGTTGCAACTTGCCCATATTTAAAATATAAAACTAGGATAGAATTAGAATACTACAATAGCTAGTAAGGCCCGCCACTACTAAAGTTTGGCTAGTTCAACAAACTTGGGTTGCATTTGATGTCTGAATGTCATTGAAATGCATTGAATAAAAATTCAAGCATAGCCCAAGTCCAAGTATGTTGAACTAGAAAAACTTCACTGGATTTTTCTAACTTTTAAAAAGGTAAAGTTAGAAAAAAGTCATTTTGTTCACCTCATCTACCTCTGATTCTTTTGATTTCAACATAAAGTAAAGCCATAAGATAAGGGTGGACATGAAAGAAACATTGTGTGCTTGCTAAAACGACGAGCAGAGATTCAAACACTATTTAGTTCATTTTTTAATCATACAAAAAGGGGCCAGCTCTCCTAAGCTCAGGTAGGATTAGGTAAGCTCAAGTGTGTCATAGAGCTCACTTGGAGACCACATGGGGATGGGGTGGGGGATTTCAAGGACTCCCTCCGATCTTCCTCTTTGCAAAAAAATCAACCGCAACCGTGATTTCTATCATCTCCATATGGGCCCAAAAGTTTAATGATCAATAATCCATTCGGATTCGGATTAATACATAGTCAATCCAACGGTCCAATAAATTGGTTATAACCGAAAGTTGGTGGACATCATGTGCAATTTAGAGGGTTCATGTGTAAGGTGGGCCCTATAAGCATGTGCTTCCGAAACTTTCTCCTGAGCTCAAGCTAGGGAGAGCCTTATTCTTAAAAAAAATATAAAAAAAAATAAAATAAAATAGTCGTGTTTGAGAACTATAGTTCTAGGCTGTTTATGTATTTTGTGTAGTGTAAATTGTAAGGCGTATGTAAGTAAAAGCGGGAAAAAATTTTACTCACCTCATTCTCAAAGATGCTTAAAAACTGAGCGCATTTCCGATCTTGAGTGCCATTATCAGCGATTCTGACTTTATCATAAACAAACGGCAGACCGGCCCAGCCATTTTTTCCACTCTCTGGGCCGAACATTGGGTGTGTGCAGACAATGCCAAATTCAGGTGGAAGAACCTGAAATTGATGGGAATTCATAAATTCAGGCCAATGAAACTTAAGAAAGAAATTACAAACTTAACCCAAAAGAAAATCAGCAGAAGAAGAAGAAGAAGAAGAAAAAAAAAAAACCTCTAAGAAAAGATTCCTGGGAAACTGTTTGACTGACAAGACATCAACAAAAATGGTGTCGGATTTGAGCTTATGCATTGGGATTTTGCGAATAACGGACTCTGTTGATAGAATGGAACTGCACACCAACACCACATCAGGCTGCTCTTCACACATCCTCTCCATATCCCTGTCAACAGATGTTAGAAATAAATTAGATGGTAGATTAGGAGAATACATTTGATCAATTTATACAAGAACAAGACAAGGAATCACTCCATTGAAATCTTAAATCCAAAAACTCATATATATATATATATATATATCCTAATCTAGGTGACAGTAACTGACCCAAAGTACTGGATTCCATGTTCCTTGCAGTAATCTGAGTAGTCGGATCTGGAGGTGGCTAGAACTGCATGGCCCTGTCTCTTTAGTGCATTGGCAATGAACTGACCAAAGTTGCCAAATCCAATTATACCAACCTTGAGGGGCATTTCATCATGGGCGGGGGATGATGGGTAGTCCATGATGGGTTTTTCTATGTGGTTGAAGATCTGGGTGGATCTCCTATTGTCTGGTTGGGGTCTAAATCTTAGCCTTAGGTGGTTGAATTTGATGGAGTTGGGTTCATTTGGGATGGTGAGATTGGTGTGGGAGGCGAAGGACTTTGGTGGGGTTAGGTCTAGGTGAGGTTGGAATTGGATGTTCTTGACCTTGGAGTTGCAGAGATGGAATGTGGCCATTTCTGCTTTTTTGCAGTCCTTTCCTTTGGGCACTCCAAGGGAAGGAGGATGCCAAGGTGGGTATTAAAGGAGAAGACAGTGGAGGGCATTTGGGAACATGCCCTCCTGTTTTTCTTGAAACAACAAGAATGCCCTCATCCTCAGGTGGTCAGTGAATTTGGTTTTGGTTGCATTCTACACCTAATCTACTTTCTTTCTCAAAGTTACTAGCAAAACCCCGTGCTATGCACGGACTACGGAACCACTAAATGCACACACTTATACGAATTATTTTTATTAAATTTATTAATTAGTAAACTTTTGAGTCCTTCTTTTTGTTGCTAATTTAAGATGATTTAAAACGTGCGTCTTCCTTTGTAATAAGTTAAAACTTAAGACCTTATTAAAATTTATATTCATTAATTCTTGGTTAATAAAGTTTACCGTGTGGAAGACCTGCATACTTAAAGTCCATCTATCTAACTAAAAGGACTATGATTCCTTCTTAGATGGTTTATTATTGCCTTCATTCATGTGATGGATGGGATGGGAATGCATTTTTATTCAGTTGGGACCCACATTTCATGTGACTGGGCCCATTGCTTCACAGGTGGGTCATGACTTTTATGCCCATTATGTCGTATTGTTTACAAATTTAACTTCTTTCACCGAACATTATACATGACCGGGCATTATAAATTACCTTGTAATCTATAGGTTAATTAGTGCATTTGTAAAAATACCCTTGGTAATCCAGGACATGGATCCATATGTAAGCACCATAACAATTGTCTTAAACCCAATATTTTATCTTGAATTAGATCCAAATCTAGCCCGATTTAGACCCAAGAATCTGGCCTGGTTTAGACCCAATATTCTGTCTTGAATTAGACCCAAAATTGGCCCGAATTAGACCCAATATATTTGTCATTAATGAACTGAAACTCTAGCCAATTTCAATCCCTTTCAGGCCAATAATGAGAGAGTTTACTTAAGGAAATCTGGGCAAATTGTAACTCAATAATGAGACAGTTTGCAATTTCAGTTTGAGCTAAAACCCATTTAGAGAATACAGTTTGGGTCAAGTCTTAGCCTATTTAGAGAAACCAATTTGACTCAAGTTGTAACCCATTTGTAATCCCACCATAGACCAATGTAGACAATCAAGCTAGAATCTAAATTCATTCTCTGCTTGGATAAATTCAACACATTTGTTGAAAACCCAACATATTTAATGTTCTGATTGAATCGGGGTTATGGGTTCAGGGTACATGTTTAGTGAAGCCCAACCTGTATGTTTGATGTAACCCGATTTATTTTCAACTCTCATTCAAGCTAGTTCTGAAACCATTTATAGTCACCATTTGAGACCATATTTGTAGAGCCACCTTTGGTTATGTCCTACTGCTTTACAGTCACACTTAGGCCCATGATACAGATTTATAGCTCTCATTTATTGGCCCATTTAAAGCCATACTTGGGCTAATTTTAACCCCTTTCTAAGGACAAACTTGGGTTGAGTCTTTAACCTCAACCCATTTTTATTTGGCCATTTCTTTTTAGCCTGTTTGGTCATGGGTTCAGGCCTGTATTCATGAAAAACCTTTTATTTTTTTAGCTAATTCACTGTAACTAATTCCTATTTGTAGCCAAATTATGGAGTAATTATAAGTCTATTCACAGAACTGATTTTTAGTTTTTTCATAGAAGCTTGATGAGCTAGTTTTCAGTCCATTTAGGACTCTCTTTTAGTTTGTGTTTCAGCCCACCACATCTATCTATTTGGGGTGGTTTTTTTTACCAAATTAGAGCTCTAGACTTGACCAAACTCTCAACCCATTTATTGTAGAAATCTGGTTGTAACCCAGCCTAATTTCAGCAATTGTTGAGATAAAATCTAGTCGAGTTTCAGTCATTGTTTGGGAGATTTAAAGCTCATTCAGTTTTACAGATGTTCAGCTTGTTTGGATATGAGGACCCAAGTTGTTTGTTTAGGGGGATTTAAATTTATTTGGGTATTTGGTTCTGATTATTCCAAGGTGTTTGGTTGGGAGTATTCGGTTTATGGGCTGTTTGTCTAGGGTTATTATAATTGCACCGGGCTGATTTTCAACTCATTTGCAATTATGGCTTTGCCTGAACATGGAAACAAAATATGTCAATATGTGAGGTGAACTAAATTCAAAAGGCTTTTGGCCACTCAATTCACAATTTTACATTTTCGTTCACAGTGCCAGTGACCTCAACCCAGAACATGGAAAAACAATTTGGAATATAGATAAACAGAACACAAAAAAAATCCCAACCCCTTTCCAAATCCCAAACAGTCTCCTTAGCAAAATCACGTTCTACAGAACCCATGGCTTCAGTTAGACATAAAGATGGAGGAAACAAATATTAAATACAATGAACGTATTCAATATATTATAGAAAGACGGAAATCGAAGGAAATCTTCTCTCCTGCAGAGCCCAAATAGTTGATGTGCAGAGAGCCAACCCTTGAAGTGTAGCAACGAAGAAAGCTATATTTCTTTTCTTCTCCTCCTTTCCTGTCAGTCTTTATTTTTTCACATTTCATGTATTTGGAGTAGGAGATAGGAGAGCAGTTACGAAGTGAGAAGTTTATTTTTTTTTCTAGAGGAAGTTATGGGTTCAGTTAGTTTAGAGAAAGGATAGTGGAGAGAGAGGAGAGTGGAGAGAGAGGAGAGTGGAGAGAAGAGACTTGCAATGGATGGAGATATTGACAGCTGTTCTGATGTATTTTAAAAAATCAGGATTTTTAGTTTGGAGGTCTTTGGTTAACCGAAGACAAACCACATTCCAATAGAGATATAGATTCAACTAAGAACAGTCATCACTTATTTGGCAACCAAAAAAAAAAAAACAAGAAAAGATTTTGTGCATCATGCAATACTTTACCTTATTTAAGAAAGGGTTAATAATTTACATATGATTGGATTTTTGAGTGGTTTGAATTTAAAATATTGGCTCCTCTAATAAACTTATGGAGTACTAATAGTTTAAATTCCATGATTATATTTTCAACCATTACAAGTAAATGGTCACAAAGTTCGAACGGATTTTTTGTGGACTCACAGAAAACTTAGTTTATTTTTCTAGTTTTATGCACCATACATGAATACTATAGTCTAGAAAAGCATTAATAGATCATAAAACACATGCTCTAAATCTTAGTAGCAATTTTATTTTTCAAATATTCCTAAGATCTCAACAACATCTCAATAGATTTTATTTTAAACCTTTTGAGACTCTCGGAATTTAGGTAGTTTCTTTTTTAAACCCTTCAGGATAGATTCTAAATAATTTCTTTTCATTTTTAGACCTTCTAAAATCTTAAAAATATCTGAATAATTTCCTTTTTAAAACCTTCGAGAAATCTAGAGAATTGTTTCCTTTATATGCATATATAAGATATGTAAATGGATTCACATAAGTAAACCCAGTGGCGGATCCGAGATTTTAGTTTGAGTGGAGCAGATGATAATCATAACCAACTACCTATAATATCCACTTAAAGCATAGTTTTTAAAGACATGATTTTCATTTTTTTTTTAAAGTAAGCATTCCTACTACTAATACCAAATTTGTAAATAAATGAATACATCTCACAGAAAAATAATTTCCCACACATACAATTAATAGAAACCAAAATCCAAATGAAAACTAAATAACCGTGGACATAAAATATGACAAAAAATCACACCATCAAATGAAAACTTCTCACATGCAAATGAGAAAGATGCTTCATATTAATAAAAAGAATTAAAGCCGCATAAAGGAAAATATAATAATAATAATAATAATAAGGCTTAGGGAAGACCATAGAATCAATCCGTTCTAACATTCTTATGCGAGACTACAAAATGGTTCATCTTATTTACCGCGCCTATGTCTGCAAAAAGACCTAGGGTAATTAGGAGTTTGCATGAGAGCTTTGGAACTCTTTGATGGCTAGTTTTTATATAAGTGGGGTATGGGCTGGGGCCCTCTACGAATACTTTGGAATTTCTAGATCCGACCTGGGGCGGTCACCCCAGGTCATCATAATGTGGGTCCGCCACTGAGTAAACCTTCTATTCTGATCGGTTTATTTAGATTAATTATGATGATTGAGATCACTTTGTTTAATGAATGTATATTTTATAGTAATTGTGTTGGTTCTTATTAATATATATCTTTTTATTCGTTTTGAGGGTGGATGTAGTAAATTACTCTCTCAGACTCTCTAATTGTATATATTTTAAATCTCTATAATTATCCCTCAGCTAATAAGTTCTTAATTAACTGATCTTAGCAAGGATACTTTCTTTTGGTATAATGATTATAAAAGTAAGACAAGTGGGTGGAGCATATGTTCACAAAATCGAAGGCTTTGGATACACCAAATTAACACTCACAGTTGAGTGGTGTTGGCATTTAATTAATTATATATATATTCAGGGATTGATCTCTTGATCTCTAAGTTGTAAGTAATATTACTTCTGACCAATTGCTTAACATAGAGAAAAAAAAGATATTGGAATACATTTATTTACTTACTTAAAATTTCACTAAAAAAGGAGGGTTAGGGAAAAATATTATTAGAACCCAATCATGATCAAACAGACATATTTGCTTCAAGGCTTGGAATTGGAAATACAATAGAATATAGTAGCCCTCTCTGTGGTTCTAGTCAAACATGGTTGGCCGGTGAGAAATATATATGGAGGAAAGAGTATTTGGTACTTTAATCTATTTCCTGTTGGTTTACTTCTGTGCATAGCTAAAGTGACCTCAGAGTGGCATGTTGCAGAGGGTCTGTGCGTTGTAGCCCACGTTTCATCATTTTTCTCTGCTAAGTTCAACCTTCGGCTTCTAGTTTTTGACAGGCATTTCGCATGCCCTACCCGTGGCATGATGCAGATAGAGATCGATAGATAGTCCTACTTTCTCTGCAATTACATTGTTTACTGCAATTTTGTCCATTGTTTTTGGTTGGTGATGTAGTAAGAAAGAGAAATTTATCAGGACTAGCAAAAGAGATTTATGAGGACTACATGTTTTCCCATCCAAGTCTTCTATGCCCTATTGAAATTACATGGCAAGGATTTTGTGGTTTTTTGACGTGTACGTGCAAGAAAGAAGATTATGTGGTTTCACTTCTGTTGATGGCCAAGATTGAGAAACCTGTACCGTCTGTATTGGAATCCCACACGTAAAAAACTTTACCCTTGAAAATTACCTGTCTAAAATAGATTGAGATTTGAGATCTAATTAATAGCTGTTTTTCTTTTCTTTTCTTTTCTTTTTTTTTTTTTAACCTCGGCTAAGGGCAGATGGTCCAACTGAAATTTCAAAAGGCCCCTTAAATTTTGTTTTAAAAATAAAAGTGTATATATTTCTATAAGAGCGTAGAAAAACCCCTCAAATTATATTGGCCAAGGGGTCTTAAATGACACATTAGTATACATTTATGACTGCATTTTTTTTAGTACTCCAATTTTGGAGGCTGAGAGTGAGACCCAAGAGCCTGGCGTAAGTAGAAAAAGAAAGTCCTCACAAAGAAAAAACAGCCCACATAGGTGGGAACTGGGAAGAAAGATCCCATTTCAAGATGAAAGATGGTCGACTGTGACCATTCAATCTCTGGCCTTTTGTCCTTTTGTCCGTTTGTCTCGAACAGTATTTGTCACTAAGCCACACAGTAGAGCTCGTGAATACGGGGAACATTACATGGTCCCTACTCGTACGTAGCTTTACGCGGTGTCACGACTAGTGACATTGTGCACATGCACATTGCACAGCAATAAGGAAACCAAAAATAAGATTTCTTTACTTTTAGTGTTCTTTCATTTAATAATACTCACATGAAAGCTGGTGGAATGGGACAAGGTACGTGTGAGTTGGGCATTTATTTGGATTAAGCGAGTGCCGCTAAGAGATCGTTTTTCTATACTCATTTACATATATAAATGGTGAATATGTATAATATTTTTGTATTTTGTGTGTAAATTAGTTGTGTAGATACTGTGAAAATGGATTAGATTTGAACACCTGTTAAGGTGGGAAAAGAGAATACTAAATCATATATAATTTCAAATAATACCCGTTTGAGGCGCACGGTTTGGTTTTTGGGCAGTCTTCGTTAAAGAGGTTCTGAGTTGGAACCCCAACGCATTTAGAAAAAAAATAATAAAATAGGCATTTTCATCAAAGAGATTATGAGTTCGAAACCCCCATCCAACGCATTTATAAAATAATAATAAAAGATGCGTCAAGACCGATGAAACCTGTGAATATTGAAAACTCTCCTTGCGTCTCATCCCCTTTATGAAGGTAACCTCTCCATTTCTCTCTCTTGCCTTGTTAAAAAAAATTATAAAATTTATTTACTCTATAGGTTTATTCTTTTATAATTTGATTCTGTATCATCTCTTTCCGTTTAAATTTTTTTCTTTTTCACGTGTAGGATGATGAGACTTGAAATTAAGTAACTCCAATGATTTTTAAGGAACAAAATCTGCAAGACAAAAGAATAGAAAAAAATAAAATAAACGTATTGATAGTAAGAATTTTAATGGACGATCTGTAAGATAAATATATCAATGATTTTTCTATCAACTTTTAATTAGAACAATTACCTTATTATTTTATGCAAATTGAATAATAAATTAAGATAATATTGAACTAAATATTAATTAATAAAAATATTAATAATAATCTAATTTTTCTTAACCATCAGACTATAAACTCATATTTTCTTAACCAAACTTGTTGGGATGCATTTTTTTAAAGATGATCATTGTTAGAAATATATATATTTTTTGAAAAGTATATTTCATGTTGAAAGACACGTTCTTTTTTAAGGATTTAAAATACAAATAAAAACTTTGATATAAATTAGACCTTTTTTATCTTTTTTTCATATCATTATAGTAGATTATAATTTAATGATTAATAAGTATCATTTATAAAATCATTTAATACATATACACATATCATTAAAACAAATATAGAAAAATAAATCACTTGTATAAATGATGCGAAAATAGTGTTATTAAACAAACATTGTAAAAAGAAACACATGTGTAAACGTTACATACTTAAAATTCAAATATTCATCATTTATATGTGTAAATTGTATTTACATATCCCATGCGTAAAAGACAAACGACCCCTTAGGGAAATAGTCTAGTTGAGTAAAAAACCTACACTAATGTCATTGAAAAAAAAAGAGTAATCTTTAATAATAATTGCATTATTAGTTATCACTGTAGTTAACATGTGTTGATATTGCCCCATATGTAAAACGTGATAAAGAATCTCTTTTTTCTTTTATGATATAGAAAATCTCTTTATATATATATATATATATATATATATTCAAAATGCACTATCACTATATGGTCGGTGGTTGCAAGAGACAGCTCTCTTCGAGTATTTATCATATTTGGGCCCCGACCAGCAGCTAGAACAATGGAATGACCCGGGCCCTTCCATTAGATTTGATTTTCGCCTTTTATATTTAGCTTCTTGATTCATGGTATAGGATCGCCAAATCATTACCAAGCTTTCATGCATGATTTCCCCTTCTTCCTATATGATATAATTCACCCTAATTTTACACCAATTCGAATTATACTCATCCTTCCATCGAATTTGCAAAAAGTATAATAGAAGAAGCGATAATACTTTAAGGCTCCTAAATCAATGATTGTGATGGTACGATTGAAATATATACTTTATATATGCACAACCGTATTCACAATGAGACTTTTCCATCGAGCTATCTTCTTAGTGGGTCTCGCAAGGGTTTTAGAAAAGCCCTTCTCATGCAAGCAACAAGAAATATCCTTATAGGAGCGTCTTGCAGTCTGAAAACCAGCTGAATGTTTCATGGCTTATCAAACCTCTCAAGCATATATTTTTTTTTTTATCACAAACTCCATATGGGTGTGTTGCTAGTTATGAGCATTTCCAATTTAACATTTGGTGGAATAACCAACAAAATAGAAAGAGAACAAAAATCTCACATGTTTGACCTCATTTACTTAATTTAAAAGTCTTCTTTTTTATTAAAAAAAAGGGAATTTAAAAGCAGCCCCTATCTGCATTATATTGAAAGAATGAAAAGAAAAACCCAAGAAAGTGAATCACTCCTCCAAAGAAAATCAGTTACTCAATAGATCTTCATTTCCCACATGTTCTTGTATTCTTCTATTTTTCTCTCTCAAGTACATCACATGCGCATTATTAGCCATGCGAGGGTAGTTTTGTCATATATAATGTCCGCGTGGGTTACGCTGCGGTCGTATTGAGAGAAGGGCATTCGTTGTAATTATAACAGAAACATAGCCCTTTTTTGTATTTGGTTTAAAGCGGATTGGGAAGAGGAAACGCGACCGTGGTCGCGGACTCCCTAGTCCCACGAGTGTAGCGTGGGAGCGCATCACCGTGGGTTGAACTTTTTTTAACTTTTTTTTACCAAAAATAGTCCATATGATGTGACCCTTTTTTTTTACTTAAATATTTTTATTATAAAAATAAATTTGTGATAAAACACAATGGGAGTAAATTTTGTGACAAAAAGTGCCTTTTAATTTATGCTCACTCTCTTAATTATATTTTACCGTATATCTAATTTTTACTTTTATCTAACGGTTTTTTCTTTTTCTATGATTTGAGATCCAACTAACCTTAAATATAAATAGATTAAAGACTGTAGAATCTTACGTCATAAATCATCTCCATGAGTTTGATCATTTGAGGATCCGACTTACGTCTTATTTGGTATTTTTATTTTCATTAATATTTGACGAAGACATCCAAAATTAGAGCCATAAATAGGGATTTAAGTGAAAAAAATGTATTTCGTCTTAAAAGAAGAAATAATAAACTTTTTCCCTTTACTTTTTTTGAGACCCCGCGGCTCTTATTTTTGAAAGTATGGAATTTGGACTTTTGATTTTAAGAAAATTTGCCTCTACTTCTCTAAAGAGGATAAAGGATAAAATCGTGTGACAAACATTCTTATTTTTTTCAAAAACCTCTAACCATTTCAGACATTTGGACAAGTAGAAGTGAGAAATAGAGATGCTAAATAGACGCTCGAAAAAATCATGAGTTAAAGAGTGGAACTCCATAATAGGGCCCACCTAATTAAAATCTAAACGACTAAAAATGAAGAGCATGCTACTCTAGATATTATCTACAAATCTTACTACAAGTGGGTTCAACCCTCATGTAGTAAAATTTATACATAATCCATACATTAGAAGGGCACTTACTTTAAACAGCTCATGTACGTTTCCACCCTTTTAAACTCGAGATTTCTCTAATAAAAAAACCTCATAGGATTCATACCCCACCTCCAAGTGTTTTCGAGCAAATTCGTTTGTAAAGACCAATAAATTAAAACTTGGGTCCTTTTAACTTTTTGTACTAGGGATCAAGAAAATCAATGTTCTAAGGTAGATAATGATTTAGCCTGTGAGGGCCAATTGATAGGACATTAGTATTAGTACAACAATCACTTGCGATATTCTCTGGAATATGCTCCCACCATTAATGGTTGATGATCTTTCAATAATTCACACTATAAAGACTTTTAAACTATAAAGCCTTTTAATTAAATGATTACTTCCTCGTTTTGCAGCTCTAAGCTACTCATGAAGAGTATTACTCAATTTCGGGAAACAAATTAAAATATATTCTAAAGTAAGTGAATGAAAAAATTGAATTTATATAGCCGACTTCAATATAGTTGAGACAAGGCTTTAATGATTATGATATTTTAAACTTTCAGTTGATATTAAAACAAGAGTCATAAATTGGTTATTTCATAAAGACTTAAAAAGTTTTTCAAACTACTTTCAAAGAGGTTCTCACTACTGCCCTTTTTTTTTTTTTTTCGTAATAACTAAATTACCCTTTTAATGACTAGAAAGTAGGTTTTGCAACCTCTTTTTATCTATCCTCTCTTGATGGAAGTAAAACACCTATTTCACTTAAACCAAACCAAACCAAGCCTTTTCCCACTAGGTAGGGTCGGCTATATGGATTTGACGACGCCAATCAAATCTGTTTAGGGCCATGTCCTCCGTTAGATCCATGTAGGCAAGATCATGTTTAATAGTTTCTTTCCAACTTCTCTTGGGTCTCCCTCTCCCTCTCCTACTCTTGGCAAACTCCATGCTTTCACACCTTTTAACAGGTGCCTCTGTTGGACGCCTTCTAACATGGCCGAACCATCTCAGTCGATTTTCTCTCATTTTATCTCCAATCGGTACTATTCCTACTATGCCCCTAATCTCCTCATTCCTAATCCTATCTCTCCTTGTAATCCCGCACATCCATCTTAGCATTCTCATCTCCGCAACTTCCATCTTCTTGACATGATTATGCTTTACTGCCCAACACTCTGATCCATATAACAACGCTGGCCGTACCGCCACCTTATAATACTTTCCTTTAACCTTGAGGGGGACTTTCCGATCACACAAGACCCCCGAAGCACTCCTCCATTTGGTCCACCCGGCTTGAATCCTATGACTTACATCAGTATCAATCCCTCCATCCTGTTGCACCATAGATCCAAGGTACCTAAAGTTTTCTTTTTCTACTATCTTTTGTGTGCCCAAACTTACTTCTATGTTACCAGGTGTCCTACTTTGACTAAACTTGCATTCCATATATTTCGTTTTGCATCGACTTAGCCTAAACCCTTTTGTCTCTAATGTTTTCCGCCACAATTCAAGTTTAGCATTCACTCCTTATCTCGTCTCATCCACTAAAACAATGTCATCTGCAAATAACATACACCACGGCACCTCATCCTGGATATGTCTTGTAATCTCATCCATAACTAGGGCAAACAAGTACGGGCTTAACGCTGAGCCTTGGTGTAGACCAATCGTGATAGGAAACTCCTTAGTTTCGCCGCCAGTCGTCCTTATAGATGTCACGACTCTATCATACATATCCTTTATCGCCTCAATATAAGCGACACAAACTCTTTTCTTTTCCAGAACTTTCCAAAGAATCTCCCTAGGAACCCGGTCATAGGCCTTCTCCAAGTCAATGAACACCATATGTAAATCTCTCTTACCTTCTCTATACTGTTCCATTAACCTCCTCAGGAGAAAGATAGCCTCCATGGTTGATCTCCCAGGCATGAAACCAAATTGATTCTCTGAAATATTTGTTGTTCTTCTTAGTCTTCTCTCAATAACTCTCTCCCATAATTTCATCGTATGGCTCATCAATTTAATCCCGCGGTAGTTCGCACAGTTCTGAATATCTCCTTTGTTCTTGTATATGGGTATAAGAATACTTTTCCTCCATGCATTAGGCATCTTCTTGCTCTTTAGCACTACATTAAAAAGCTTTGTCAACCAACTAATACCATCCTCCCCCAAGCACCTCCATACCTCAATAGGGATACCTATTTCACTTAAACTGGAAAAAAAAATACAATCATACACAGTATTGTGGTTACAATAAGCAACAATGGCCAAAGTCTTCAATCCATCAAAAAACAACAGGTAAGGAAGGAAAACAGTCTTCAGCGCATGGTTCGCATGGAAATAGTGCACAGCAGGTAATTATAGATGCGGAACCCACTCACACGGCTCACTGATATATAGTAACATTTTCTATATATATGATTCTCATGTGAACCGTGCATATAGGAGAATATTCTCCGGTGAGGAATTTATCCACTCCTTTATTTTATTTTTTTAACCCAAGAGAAATTTGAATCGAGATTCGAATTTGGCACTTAATGCATGCATTGGAATGTTTTGGGTCCTTGCGTCGAGTGTTTCCCAATGGCGTCCATGCAAGACTGATTGCAACCCGTATTCATAAAATAAGAAATATTATAAGAGGCTATGAAGATGGGATTGAAAAACCTTTGAGCTTGTAGAGCTTGGAATGATTGTCATTTTAAGAGCTCCACCTTGAAACTTTTAGTAAGTATATTTTGAGGACATCGATCTCTGTATACTTAATTGAGCCCCATCACAGATGCCAACAAAATGAGCCTCACTTCTTGATCCACTGATCCAGAACTGGTACTTCGTTGTTTTATGGAGATGGGATCTGAATATGAGTCAGATCTCGTAATTTGTTGATCATGGATGGAGATCCATCATATACTAGTCAGGTTCAGAATCGAATACATCAAGATTTCGCCTGAATCTGACTGATTTATATCCATAGGCCTAATAAAGGTTTTAGACTTGGGAGATGGCCATAGATACCTAATTATTGGGTCTGACTGGTAGGGCTGCACAGAACCGGACCGCAGACCGGACCGCAGACCGGACCGGATTTACGATTTTAGTGATCCAAATCCGGTCCGGTCCGGACCGGATTTGAAAAACCGGTTATTCTGGTCCGGTCCAGGCCTTTTGGGGTCTGGTCTGTTTTTTTATTATTATTATTATTATTTTTTTTTTTTTTGAGGAGACAAAGCTCGGCGATTATGATCCAACTGGATCCACATCCAAGCAGCGGACGTTGGAGATCAACATGTTGATGAGCTGGCCCAAAAACCTAGTGTGTCCACTTATCTGATGTTCCCCATATGAATTGGGCATTGGCCCTATTTATCCATTTATATGGTCCTATAGGTATCTGGACCTATCCAACATCTGTTGCATTTAGGCACATTGTGATTGGTTGAGCTGTGTTTTGAATCGGTCTTGTTTTCCTAATATCCACCATGGGCCATAGTAAGACTAATTTTTGGTCTGTGGACCATTAATTGTCGGTCTACTTGTTTGTTAAGAGTAGTGTAAAAATACACATTTCTCATTTCTGTATACTCCTTGTTAAGGGGGTGACCCCACCTTTCTTATGATCTAATGATCTTAATCAACTATTCTATGGGCCTTCTCTACTCAATGTAGTTGTAGGTCCGTACGGGCTGATTAATATTTTATTTAGTTTCTTTCTAGATTGAAATAGAATTACGGGGATAGAGCTGATAGGTTAATCCACATACTAATACAGTAATACCCCGGTATAATTCGGTCTTTCACCCAGCCAATATGGATCAAGTACCAATAATATAGCCCATGTAACCATGTGGGCTTGAAAAAAAACGGTTGAGAGAGAATTTATTGCCAAATACCACTGACATGTAATGGAAAATAGTTGAACTCAGCTCGGCTGGACCCAGCCTTAGGGTCTTTTGAAACGCCTGATTTGGGTCTGGAATGTTTGGACTGGACCAGAGCCTAAGTCTTGATTTTGAAATGAAAAAAAAAAAGAAAAAGCATGGAAAACAAAAATTGAAACCGATCTGAACCACATTAAGTGTCCAACCGGACCGGACCGGACCGAAACTCCGATTGTTCAGCCCTACTGACTGGTTTATATCCATACCCAACCCATGATCATTGGGTCACGGTACATTGGACCTCAAGATATTTGGGTATGCATCTGGTTTGGGCCCATGTAATTCCAGACCAGATCTAAAATAGATATGTACACATAAATAATATATATCATATGCATAGATATGTATTATATATGGGGAATCCTCCCCTCAGCTCATGCGCAGGGGAGGAATCCCGTCCGCCCCCTAGGTGGGGCCCACTGTTTGGCCCATCCAAATGGACCAAACAGTGGGGCCCCTTGAATAGCACATGTCCACCAAAACTTGGCCCCATTCGATTAAATTGGACCGTTGGATCGTATGACACACATATAAATATATATATACACCATTAAAATCTTGTGGCCCAGATGGAGATGATAGAAATTAAGGATTGGGCTGATTTTTTGTAGAGAGGAGGGCCCCTGTGTGTGCTTCAAATCCCCCCCATCCCCATGCCTAGGTGGGTCCCTATGTGGGCCCCACGCCCTTGAGCGGACGGGCTTATCGTGCACATGAGCTGAGGAGAGGAGGCCCCATTATATATAGAAGAAAATATATCAAGGATTTTACTGAAAAAAATCCTGAAATACAGCCATTTATCGGGCCCGAAGGGTCTTGGATAAATGTGCAGCACTAATGGGGTCCGTCGGGCCTTTTTTTTTTTTTTTCCTTCTTCAGCTTTAAAAGGAGTGATGCAAACGCTAGCATCGCTCGTCACTGCAATTTCAAACATCTCCTTCTTCTTCTCTTCCTCTTTCTCCGGTTTTCCCCTGCCTTTTTTCGCCAACAGGTAGGGATGGCTGGTTCGAATGAAGAAAGCAAATATGCCTTATGCGGGAATCAACCAAATTATCCCCTCTCTGGTCGAGATTCCCTTGATTTAAGGGATGTTGTTAAGGATTCTATATACAGAGAGGCCCGTGCTTTATTAGTTAAAACCATACCAGGGGAGGAACTTATTAAGCATGTTTTGAAGCATAGGGACTCCACGAGGCCAGTGCAGCTGTCCAAATCAGTGGATGGATCTGCTGCAGTTGTAATCAATGGAAAACCAAAGTTGCCCTCGGATCTCAATGAGTCATTGCAGGTGGTTTTTTTATGAAGTTAGAGAGCCATTAAGATCTCCTTGTGAAACAAAATACAGTTCAATTTCGGCATCGAAGGATGCTCCACGGTTCTCATATGATTGGCGAGAGATATCTCACCCATCGATCGATTCCAGAGATGGCAGCAAATCCACATTGAAACAGAGGGAGCTCCTAAGACTGTCATTGGATAGCAGAGAAGGTTCCATGAGAAGTGATGAGTCAGGCCCAAGTGGCCTAGAATATGATGAGCCAGATCCAAATCCACCAGGGAAGCCCAGGTCCAGATCCACGGAGTGACCAAGTCAAGGCAGGCATCTACGTTGCTTCGGAAGCAATCCCGCTCCTACCAGGTCCTGCGGAGAAATATCGCACCTGCCTCGTCCAGCGCGATGGCAGTTCGAGGAGTTCGAGGGCTCCAAGGACGAACGTTGCTGAAGAGTCGTCCCCATCTGTTAGGGGAGGACTATAAATCAAGGACTTCCACCAGCACTTGCTGGAGGACGGATCTCTCTCTATTCACTTCGACGCTTGTATTCCTCTAGTTTGTAATAATCATTGAGGAAGTAAAACACCACAGGCAATCTCTGCCTTTATGAAGTGGACGTAGGTCATCTTGACCGAACCACTATAATCTCTCATCTCTCTTCATTTACTGCATAGCATTAATTAGATGACCGGTGGTGTCCGAAACCCATTTTTGGCATCATCAAGAAGTAATAATTTTGATACAAAATTGAGAAAGTCAAATCTGTTTCCTGCCGTGAATCTAGAGAAAGAATTGGCGAGTAGCAAGAGACCAACTAGCGTTTTGTAAAGCCGGGTCATTTTTTCTTTCATTTGGTTGGCGGTTTTGTCTCCAAGAAGGATGTGAAATTGGGGTTTTGATTCATTTCTGTTCTTTATTATATGGGCAGAAGATACAAATGGAAAGAAAAAGAAAAAGGTAGGGGAAAACCTGAGAAACAGGAGGAGAGGAAGAAAAAGATATTAGGAGATGTTCTGACGAGCGACGCTAGCGTCTTCCATGTGTTGCCCATAGTGACGCTATCGTCATTTGAAAAAAATATATAAAAAAATAAAAAAAAATTTGGTGGGAGGACCTCGTTTGTGCTGCACGTTTTGCCAGGATCCTTCCGGATAAATGTCTATATTTTAGGATTTTTTCAGTAAAATCGTCAAATATATTCTCTCTTATCTCTCTCTCTCTGTTATAGATGGTCGTGGTGGTACCCAAATTTGGACTGGTTAGAGGCAAACCAAAATGGTATATTTTATTTGATCCAAACCAGTGGTGGGATCAACACATTCAAACATGGATGGTGAAAGTGGCCCTTACTAGAATGAGTGCGAGTCTAAATACCAAAGCAACACGGAAGAAATAAATCGAACTAAAAGAAAACTAGCAAATAAATTTACCAAACACATACACCACAAGAAGGCAGGCATAATCTTTTACGTGGAAACTCTATCTAGAGAGAAAAAACCATGAACTAGAAAGTAAGAACTATTGAATAATTATAAGATATACTCACAGCTCCCTTTTCCAGTCTATTCGTCGACCTAAGGACTACAGTTGTTTTTTCATTACTTCTCTTGTTGTCACGAATTCCCCGCCGTGTATCGTTCTCCGTACTTGATCCAGCAGCACCTTGAGAACCAAGATGTATCAATCTTCTACAAGAGAGTAAAAGCAGCAAACCTTCTAGAGCAGATTGCACAATCTCTCAATGATGGCTCTAGAGAATCAAAGAATCTCTCATAGCATTTCTCACCTCATAATAATGAGAGAATTACTTGATGTGTCCATTAGGGTTGAGAGAAACACCCTTTAGATAGCCTCATATTCGTGCCTTAGTATTAGAACACAAGACTCAAAGTGTGAAACACCTGTTGGAAAAGAAGATAAATCCGCGCAGCCCATTTTGGAAATTTCCCGAGATCTGATCGATCGGATCAGCCACATCCGATCGATCCGACCACCATCCGATCGATCGGGCCTCATGGGTTCACCCAAAGTTCTTTTGATTTCTCCTTTGTCTTCGCTTCAGCTCTTCCAATGATACAACCATAGTCCATTCTAAAACAAATAAAAAAAATACAACTTAATGAATCCAGAGTTTTGTCCAACCCATGAATTTACTAACATAATAAAAATATTAACAAATGGAATCACCGTCTATTTGGGCTCTGTACCTGTTGTTCCAAAACAATTCTAGGTGGTTTGCTCTTAGGTGAATGTTTCTTCACTATGTTAAAACTGACTGCCTAGATGAAAAGAAAACAATACGCAGATAAGATGATGACGTAGAGGATACCTATTAAAGATCTGTTAAAGAATATGGAAGAGTAGATCATCGCCCCAAACCAAATCAGGAGATAATTAATCAAAATATCTGAAACAAAATTAAATATAGCATAAAAAAGAAAGCATATAATGCTATAAGTGAAGAATATGTAACCCCAAATGAATTGTCTCGCCAATTTAAAGAAAATATTCTTCATATTGCTTGATTAGGACATGTTTGTGCAATACTGTGGAATGGAAAAGGGATCCATGGCTGCCTCCAATTTCAACAGCAAGACGGAGGGCGGGGGTTGTAAGCTTGATATACACCGTTCTCTATCAACTGAAGCTTTTAGAGTAAGTAGTTCTTAGAGTACGTGGTTGTCAACAGGTAAGAGTGCTCGTGGGTGGGTCAGCCTGAGCCCGAATCAAGTCTGGCTCCTATTGGAATGGATTTAGGCTCTGTTTTTTTCTAGGCCTGTGGGCCTAAAAGCCCAGCTTGATATAATTTGCAAGCA
The DNA here is from genome assembly GCA_012931725.1 of Litsea cubeba. Taxonomy (NCBI): domain Eukaryota; kingdom Viridiplantae; phylum Streptophyta; class Magnoliopsida; order Laurales; family Lauraceae; genus Litsea; species Litsea cubeba. The sequence goes on along the minus strand of CM022947.1, from coordinate 2,277,523 downwards.
AGGAGATAAATATTTTGCAAGGTGCTGAGCTGTTCCGTAACTTTGAGGCCCTTGGAGAGAATTCAGGCTTGTCTTGGGCCAACATGCTGGCAAATCCGGCTCAGTCAACCTTGGCCCATGAACACCCCAAGAAAAGGAAAGATTGGAAGGTCTGTAACAGATGAGATTCAAGAGATTGGATCCCATCAAATTCTTGTGATGGCCATCACTTCGAACAGTCTATCTATTGTCCCTAAAGTGGCAATGAGGATGGTTTGAGTTGGGCTTGCCCTTCCAGAGTTGGCTCTTTTTTCTTTTATATATAATAAAGTATGAATTTCAATCCTGGCTAGAGCTGCTGATTATTTGCGCCAAGAATTCAGCGATTGAACTTGAACATACCATGGAAACATGGCTTCAAGAAGCTGCTAAATCTAAAAGTATGGATCCCACAATTTGTCAATTGGCCTTAAAAATGTTGGCAGATTTTTGCCCCACTACTGATGGGCCTAAAGTTACCCTGTCTTAGAGGGCATCTCTCTGATTTTGAAAACCCAAATGGAGTTTGATGAAACTTCAAACTTCACCAAACATGTGCCAATCCAAGGCCCATGTAAATTGAAATGGGTTGTGGGAGATAGGCAGCAGGATATGACGGATAAGGCTTTGATGATGGTTATATTATCGAAAATGCTAAGGAAATGAAGCTCCCTTTGAAATGATGGTTTACAAAATCGTATTGCACAAAAATTGCATCTCCATTGATATGTGGTGGCATGTGGAAGTTGGAACAGGTCTGTCCTTTAGGTGGATAAATGGGCTGAACATAGAGCAAATGTCCGAAGGTCCAACTGGGGGGACCCAGGACATTTAATACTCATTGCCACTTGATAATATTTTGCAGAAGGAGCTCAAGCTGGGTCTGAGTACTTGTTGGTATTTTTTTTTTTTTTTTTTCAGTGTGACCCTTTTTTTTCAGTGTGCTTAAGTGTGGTACAAAAAAACGTATAAATTAATGAAAGAGAAACACCAATAAATTTATTAGTGAGGAGTATTAATAGAGGGGAATTTATCCTATGAGGATCATCTAGATGCATGTCTATTAGTGGGTGTAAGGAAGATAGGAATCTCTCATCAACCGTAGGATTAGACAAAAGATCAACCTCATCAAGTATCCCAACTCTAAATTTGATCACCTCAAATTAAACGGATTTAACAATATTTCTTTTCGTTTTATTTTTGAGATTCAATCCAATAGTGTATATATAAAGGTAAAAATAGTGCAAAATTAGGCTTGGTGCCAATTTACAAGGGGTTTTGGCTGATCAATGAACGGGGGAAGCCTATGGAGTTGGATCACATATAAACCGTATGCAATTTGCTTTTCATTGCCAATTTACAAAAGGTGATTTTTGAAATTTGTTACGATTTGATAAGACGTCTCTTCTTTTCTTGTAGTCTCTCTTATATTGAAAAGTATTTATGTAGCCTTTACTAATACACTGATGTTTTGGTATGAATGGTTAACTAAAAAAAAATTGAAGGTAGTATCAGAACCAACCGGTCGCAAATTCGAATCCAAGAAAAAACGAGTCGGCATGAAAAAACAAAATTAAAAGAAGTGTTGAAGAGTGGACTCTACCTACTAACGAAAGATCGAAAGATGATGTAGAGGATATATATCAAAGATATGTTAAAAGAATATAGCAGAGCAGATCAGCACCTAGTAAGAAATAAAGAAATAATTAATAAAATGTCCGAAACAAAATTAAATATAGTGTCCACAAATATAAAGAAAAAGGAGAGCATAGATCATGCCAATAATGGTCAATGATCCCAAATGAATTGACTCAACCATTTAAAGCATTATTCATGACTTCAAACCATTAGATTAACCTTGAGGGATGAATCCAACAATTCATTAATTAGAGCTTGAAATCTAATGAATCCAACAATGAATTAATTAGAACTTGTAATCTAGAAACATGCTCGGCCTGTGACTGTTGGTCCTATGGATCCAAAGCCCATGTAAGGGAGTGTGTAGGAGATCAGGCAGCAGGCTATAAAATTGTCAAATCTTTATAATTAATGAGTCATGTCACAGAGCATTGCCCAATACAACTTCGACGATTAATAACAATAAAGACGTTGATGATAATAGTTATATATGCAGCTCAACAAGGATCATGATCTTGGCAACAAGTGAATATACTCTACAGGCCAAAGCATATATCCCTCCTTGTTAAGTGACTTAAAATAAGCTGGTAATATTCTTCTCCTTGGTGTGGAAAACCTTCTGCTTCTAATTTCTAAACAAGTAAACAACTGCTTTGCATGCAAAGCAACTGACACTAATTCTAATTCCCAAGTTGAAATGAAACAGGATGACCTTCAGAATATCTCTATTCACCACTTCACCCTCTTGGCATTTTTATTAATTTGTTGGTCGATATCCTCACCAGCTAAAATGGCCTTAGTTTTTCCTTCTTGATGGGGTCGATTGGGTTCATGTTGGATGTAGAATCAGGGCGATCAATGTCTAATCCAGGCAGCAGGCCAGAGGTATGCTCCCCAGACTTGAATCACTGAACATGTAGACTTAGAGAAACCCTTTTAGATGGAACCTACCTCATGATTCTCCACATTATGTTGTAATTATAGGATACATAATCTTAATGATGGGATTATTACAGCTAGAAGTCTTGTCCTTAAAGACCCAACACATCTACCTGCAATGCCGGATGTTGGGCTTGCATGAGAATGACATTGCCTGAAGCTGACATCATAACAACATTGCCCACAACCGATCTAAACAGTTCAAATCAGTCTTTTCTGTCTCTTTTAAGTCAGTTTTATAGAAGTATCTTATAAAATAAAGGATTTGAAAATCTCCATTCTTAAGAACTTAGTATGGTGTTTTAGATATAAATAATAGGAAAAAAAGACTGATTTTTTAATCTAATTAAGTGGCTTATATCATACAAACATATTGAATATATGGAAACTAGAAAGAATTCAATTCACATCTAAAATACATGAGTAACTTCAATGACAAATCATGTTTGTAAGTGTTCAATCCAGCAAGGTGGTGCATCTAGTTGGAGTGATTTTTTGTACAAGCATTGATGCATTTTTTGTTCTATGTGAGCATATAAATAGATAAACTATTTTAGCATATTTTTAGAAGTGAATGTTCGATGACGATAATCAAGCCATGTGACTGCTGGTTAATTTCACACTATAGTTTATTGTTAATACTTCCCCATTTGGCTATGATCATAGATTATTACGATGTAGCTAGCAGTACACTTCTAACCCCGAGGGGTAGCTCAATTGGCTTAATACCACAGTTTGTATCCGGAGGTTGTGGGTTCGAAACTGTACTACTACTACACTGGGGCCATATAAGAATTTTATCCGGCTTTTTCTCCTAGGCCCGTAGGGATTATTCTGGCCCAAAAGACTGGGGACCCTGCGTTATCAAAATAAATAAATAGTAGTACGCCTCTATTATTACTATAATATTAAGTTAGACACGAATAGTCCGCCATAGAAAAGATGTTATACAGTAGACTAGTTATTTACAAAAGTTAAGCCTTCAACATTATTGGATGTCACGAGCCATCATTCAAACGAAAGAAAGTGAATTGTGTTAATAGAAAACTAGAAACAAATGCCCGTGCTAAGTCCGGGCCAAAAATAAAAATATATTAAAAATTTAAGAATTATTTAAAAATATTATTAAGATAAAATAAGTCTAAAAGAAAGAAATTTATTATCTTTGAATATTAGAATCTTTTAACATGTAATGAAATTAAATATAAAATGAGAAGTAAATTTACATAAAATGAGAAGTAAAATTACATAACATAACCACCTCTTCAATTTAAAGGCATTAACCATTACACAATAATTAATGTGTCTATATAGGGGTAGCTCTCTTAAGCTAAAACCTAGGTTAAGGTAATCTCAAGTTTGTGGTGGGGCCCACCTGGCGACTCACATGGGGGTGGTGATGGGGGAATTTCAAGGACTCCCTGTGATCCTTCTCTTTGCAAAAAATTTGTCCCAACCGTGGTTTCTACCATCTCCATTTAGCCCCAAAAGTTTAATGGTCAACAATCCATTTGGATCGATACACAGTCGATCCAACAGATGGTCCAGTAAATCCGGAAATGACCAAAAGCTAGTGGACATGTACAATTTAGGAAGGTCGTATGTTTGGTTCATTTAGATGGACCAAGGGTGGGCCCCATAAGCGTAAGCTACATAATTAAATGGAGACGTATGGTGCCCGGGCTCAAAAAATATAATGAAATATGTGATTCCTTTATGAGATATTATTGGAAAAGAACAGATTTTATAGAAATAAATAAGTAGTTTATATTTATTATATATAGAACTTTAATAAAAAAGAAAAAATAACTTGGTGGGGTCACATGATGTAACATCTAACGGTGGGCCTCATATCCTAATTCCTTTAAGGTATGTCTAATTGGACAGTGGGACCTTGCTGATGTGTCACTCCGATGATCCTTAGTGGGGTCATATGATTAAGATCTAAAGATATGCCCATATCCAAATATCTAAAGGTGAGTCTAATTGAATATTTGGTCAGCCCTTGTTGATGTGGTGTTCTAAGGAGTATTGGTGGGGTCACATGATGTAATATTTAAAAGTGGGCCTCTTATCCTAATTCATTAAGGTGCATCATGATGTGTTTAAAGGTGGCATTCTCTACAACAATTATTAAAGGCAGGTCTCATATCAACCATTATATTATTTCATGTATATATAATTAGAAATGAAACGTATTTTTAATATGTATTTTAATAACAAATATAATTGATCATTAGAGTCCATTATTATCTGTTTGTTGAATGTTGGATTCCACCTTGTAATTAACAGTCTAGATCATGAAACTAATGGTCTTGATACAACTACATATTGGTTAGTCCCTTTGTTGGGTGTTGCATCATCCGTGCCGTTGGTTTGATGGGCAAGCTGGATGGTGGTGCCTTTTGAAGGTGTAGATCAATCGGGAGATCAAAGTGGTCCCCACAAATCCATCTGTTGTTTCTATTTTATGTGGATGATTGATCTATTCTCAGATCATGATAATTTAGTCCTGCCCATTCTCTCTGACTGCCAACACCATGAAAGTGGGCCCCACACACCTCTATTAAATGGAGCTGATTCTAATCTTGTAAGGAAAATGAGATAAGGTTTACTTTAAAATGGGAGTGATCGAGATTTTAGGGAGAACAAATCCAAGGAGTTTTGTTGCTAGAAATAGTAGTGTGATCTAGATTTAAGGGATTATATTTAAGATTATAACTATTCCTAGGATTAAGGGAGGGGATTTGAGGAGATTTGTTTGGATTGAGATTTTAAGGGAGGAGACTTGTTTGGGAGATCAGCTCTACTACTTGCTACCTCCTTTTTGATCTTCCTCCTTTCCATCGTCTTCAGCTCCTTTGTCACTTTTCTCATCCCCAGGTCCTTCAGTTTCAGGTGCTGAACCTTCATCATGTACATTTATTACATGCTCCACTCCAGGAGTAGTTTGTTGAGTAGTAGTAGTCTATTGAGGTGGAGACGGGGGATTTGTGGTATTGGGCCGATGGGTCTCTCCTTCAGTATTTCGCTCTGAGTTCAGATTAGCGTTTCCATTTAAATTCAAATTATCACAAAATTGATTTCATTAGTACTTCCTGACAAATCTGAAATGAGCACCACTGGATTCAGATTAGTATTTACGGGTGAATTCAGAGGATTCTCAATTTCCTAAGAAATCTGATTGTGCACCACTGGATTTGAATTAGTATTTACCGGTGAATTCCGATGATTCTGGGAGAAAACTATTCCTAGGATTAAGGGAGGGGATTTGAGGAGATTTATTTGGATTGAGATTTTAAGGGAGGAGACTTGTTTGGGAGGAGTGTAGTGGCCCACATTAAACCCAAAGCTCGATCTGTATGATTTTATAAGTATTTTTCTGAAAGGTGAGACTTTTTAAGGATGAGGTGGCACCCCTCACAGCCCACCTCCCCCTTTGCTTTAATATATATATAATATTATCTGTTTTCAATCACTATTGTATTGATTGGTTTGGTTAGCAACATCAGTGAGCCTAGTTAATTTTCAATAAATAATCAACCCATGAAACCCTTCATAGTTCATTAATAGTGAAACAGCTATATATCCCAGGTCCCTGCCCACATATCATGCACATTATATGTGTGCATCCTCATAGACATTATAAAAATTAGAAGATCCCACCTCTCTATTGGTACTATTAGATTAACCACTAGATAAATTTGATTGATGTAATAGTCTTTATTGAACTGAAGGCATAGTTGCTATTTAAAAGAAAGAAAAATTTTTTTTAATATCCTTTCAACTTGCAATCATATAAAAGCACTTCATGATACCAAGTATCCTCTTTAGCTATTGTCTGTTAACAAGTAGATATATACTACCTTCAAGCTAGTCATTTCTCAGTCAAAGGATTATCAGCTCTACTACTTGCTACCTCCTTTTTGATCTTCCCCCTTTCCATCGTCTTCAGCTCCTTTGCCACTTTTCTCATCCCCAGGTCTTTCAGTTTCAGGTGCTGAACCTTCATCATGTACATTTATTACATGCTCCACTCCAGGAGTAGTTTGTTGAGTAGTAGTAGTCTATTGAGGTGGAGACGGGGGATTTGTGGTGTTGGGCCGATGGGTCTCTCCTTCAGTATTTCGCTCTGAGTTCAGATTAGCGTTTCCCTATAAATTAAAATTATCACAAAATTGATTTCATTAGTACTTCCGGGCAAATCTGAATGAGCACCACTGGATTCAGATTAGTATTTACTGGTGAATTTAGAGGATTTTCAATTTCCTGGGATATCTGACTGTGCACCACTAGATTTGGATTAGTATTTACCGGTGAATTCCGAGGATTCTCAGTGTTGGACTCATCTTCAGTATTTCGCTCTATGTTCAGAACAGTATGTCCCTGTAAATTAAAATTATCACAAAATTGATTTCATTAGTACTTCCTGACAAATCTGAATGAGCACCACTGGATTCATATTAGTATTTACTCGTGAATTCAGAGGATTTTCAATTTCCTAAAAAATTTGACTGTGCACCACTGGATTTGGATTAGTATTTACCGGTGAATTCCGAGGATTATAAGTGTTGGACTCATCTTCAGTATTTTGCTCTAAGTTCAGAATAATGTGTCCCTAAAAATTAAATTTATCACAAAATTAATTTCATTAGTACTTCCTGGCAAATCTGAGTGAGCACAACTGGATTTTGATTAGTATTTACTGGTGAATTCAGAGGATTCTCAATATCCTGAAAAATCCGACTGCTCACCTCTGGATTTGGATTAGTATTTACCCGTGAATTCTGACAATTCTCAGTGTTGGACTCATCTTCAGTATTTTGCATATTCCGTTCTAAGTTCAGAAAAGTGTGTCCCTGTAAATTAAAATGATCACAAAATTGATTTCATTAGTACTTCCTGGCAAATCTGAATGAGCACAAATGTATTCAGATTAGTATTTACGGGTAAATTTAGAGGATTCTCAATATCCTGGAAAATCCGACTGCGCACCTCTGGATTTGGATTGGCATTTACCCGTAAATTCTAACGATTCTCAGTGTTGGACTCATCTTCAGTATTTTGCGTATTTCGCTCTAAGTTCAGAGCAGAGTTTCCCTGTAATTTAAAATTATCACAAAATTGATTTCATTAGTAATTCCTGGAAAATCTGAATGAGCACCACTGGATTTAGATTAATATTTACTGAGGAGTTCAGAAGATTCTCAATTTCCTGAGAAGTCTGAATATGCACCACTGGATTTGGATTAGTACTTACCGGTGAATTTCGAGGATTCTTATTTTTGTACTCATCTTCAGTATTTCGCTCTAAGTTCATATCAGTGTGTCCCTGTAAATTCAAATTATCAGAAAATTGATTTCATTAGTACTTTCTGGCAAATCTGAATGAGCACTACTGGATTTAGATTAATATTTACTAGTGAATTCAGAGGATTTTCAATTTGCTAAAAAATCTGACCGTGCACCACTAGATTTTGATTAGTATTTACCTGTGAATTCCGATGATATCAAGTGTTGGACTCATCTTCAGTATTTCGCTCTAAATTCAGAACAATGTGTCCATGTAAATTAACATTATCATAAAATTGATTTCATTAGTGCTTCCTGGCAAATCTGAATGAGCACCACTGGATTCAAATTAGTATTTACTAGTGAATTCAGAGGATTTTTAATTTTCTGAAAAATCTGAATGTACACAACTGGATTTGGATTAGTATTTACCATTGAATTCCGAGGATTCTCAGTGTTGGACTCATCTTCAGTATTTCGCTCTAAGTTCAGAATAATGTGTCCTTGTAAATTAAAATTATCACAAAATTGATTTCATTAGTACTTCCTGGCAAATCTGAGTGAGCACAACTGGATTTGATTAGTATTTACTGTTGAATTCAGATGATTCTCAATATCCTGAAAAATCCGACTGCGCACTTCTGGATTTGGATTAGTATTTACCCGTGAATTCTGACGATTCTCAGTGTTGGACTCGTCTTCAGTATTTCGCGTATTTCGGTCTAAGTTCAGAAAAGTGTGTCCCTGAAAATTAAAATTATTACAAAATTGATTTCATTAGTACTTCTTGGCAAATCTGAATGAGCACAAATGGATTCGGATTAGTACTTACGGGTGAATTCAGAGGATTCTGAATATCGTGGAAAATCCGACTGCGCACCTCTGGATTTAGATTAGTATTTACCCGTGAATTCTAACGATTATGAGTGTTGAACACATTTTCAGTATTTCACATATTTCGCTCTAAGTTCAGAACATTGTGTCCCAGTAAATCAAAATTATTACAAAATTGATTTCATTAGTACTTTCTGGCAAATCTGAATGCACACCACTGGATTCGGATTAGTATTTACTGGTGAATTCAGAGGATTCTCAATTTCATGGAAAATCAGACTGTGCACCACTGGATTTAGATTAGTATTTAACGGTGAATTCTGAGGATTCTCAGTGTTGGACTATCAGTGTGTCCCTGTAAATTTAAATTATCACAAAATTGATTTCATTAGTACTTCCTGGCAAATTTGAATGAGCACCACTGGATTTAGATTAGTATTTACTGGTGAATTCAGAGGATTTTCAATTTCCTGGCAAATCTGACTGTGCACCACTAGATTTGGATTAGTATTTACCGGTGAATTCCGAGGATTCTCAGTGTTGGACTCATCCTCAGTATTTCGCTCTAACTTCAGAATAGTGTGTCCCTGCAAAATAAAATTATCACAAAATTCATTTCATTAGTACTTGATGGCAAATCTGAATGAGCATAACTAGATTCGGATTAGTATTTACTGGTGAATTTAGAGGATTCTCAATATTCTGGAAAATCCGACTGCGCACCTCTGGATTTGGTTTAGAATTTACCTGTGAATTCTGACGATTTTCTGTGTTGAACTCATCTTCAGTATTTCGCGTACTTCGCTCTAAGTCCAGAACAGTGTATCAATGTAAATTAAAATTTTCACAAAATTGATTTCGTAAGTACTTCCTGAGAAATTTGAATGAGCACCACTGTATTCGGATTAGTATTTACGGGTGAGTTCAGAGGATTCTCAATATCCTGGAAAATTCGACTGCGCATCTCTAGATTTAGTTTAGTATTTACCCATGAACTCGGAGGATTCTCAGTGTTGGACTCATTTTCAGTATTTCGCTCTAAGTTCAGGACAGTGTGTCCCTGTAAATTAAAATTATCATAAAATTGATATCATTAGTAGTTCCTGAAAAATCTAAATGAGCACAACTGGATTCAGATTAGTATTTACTAGTGAATTCAGAGGGTTTTCAATTCCTAAAAAATCTGACTGTGCATCACTGGATTTGGATTAGAATTTACCCGTGAATTCTGACGATTCTCAGTGTTAGACTCATCTTCAGTATTTCGCGTACTTCGCTTTAAGTTCAGAACAGTGTGTCCATGAAAATTAAAATTATCACAAAATTGATTTCATTAGTACTTCCTGATAACTCTGAATGAGCACCACCGGAATCGGATTAGTATTTACGGGTGAATTCAGAGGATTCTCAATATCTTGAAATATCCGACTGCGCACCTCTGGATTAGGATTAGTATTTACCCGTGAATTCTAACGATTCTCAGTATTGGACTCATCTTCGGTATTTTGTGTATTTCGCTCTAAGTTCAGAACAATGTGTCCCTGTAATTTAAATTATCACAAAATTGATTTCATTAGTACTTCCTGGCAAATCTGAATGAGCACCATTGGATTCGGATTAATATTTACTAGTGAATTAAGAGGATTATCAATTTCCTGGAAAATCAGACTTTGCACCACTGGATTTAGATTAGTATTTACCGGTGAATTCCGAGGATTCTCAGTGTTGTACTTATCTTCAGTATTTCGCTCTAAGTTCATATCAATGTGTCTTTGTAAATTCAAGTTATCAGAAAATTGATTTTATTAGTACATCCTGTCAAATCTGAATGAGCACTACTGGATTTAGATTAATATTTACTAGTGAATTCAGAGGATTTTCAATTTTCTGGAAAATCTGACCGTGCACCACTGGATTTGGATTAGTATTTACCCGTGAATTCGGAGGATTCTCAGTGTTGGACCCATCTTCAGTATTTCGCTCTAAGTTCAGGACAGTCTGTCCTTGTAAATTAAAATTATCACAAAATTGATTTCATTAGTACTTCATGACAAATCTAAATGAGCACAACTGGATCAAATTAGTATTTACTAGTGAATTCAGAGGATTTTCAATTTCCTGGGAAATCTGACTGTGCATCACTAGATTTGGATTAGAGTTTACCCATGAATTCTGACGATGTTCAGTGTTGGACTCATCTTCATTATTTCGCGTACTTCGCTCTAAGTTCAGAACAGTGTGTCCATATAATTAAAATTATCACAAAATTGATTTCATTAGTACTTCCTGGCAAATTTGAATGAGCACTACCGGATTTGGATGAGTATTTACGGGTGAATTCAGAGGATTCTCAATATGCTAGAAAATCCAACGCGCACCTCTGGATTTGGATTAGTATTTACCCGTGAATTCTAACGATTCTCAGTAATGGACTCATCTTCAGTATTTTGCGTATTTCGCTCTAAGTTCAGAACAGTGTGTCCCTATAATTTAAATTATTAAAAAATTAATTTCATTAGTACTTCCTGGCAAATCTAAATGAGCACCATTGGATTCGGATTAATATCTACTGGTTAATTGAGAGGATTTTCAGTTTTCTGGAAAATCTGACCGTGCACCACTGGATTTTGATTAGTATTTACCTGTGAATTCCGAGGATTCTCAGTGTTGGACTCATCTTCAGTATTTCGCTCTAAATTCAGAACAGTGTGTCCCTGTAAATTAAAATTATCACAAAATTGATTTCATTAGTGCTTCCTGGCAAATATGAATGAGCACCACTGGATTCAGATTAGTATTTACTAGTGAATTCAGAGGATTTTTAATTTTCTGGAAAATCTGAATGTACACAATTGGATTTGGATTAGTATTTACCATTGAATTCCGAGGATTCTCAGTGTTGGACTCATCTTCAGTATTTCGCTCTAAGTTTAGAATAATGTGTCCCTGTAAATTAAAATTATCACAAAATTGATTTCATTAGTACTTCCTAGCAAATCTGAGTGAGCACAACTGGATTTGATTAGTATTTACTGGTGAATTCAGAGGATTCTCAATATCCTGGAAAATCCGACTGCGCACCTCTGGATTTGGATTAGTATTTTCCTGTCAATTCTGATGATTCTCAGTGTTGGACTCATCTTCAGTATTTCGCGTATTTCGCTTTAAGTTCAGAAAAGTGTGTCCCTGAAAATTAAAATTATCACAAAATTGATTTCATTAGTACTTCTTGACAAATTTGAATGAGCACAAATGGATTCGGATTAGTACTTACGGGTGAATTCAGAGGATTCTCAATATCGTGAAAAATCCGATTACGCACCTCTGGATTTGGATTAGTATTTACCCGTGAATTCTAACGATTCTTAGTATTGAACACATTTTCAGTATTTCGCGAATTTCGCTCTAAGTTCAGAACATTGTGTCCTAGTAAATTAAAATTATTACAAAATTGATTTCATTAGTACTTCCTGGCAAATCTGAATGCGCACCACTGGATTCGGATTAGTATTTACTGGTGATTTCAGAGGATTTTCAATTTCATGGGAAATCAGACCGTGCACCATTGGATTTGGATTAGTATTTAACGGTGAATTCTGAGGATTCTCAGTGTTGGACTATCAGTGTGTCCCTGTAAATTCAAATTATCTCAAAATTTATTTCATTAGTACTTCATGGCAAATCTGAATGAGCACCACTGGATTCAGATTAGTATTTACTTGTGAATTCAGAGGATTTTCAATTTCATGGGAAATCTGACTGTGCACCACTAGATTTGGATTAGTAATTACCGGTGAATTCCGAGGATTCTCTGTGATGGACTCATCTTCAGTATTTCGCTCCAAGTGCAGAATAGTGTGTCCTTGTAAATTAAAATTATTACAAAATTCATTTCATTAGTACTTCATGGCAAATCTGAATGAGCACAACTGGATTCAGATTAGTATTTACTGGTGAATTCAGAGAATTCTCAATATCAAGGGAAATCCGACTGCGGACCTCTGGACTTGGATTAGAATTTACCCATGAATTCTGATGATTTTCAGTGTTGGACGCATCTTCAGTATTTCGCGTACTTCGCTCTAAGTTCAGAACAGTGTATCCATGTAAATTAAAATTATCACAAAATTGATTTTGTTAGTACTCCCTGGGAAATCTGAATGAGCACCACATTATTCGGATTAGTATTTACGGGTGAATTCAAAGGAATCTCAATATCCTGGGAAATCCGACTTCGCATCTCTGGATTTGGATTAGTATTTACCCGTGAATTCCGATGATTCTTAGTGTTGGACTCATCTTCAGTATTTCGCTATGTTCAGGACAAGGTGTCCTTGTAAATTAAAATTATCACAATATTGATTTCATTAGTATTTTCTGACAAATCTAAATGAGCACAACTGAATTCAGATTAGCATTTACTAGTGAATTCAGAGGATTTTCAATTTTCTGGAAAATCTGACTGTGCACCACTGGATTTGGATTAGAATTTACCCGTGAATTCTGACGATTCTCAGTGTTGGACTTATCTTCAGTATTTCCCGTACTTCGCTCTAAGTTCAGAACAGTGTGTCAATGTAAATTAAAATTATTACAAAATTGATTTCATTAGTACTTCCTGACAAATCTGAATGAGCACCACCGAATTCGGATAGGTATATACGGGTGAATTTAGAGGATTCTCAATATCCCGGGAAATCCGACTCCGCACCTCTGGATTTGGATTAGTATTTACCCGTGAATTCTGACAATTCTCAGTGTTGGACTCATCTTCAGTATTTCGCGTATTTCGCTCTAAGTTCAGAAAAGTGTGTCATTGAAAATTAAAATTATCACAAAATTGATTTCATTAGTACTTCCTGACAAATCTGAATGAGCACAAATGGATTCGGATTAGTACTTACGGGTGAATTCAGAGGATTCTCAATATCGTGGGAAATCCAACTGCGCACCTCTGGATTTGGATTAGTATTTTTCCGTGAATTCTAACGATTCTCAGTGTTGAACTCATTTTCAGTATTTTGCGTATTTCGCTCTAAGTTCAAAACATTGTGTCCCTGTAAATTAAAATTATTACAAAATTGATTTCATTAGTACTTCCTGGCAAATCCAAATGCGCACCACTGGATTCGGATTAGTATTTACTGGTGAATTCAGAGGATTCTCAATTTTCTGGGAAATCAGACTGTGCACCACTGGATTTGGATTAATATTTAACAGTGAATTCCGAGGATTCTCAGTGTTGGACTTTCAGTGTGCCCCTGTAAATTAAAATTGTTACAAAATTAATTTCATTAGTACTTCCTGGAAAATTTTGAATGAGCACCACTGGATTCCGATTAGTATTTACTAGTGAATTCAGAGAATTTTCAATTTCCTGAGAAATCTGACTGTGCACCACTATATTTGGATTAGTATTTACCGGTAAATTCCGATGATTCTCAGTGATGGAGTCATCTTTAGTATTTCGCTCTAAGTGCAGAATAGTGTGTCCCTGTTTAATATAAGTGAAGTGAGTGGAATTCATGTATGATTGACGCTGAGAATGAAACCAAATGAGATGCAAGTGAATTAAAATCAAGCTCGTAACTGGAAAAAAAAGCATCCTCTCCAATCAGAATCCAACCAATGCAAGTATGCAACCATACCTCTAATCATCATGCTCGCCATTGAAGCGTTATCTAATCCACCTAAGTTGGCTTTGTGAGTCACATTCTTTTGATTCTTACTACTTGGAGCTATGTCAGCATTTTCTCCATAATCTAACATGCCAATCCCAGATGCTTAATTCTAACTCTTTAATTAGGCTTTTGCTAACACTCTATCATGGTTATTTGAATCATTGTACTCACAACCGTTCAAATATATATAAAGGAACTAATTACTGTTGTTGTCACCATCCTCATCAAAATAATCATCATCATCATCATAATAATAGTGGTAGACGTGGTAGCACCATCATCATCATCATCATCGTCGTCATCAGTAGCAGCAGTAGTAGTACTTATATAATTATAATAAAATATGAGCCTCAATTTTAGTGTTCTTGATCCCAAATATGTAGCAAGTCATGTTGTTCTTACATTTTAATCTTCAACAAAGCGTACCGTTGCCCTGACCTCTCTCACATTTACTATATAATGAGGGGCAAACAAAATACTTTTTAACTAGAATGCTAAGGCAAACAGACAAAAATAGTGAGAAATGGTGGAAGGAGAAAACAAAGTACGTAGGAAGCCAAGTTTTGATGATCCACCCAATGTAGCCAGCCTTTATTTCCTCATCACCTTGTCCCATCTACTTGGATGCCTACTTACCCCCTATATAAATATAAGGCATCATGAACCATCTAAATTCATTAAGGTTGACACTAAACACTCCAAAGTCTAGCAATTATACTTCCAAGGCCTCTTAACACACCAACCATGGCTGAGAAGGAGGGTAGCATTGTCAAGAAGGGCCATGAGGAGGGAGTGAAGTTTGCTGTCTCTCTCCTAGAAGAGTTTGATTTACCTTTGGGCCTTCTCCCGTTGGCCAACGTGATCGAAGCCGGTTTTGTGAGAAGCACCGGGTATATGTGGATCTTGCAACAGAAGAAGGTAGAACACCAATTCAAGATGATTAGCAAGCTGGTGAGTTATGACACCAACATCCATGGTTACATCCAAAAGAAGAAAATCACAAAGCTCAAGGGAGTGAAGGCCAAGGAGCTCATTCTGTGGCCCCCTGTTAATGAGATCATTGTCGAAGATCCACCCACTGGGAAAATCCACTTCAAGAGCCTAGCCGGCGTCACCAAGACCTTCCCAGTGGAGGCCTTTGCAGCTGGCCAGTAATACTTACCTTCTAATATGGCCTCCATCTTTTTTAATTTCTACAAGTATAAGGAAATGCTGCCATGGCCATTTTTTGGGAGTTGCTTAGTTATATGTTTGCTTTAAGAAGATTGCGCTATGATTAGGTGATATAGCATGCCTTTTGATGTTTTCTGTAGTTTGAGACTTTCCAACCTATTTTTCATCTTCTTCTCTTCTGGGATTTGGTTGTAAGAGAAGAAGTATTAGAAATGGTTAAGAAAAGTTATCAAGCAGTGTTTGTTTAGGGAAATAAAGTTGTTGAAGGGGAAAGCAACGCCTTTGAAATCATATGTAATGTGAGATTAAGGCATTATTTTTTAAGGAGTTTATTTCCTTCTCTCTTCTCCAATAATGGGATCTTTGCCTGTATTGGAGTATGCTTGTGATCAATATTATGATGTTTTCTTTTGTAAACGATCGCTTATGATGTTAGTGTGAGTTAAGGACAACTGAAGGGTTGAAAACATGCTTTCTAGTTTCTAGTAGAAATGGTTATATGGGCCATTTCACTCTATACATACTTTTTCCATGCACAACATATATGATTTGGAGTCTGCTACTCTCCAGCATATCCAAGGTGCACATTGCATTAGCTAGTGCATTTGCAGTCTTTGATTTGGTGGGTCTTACAGAAAATTGCTGCCATCCTCTCTAGCCATGGATCTTATGGGGAGCAATTAGAGAAATATGAACACGTTTCAATTCAAAAAGAGATGCGTGTACCCTTCACTCTGGGTGTACTGTTCTTTGGTTCTGTCTGCCTACTTTTCTTTGAATTTCTAGAAATTTCATTGTAGAGTGGTTGTGATTGAGGAAAAGTAACGAGATGAGGAATGACACAAATAAGGTAGAAATGAAGATGAAAAATTACCTAGGATTTGATTTACAAGGGTGATGTTCGGAGAAATAATTTCCCCAAGCAAAAAAAAAAAAAAAGAGACTATTTGGTTAGTCTTAAATTTCTTTACTAACCATTCATACCAAAATCTCGAGGCATTACTAGAGGAAGCGACGTGTTTTTTTTCCAGCTCCGAATCGTTCCTCTTGGGATTCGAGCTCACAAACAATCGGTTGGCTCTGATATCATTTTAAACTTCTTTAGCTAACCATTCGTGCCAAAACCTTGAGGCATTGGTAGAGTTAACGGAAATACTTTTAAGTATTCCCCTCCGAGTGGAGCCCACTCCTCAAAAGTTACCATTTATAGATATTCACCTTTGCCTCTTCAATAAGAAATCAGAGCTAAGAATAAACAATAAAAATAAAAAAAGAGTAGAACAAACAAAAGGGCCATTTGAAAATTTATAAAATGTTTGGCTACCTCTTATTTACGTTGTCTTAGATGTGGGCAATAGGAATTTCCATTCTCTCAATCTGTACTCAAAGATCATTATACCACCTCCTAGCACTTGCACCGAGAAAGAAAACCATGCACAAGCCAACACTGTGCAAGGGCCTAAAAAAACAGTCATATCCCAGTCTTTCAGACTTTCAATTGAAGAATATGAGTCTGGTCCCAATTTTATTGAAATTAATAGGACGAAACAGTATCTCCCTCCTTGTTTCAGTGAAATTTGGGATAGGGACTCGAAGAATATTGAACACCTGGCCACATCCGCAGAGAGTTTGCATGGAAGCGATTTATATCTGACTTACACCAGGCCCTCTTTTAATTGATCGAAGTCGTTCTCATCACACGTTTACTGGGGGCGCATGTTAAGTCATGTATAGTCAACAATACAGAGTTGATTTCAATGAAACATTGAATCCAGTGGCAACAATGTACGATTCTTTATTGTTGTCACAACAAGAAAAGCATGAAAGCCCTTGCAGATGGGAATCAATAATACATTTCAAATTTCTACCTGGAGAGATTGATAAAAGAAATATATAAGATGTAGCAGAGTGGATCCGAGGATCAACAAAAGCCAGAATATGAGGATAGCCTCTTACCTCAATGGTTAGAGGCATCCATTTTCACCTGGCTGTTACGGGTTCTGACCCTGGGCATGCCACATTCCCTCACTCGAGAATGGGGTCCAGCCACCTATAGCTGGGTACCTAAATATATATATATATATAGCCAAAATATGTGTGCAAGTTGTGGAAAGAACTTCATAGCAAGAAGCAAGCACCGCAAGTATATGTTGTAGTAATTAAGACCATAGAATTTTCTTGTATGTTGTGCTTATGTAGTAGCACCCGAAATTCTCTCTCTTGTGAACCAAAAAATTTGGCATATTACTATTGTACTAATATATGTAGATGATCTCATTATCATTAATGATAGTGTGAAAGAGGCTACACTAATTCAAGAATGTCTTTCGGTACGTAAGATTTAAGAAGAAAGAACTTTTTAACCCCAAACACTTCTTTCGTCTAAGCAGTTGATCAAGATGACAAGGGAATGTTTCCGTGCCAAAATAAGTGTGTTATAGGCTTGCTATGTGAGTTTGGGATGGAAGATGGCGAACCTATCTCAAGTGAATTGCAAGTTTTAGAAATGATGTTGGAGAGCTTTTAAAGAATGGGATGATGTACCAATAGTTGGATGGTAGTCTAATTTGCTTGAATCTTAATAAAGATGAAGATGATTAGCTTTATCCAGTGGTTGATATCACTATTTGCAAGAAAGGGTTTGGTCTCTATACACGGAATGATTTGGTATTCTAGGAAAGATTTAATTTTTATAGTTACAAGACATTAATTGGTATTCTCTTAGGGGGAGATAAAATGAAAATAACTTGGCCTCATCAAATGGTTGAGATCGATCTATTCAAGTGAAGGTTTGGTGTTCAAGTGAAGAAAAATTGGTTTTTTAGGGAAAAATTAAAGAGGGGTCAAAAGAGGGAGAATATTCTCCGCCAATTGTTCTCATGAGAACCATGCACAAGAGTGGTTTAAATAAGTAGAGCCACATGTCAAACGGTGCACTGTTTTCATGAGAACCGTGCATTGTTGATCAGAGTGAGGAAATAGCAAGGGGGCAGAGAATATACTATGCATTGTAAGTAGCATCTAAACACCTTAATTTTCTTAAAAAAACGTGTTTATTGAAAATAAATACTTCTAAACTGAAATCAACCTAGCCAAATGCAGCCCAAAACAACCTCATTTCCATGAATTTTTTTTTTTTCAAATTGGTATGATCAATCATTATTGTACGTAGCTTTCTGTCAACTATTTAGAGTTGAGGACTTTTTCAGTTCTATAATTTTAATCTCTTCTTGTCTAACCTATTTGGTCATTGATCTCGTACCATTATCTATAACTCAGAAAATGATCTGACTTGATTTGGCCATGCATATGAGAAAAAAGAATGTGAATATGGTATTGACTTGGCCAATTTGGCAGGATGTGGACTCTTTGCTAAAGCAGCTGAGCTTCCTTCCAGGATATGTATTTCCTAAAGATGTTACCTACACAGATTTCCTTTACAGGGTCCACCATGCAGGAAGAGGAGAAGCTTCGTGCACAAGGCCTATGGGAGATTCCATACCCATGGATCAATCTCTTTTTGCCCAAATCAAGCATTGTGGAACTCGACCGTGGCGTTTTCAAAAGCATTCTCAAGGGAAATTATGAGACTATGGGCCTCATTCTTATTTACCCCATGATCAAACACAAGTAGGCATCTCAAACACAACTGGTCCAAGCCTAGCTTCATACTTGCTTGGTGCACCAATCCTAAAGTCCATGATGCTTGTCCCAGTTTTGGCTGTCAATGGACCTGACCCAAAAAAAAAAAAACTGGGGGCAATCTATTGTTTATTGAGTCAGGTCTGATCAATATTAGGATTCGAATCTGAGCCCATTCGGCCTTCTCATTCTTGTTGAGTTCAAATAGAACTAATGTAATGGGATCTGAGTTCTAACACACTATGGACTCGAGGTGAGTTGACACTCTACAGACTCAATTCATCCAGAATTAGACAGCATTGCCTGATAGTGACCCACTTTCTAGTCCATTATATGAATGAGCAATTCAGATCTATAACAATCTAAAAGCCCAACTGCAACGATCTATTCCAGATAACAATATGGATCGAGATTGAACTTAAAGCTTTGATTGGGCCCAGTTATAACTTTCACTAACAATAAGCATCTAAGATTCTAAATTCACATGAACATGAATTGCAGGTGGGATGAGAGGACCTCTGCTGTGTGTAATACCAGAAGAGGAGATTTTCTACACAGTTGGATTTCTGAGATTTGCTACCAATCAAGCAGGTTTGAAATATTTGGAGGATCAGAACAGAGAAATATTAAACTTCTGCAATGGGGCCGGTATCAAGTATAAACTGTACCTTTCTTATATTGAAAACAATGCTGAATGGATCGAAGAAGCATTTGGGTGAAAAATGGGACATTTTTTACCAGAGAAAAATGAATTTTTGACCCGGAAGAGATATTATCTCCTGGCCAGAACATTTTTACTCCTTGAACCCCATGATCACTGCTCATAAAAGAGTAATTCCTCCAAAGTTTTTAGAGGATTTAGCATTTATATAGGAAAATAGAGATGTAATAGCCATTACCAACTTGAGTCCAGAAATAAATGAATAAATAAAAACTATGTTCAACTTGGGTTTCATGCCTTTATATCTGCCATCTGGTGAAGAGTTGTGTTTCATTTATTTATAGTCTAATCCATGGCAATGAAATATTTGGTATTTGCTGTTGATATGTGAGGATTGCACCAAGAATATTGCACAGCTGACTCATGCAGAGAGAGGGGGAAGGATATGATGTAAGCAATAAAGGATATAAGGTTATGATGTAGATGAGATTCAATTCCTAGGATTTGATTCCTAGGGTGATGATTGGGTGCTCATTTCCCATCTTTCCTTAGTAAATTTCATAATGGGCAGGTTATTTAATGGTCGTTTTTTTTATGTTGATTTTTCATTTTCATTTTAATCACTTAAAAGTGATGATTTGGGTTGTTGGTATTGTCTTCGTCTTAGTCATCAATTCAAGCATTCCAAAGCTTAAATTCAAGACCTTAAAATTGATGGCTAAGATCATGAAGTTGCTTTAATTCTCATACAACCTAATTTACCCTAAGAGTTTTTACCATGTCGGGCCTATTTATTTCCATTTGTGAACAAGTAAAGGGAATATTGTTGTCAAATTATTAAAAAAGTAAAAGCAAGGTATCCTAAAGTAAAAGGTGGAGGTGTGTCAAAATCCTTATTGGGAAGATCTAAATAATCGGTGACCAAGGGAGTGTAGATTAAAAACACTTGTCATAAATTTTATTATGCTATAATTTATCACACTTTTTTATTATAAAAAAAAATAAATAGAGAGTTGAGGAGGAGTTAAAGGTCAATGGTGTCCATCATAAGTATACTTGTCCATTCTATTTTTGTCGTGAAGTTAAAATAATCACAATACATACCTACTTTTATTTCACTTTTTAATACTCTTTGTATTGAACAAACAAGCATAAAACCCCAAGGGGTAGCTCAGTTGGCCTGAGACCACGGTTTGCACTCGGAGGTTATAAGTTTGAAACTGCACTACCACACTGGGGCTACAGAGTAGTTTACTCGGTTTCCCTCTGGACCCGGAGAGATCAGTCCAGCCCAAAGGGTTGGGAACCCTCCGATAGCAAAAAAAAAAAAAAAAACTCCTCTTACCCCCTAACATTACCGGCTCTCCACATGCTTTTTTGCCTTTCATGCTGCTCGGTTAATAATAGAAAAAAGTTGGATTCTATAATAGTTAGGGGAGTCTGGGTCCTTTGTCACAGCTATTACATGGGAATCATGTAATAAATTCCCGAAATTCCATCATGGATCCACATAGAGATAATTTGGACTGCTCAAAATAAATATCATCCCCTCTATATCTAGATCCACAAGTTTCAGTTCAAAAGGAATAAGTCCCACCATTCAATTGAGCACATCAGATAAACGTGACTAAGTGTTGACGTGACATCATTGCTAAATTAGTGTTAATCACAGTCTTCCTCTCCTTTTGAACTGAAACTGGAGGACCTAAATATAAAGGGGATGAGATTCATCTTGAACAGTCCAAATTCTCTCTATGTAGGCCTCGTGATGCAACAGGGGATTCAGACTCTAATTAAAGCACAGCACTCTACTAATCATGATCCAAGAATTTGTTTTGCCTCTTTGTACTCTCTCTTTTCTAGATTAGTTGAGCGCTTCCCACCCATGGTCGCTATCTGAGGCTCCTCCTACACAAAAGGACGTTATCCCATGAGATGGTGTTTTGTTTATACACAGGGATGTCAAGGTGGGCCAGTTCCAGCTCGGCTTGAGTAGCTCACGGGCCTAGGACCATTTAGGGCCTCATATATATATATATATATATAAAAGTTGCTCTCACGGTACTATGAGAGTAAGGCGTGGCAACATAAGAGTAACTCTCATAAGAACACATCCCTATATATCTAATGTAATAACGATGGATCTATTTGCTGGATCTCGCCGAGCAAGGTGCCCGGGTGAGCCAGTACTGGGTCGGACCGATCACTCCTGGCACCAGGAACGAGATATATGAAAACTGATGACCAATTAAGCCCACCTGGATAAGTGAGGATCTAGCAAGGCACAACAATAGTTTGGACATGCATGAAGGCGTATTCGTATAGGAGTTAAAAAGTGATTGATATGATATAAACTATTGCTTCTTGATTTTTTAATGGAAGAAGTAAAATAAGAGTAAAATTGATGCGATATATACAACTTTAATTCATGTGTGTTTGGATGGAAAATGTAAAAGGAGAGTTAAAACCTATATATATATAAAGAAAGTTTTTACTTGATAGTTATTTGGATGGAAAAAGAGAATGGGAGATTAAACTTGGGACTTGACATAAATTAGGGGATTTAATGATTTGTCCCACTTTTTCTTGCTTTAGCTTTTATTTTAATTCTCTCATCTTTAACCTTATTCATGATTTAACCCCACTCCTCTTATACTCCTCTTATACTCCTCTCGTGTAAATAAACAAGCCCTCTCAAGATACACTAGATATCAGGTGCTTTAAACAATCATGAGGCTTAGTCTTTTATCTACCAAGTTCAATGGCTGACAAACTCAGTAGCATATTAGGATCAACGTTAAGGATAAGTGTGTGGGAAGGGATAGAATTGATTGCAACAAAAGTGACCCCTGCCACTTTTACCAAAAAAAAAAAGAAGGCCCTACAAAGGAGTTGGGGGCCTGGGGCATAGAATATAATAGAGAGAGAGATATAGATGATAGAAGTCACAGAGGGGTTGGGAGTGGGACATCTAACTTCCAAGGCCTAACTAAAATTAATGTGCTTCCCCAACTAATCATTCAACTCATGGATTCAATCAATCCACTCAACGACCGACCGACCATGACCCAGAGAGAGTATTGGATTTGGATGGTAGGTCGAGTCTTCTACTCTGCCGATACAGGCATTAATTGGCTTTGTATTGAGAAATCAAGAAAGAAGAAAGTCCAATCCAATTGGAACCATCTTTTTTTCCTTTTTTGCAAACAAGGAATAGGACAGAAGAAGCAGAACAATGCTGAAACAAATGCTGTGTGTAATGTCTGAAAGCATGAAAAAAATGCACGGCGGCTGTTCTCCTTCTCTTTTATTCTTTTTTCATGTGATTGAATTCATAAGAATCCTAAGACATTTCTTAAAATGGTTAAAAAAATGAAAAAATAACGGTGAATATCCAAATTTCTAGGATATTTAATACACGGGAAAGAAACCAACTCATAAAGTAAAATTTAGGGATATCCCATGAAAGACGTTCATTTTTAGACTTGACCCACTCCTTCAAGCAAGGAGTGGTACCCATCTATTCAGTTTACATGGCACTCAGGAAGTCCTATCCAACCGTCTCTCCAAATAAGAATGAGCCAACATCACATATTAAAACCCAAACTGCTCAAGATGAATGCTCTCAATTTGGATCATATATCATTAAATATTTTTAAAATAGGAGCTGATTACACTATAAGAATGAGTATATAATTAAGAACATGATTAATACAGACTCATGCATTACTAATCATCTGCATTAATCAAATTCAATCGTACAATGGGACAAACTCTTATTTCGGTAAACTGAAAGATATTTAGTATTAAGGGAGGGCATTCATTTTGAAGGCCTCTCAAATTTGAAGATATCTAATACTAAGGGAGCACTTTTGTGAGGACTTGAGCAACTCAAATGAATACCTCCCCATCAAATGTCCTCAAGTTTATCCCAATAAGAGTTGGTCTCATCATGAGAATGATGCGCATATGATTAAAAACATGATTGACATAATCCTATTCATTAATAATGATGTGCTCAATTTCTCAGAGGTAACAACTCCACTTAGAATCAAATTTGAGAAAATCTTATTTTGAAGCAGCTTGGATATTTTAATAGGTAATAAGAGCAACTCATACACACTACAGCGTGACCCTTCAAGGCTGCAGCTTTTACCAGCTTCTCACTATTCTGCGGCTCAATCATTCTTGAAAAAAAAATTGGGTTAAAGGCAACGGCTAGGATTGACTACTATGTTTGAGTTTTGAAGCATGTGCAATCCCATTTCACCAGGCTAGGGCTCTGCTGCTTGAAGAAATTATCAACCCAAGTAATGGATTCAGACAAATATACATTACATGTGGAGAGGAATGGAAAAGAGAGCTATGTTGTGTCTCTTGTCTCCTAACCCATTAACAATAAACAAATGCGACAGACACCGCCCCACTTGCATCCATTTCCCAAGCCCACCAAACCCATCGACCAGAAACAAACACAGAATTAATTAAACAACTCAGAGAGGAGAAAAAACACCACCTCCCCCTTCTCTCTGTCTCTCAGAGCAGAGTCACAGCTTCACGAGGACGGTCTCCTATAAAAGCTAATGAATGCCCCCACAACAACCACCTCCTTCAAACACAAATGCCAAGCCCAAGTACTGCTTTCTAGTACTTTCACACCTCTCTTTCTCTGACCACGTCAGAAATCACTCTCTTGGTAAATTTACAATGACAACCCAACCCATATATAAAGCAGAAACCACTCTCATACCATTGGTTCATTGTTCGGATAAAGAAAAAAAAAATTCTCTACAACCCTCTCCTCCAAGAAGAGTGATGGAACAGGAAGAAAAATGAGAAAAAAAATTGGGGAGTTTTATTCATGAAATGGTAATCATAATCATCATCCTCCTCCTCTCACTAACCCAGTAAGTAGTACCCACCTGACAACCAATACCTCTCTCATCTATGCTTCCCACATTGGTATATGATTTTTATATACATGTACAGAGACTCTACCAACCATCTTTCTTTCTTTCCTTCCCAATTCCAAGCAAGTACTAAGGCCAACCAATTGTACATCTCTTTCTCACTTCTTTTTTCCTCCTTTTTTTAACATGAGAAGGGTTGGGGTGTAAGAATATCAAGAAAAAAACACGGGGCGGAAAAAGAAAAATTAAATAACGCCAGAGTAACAAAAATGGAAAAGAATTATTACGACGAAGAACAAAAAGAGGCTGGCCGTTGATCCGGCCCTGGCTTGGGCTAGGCTCTCTAAAAGGAATTATTATGCAGCTGGTTCTTGACAAGAAAGAAGCTCCTATGAGGTTGGGATGATAAATGGAGAGAGGGGTGGTCGCCTTTGATTTAAGCCCATTGAATCTAGAAGCTGTAATGCCTCAATGAGTACTCCAATACCTGCTCGCTCGGACAGATCATCTCTTTCACTAGGGCCCCTTTTTTGTATATCTTGAATGTTGGGACGATCCTCACGTTCTCAAGCTTGGATACTGCAGGGGTCTGATCCATATCCACCTTCATCAAATATCATCAATCAATAAATCAGGCCAAAGACATACATGTAAGTGGTGGTCTAAGCATGGAATTAATGAGATGAATAAAGAGGCTGTTTCATGCATTCCTTTTATCATTACCTTGAGAAAACTCAAAGAAGGATACTTCACACACAATGTATCAAAAAATGCTGACATCTGGATGGATTGCTGGTTTGATGCCACCATAAAATGGATGACTGAAACTCCTGAAAGAAATAGACATTCAGATAATTTCATAGGATTTGAATAAGTTCATAAATAAACACGAGAGTTCAAACTATTATGCAAGGACTAGTAATAAAACAATGGAAGCAATCTTGATAGATTTACAGGTGGGGATTGGGGAGGCACACATTTGAAACAAATAATTAATCATGCAGTTACTACAAGGAGACGAAACCAATAAATTCGTCAGGTAACTATGACAAGCAGAAGAATGAATGACCGGCAGTTAAAATCTAACAATCTGCTTGGCAAGGTGAGATGTGCGAACAGCATATTGGGAAACAAAAAAAAAAAGGTTAAATGAACTACCACTTGAAACAAACTCAATTTCACTTTTCTACATAGAAGGCACAAAGTGAGATTTATAAACTTGGAACACCTCAAATATCCCCAAAGCCATGATTTTGGGGGTACATCTGCAAATACCAAGGAAGAGTAGTGCATAATATGGGCACCGGCTGAAAACTAAGTTCGTAATAATTAGAACATTGCAGTACGACAAGTGTGACTGACTCAAATAGATCTAACAGGAACATGAGAGAATGAAAGCCTTATAGGGGATATGAGAGAAAAAGATTCTGGCAAACAAGCACAAGAGCAGGCAGAGGAGAAAGCTCACCAGGTGAAGATACTGCAGCTCTAAACTGATCCACACCAGTAATTTCCTCAACTTCACCCCCAAACTTCATATTATAAACTTCCTCACCACGTGACTTTTTCAGAGCAACTTGTGCATGGAACAAAGCTTTCGCAACCTCTTTGTCATCTGGAAGTTCCCTTATCAGGACCTCATAATCATGCACGGATTCAGCCCAACGTTCAAGCTATAATCCACAAAAAATACCAATCAATTAGCACACATTCTAAAAATACAACACCCACAGAAGAAAGATTTAGAGGCATTTTTTTCACCTTGCTGTTACAAGCAGCACGTCGAAGAAGGGCTTTGGTGTAATTGGGTTGAATTTTAAGCGCTTCATTGCAGTCATCAACAGATCTTTCCCATTGTTCGAGCTTGGACCTGCAAGCTGCTCTATTGCAATAGAGGACAGGATTGGAGGGATCAAACTTGAGGCCTTCACCATATGCCATGCATGCTTCTGCAAACTGGCCAGACTTGAAAAGATCATTTCCACGGGCCCGGGCTCTCGCCACTGATCTCACATTGTTTAGCATTGTGGCAACTTCAATGTTTTGAGGATCAATCTGCCCTGCCTTCTCAGCAGCTGCAACTGCATTCTCAAACCTGCAAAGCATCCATCACCCATTCTCATTCGCCCAAACCCTAAGATATTTTCTTTTGGAACTTTAAATTTCAATGCTCACCTTCCCAGTGCCATTTCCACCAGGGCACGGACAAAGAACACGTAAGAATGACAAAACATTCCAAAGAACTTGGTTTGCAAGGAAGTTGGAGAGAGTTCAAATTTGGGAATATTCAATAATGCAGAATCAGCCTCTTCGAGTTGACGAAGCTTGAGCAAAGCCTCAGCCCTACATGCAAAAAGCTACAAACCCAAAGCAATTAATTTATACTCAATCAATTGGGTATATTATAATAGCAAGAGAAGTTGAGGTTGCAATTTACCTGAGGAGAATAATCTGCTCCAGCAGTAATAGCAGCATCTCCTTCCCTCATCGTACTCTTCCAATCTCCAATTTTACGGGCAGTTGCACATCTTTTCAAATGCCTCTCTATTGCTTGCAACTTCTGCAACTCATCAGCATCTGGTTGCTGCTGCCCCAAGAAGAGGTGCCTTCGAGCATTTTCAACCTGCCCTAATCTGTAGTATTATCAAGATAGAAGAATAGACGCACTTATGAATTTAAATCTCCGAAATAACATAAAATAAAATTAAAAAAAAAAAAAACAAAGAATAAAACACAAACACACACACACACAAAGGGACATGTCCTAAATCACAGATTGTCCACACACATTAAATGAAAAATGACCATCATTTCCAAATGCTCAATAAAGATAAAAACAATACACATAAGCCCTTCAAATCAATCAATATAATAACATCAGAAGAGAAAAGATATAAATGATGAATCCAAAAAAGAAAAAGGCAAAATGGAAGCTACAAAATAAAAAGAAACCATCAAGTTTTGTTGTCAGTCATGTGGACAAATGCAGAGAACTCATGGAGCATAGCTGCAACCAAAACTATTACAGTGTCATAAAGAAAACATATTGATATTAAAACCCAAGAAACCATTTTGTAACAATTAGCATCCAGTAAGTGGCAACAGCACAGAAGAGCCTTAAACGGTGCATTTAGACAACAAATGCATATCATCTAAAATTTGCCGTATCCGATAAATGTGAAGGTTTGAAGTTCAAAACTAACCAAGATATTCTCCATCAGTAGTCACATTTTACAGTAGAAAATATCCCGAGATAACGTATATAGATCAAAATGATGAGTACAAGCCGTGCCTGGAACATTTTACTGCTGACACAACCATAATCTATGGCAATTTTTTCCTCACTTAGTGTAAATTTTTTAATGAATTTATGTATCTTAATGAAATGTATAGATTTTTGACACCAGATACTGGATGGTACACACTCTAATATCTGTCCTCATGAAAATCATTCATTCAACAAAAGTAGGTCATTCAAAGAAAACGTGTTACCCAAATTTCCCACACAATGGAATACCAAGGAATGTAGTTTGAGATCATTTCAACAGACATGAAGGAGACCAAAATAGCTCGTTTACAAAGAATTTAAGCATCACAGGTGCAATGCAAGGAGCTAGGAGATGTATGAGGGCAATAAAGACTGGAAGTAATAAAAGTGGCTGGTTAAATCTTGGACTGAAAAGGGGCGTTTGATGATTATAATGGAACAGAAAGTTGTCGAACGAACTAGAGCGAAGGGAACCATGGTATCAAGTTGCATAAACCAAAGAGAACCCAAGAATCTAAGTCAAAGGAAAATGGCAAATAAACAGTAATCTAGAGAATCATAAAACCCAACTTGCTCAAACGGCTAAAACCAAAGAACAGCAACATGAATCTAATCAAATCTAATCAAACTGAGTAACAAAAACGTGTCCCACTAGAGAAGAAACAAATAGAGTACCAACAATCAAAACAGAAGTACCCATACGTGAGATCATCCAAAAACAAAACCCCAGATCATTCAACCAACTTACATGGCATCTTAACAAACAAACTGCAACACAAAACAAAAACCCATTTCAATTCTTCAGATCATCATTCCATTAAAGCTAAAATTAAGCAAAAAAAAAGTACTTTAAAAGAATGTGAATTGTTGAAAACCAAGAGAATGCAGTTGCAGAACTGCCTTCTCACCTCAAATGCAGAGCTGCCAGCCGCTGATGCGCCCTCCCATAAGCAGGATCCAACCTCACCGCCTCCTCACACTCCCTCACCGCCTCCGCCAGCCGTCCCAGACCCGTCAACGCTGCAGCCCGGTTGCTCCGGCAAGCTGCATTGTTTGGCGAGATCGCAATAGCCCGATCATACAAACACAAAGCCTCTGCAAAATTCCCCCTTTTATACTGCTCATTCCCCGCCCTCTTCACCTCCTCCGGATCAGAACTCGCCATCGCCCGCTTCACCATCACCGCCTCCCCGGCAAACTGTATATTCCCCGTCGCCACATCGCTGCCCGACTTCCCCCTCATTATACTCCCGTGCCCATAATTCCCAGTCCCCGACCCCAACACATCGCTCCTCGTCCCTCCACGCGCCACCATGCCGGTCTTCCCAGCCCTCCCCGACGGGCAGATGTTCCCGCTCGGAAGCAAATTCGCATTCGGAGAATTCACAGAACCCCCACCGGAGTAGATCAACGGCGCCCCACCGGAATTCGATCTCTGGTGCCCAGGCTTAGAATTCCGAGCAGATCGCGCGCTGCCCGCGGTAGTCGGGCTGCCTTCGCTAGAACCCGACAGCTCCCCGGAGTGGTTTCCGCTTCCGCTTCCGCCGTCCGATGGTTTGAGAGAAGCCGCATTGCCGGCGGTCTTCCCGGAAACAGACCCAGAAGAGCTGGAGCTGCTGCTGGTGGCTGGAAGCGGCGCCGGTTGGCTATTGCTCCTAGACCGGACATGGGTTCGAAGAGGCGAAACGGGCGAACCCAGATCGAGCTCTTTGAAATCGGGTTTGTTCCCATCCGAGCTCAGCACAGTGTCGAATCGATCGGTTAGAGACTCAACCCCTCTTTCTTGCAAGGGTTTCTGCACACTGCTGTTCGACATTTTCGAAATCTCTAAAACCCTACAATCTCTTTCACTCTCTCTCTCCTTCTTCTCTTCCTTGTAATCAAAGTCTGCAACAGCAGCGAAAGTACCAAAAACAGCGTTGCAGACAAGGATGCGAAAGATCTATCGAAGAAGAAGAAGACATGAAGGAAAAGAAAAAAGGAATCGATGGGGATCTCGTGAATCTAAAGGATGAAGCAAGGAATGAATGCAGAGGTGTTGAAAAGTATGGATTGATAGATTTTGAGAGAGAGATTTTGATTTGATTTGAGAAAGATCGAAGCTTTGGAGAAAGATCGAAGCTTTTCTTTTTTTTTTCCCACTACTCTTTCCTCTGCTGCTTCACGAGACGCCTCTCTTTCTCTCTTCTTCTCAGTTTCTTCTCTCACCTTTCTTTATTAGTTTTCTCCCTTCACCTCCTGTTGGGTGGTTTTTGTTTTTTTTTTTTATCCCATCTCTCTCTCTCTCTCTCTCTCTCTCGTTTTCCCTCCTCGCCTTATCCGGACCGCTTGTTCTGTAGTCAGCAAGAGTACATGAAAGTGTAGTGGGGTGGGGTGATGAAATCTTGTTTTTGATGGGGCCACCTTATCTTTGAATTTGTAATGTAATTTCTTTTTTTTTTTTTTAATGAATGGTCCATGCCCCCACAATAATCTCCTCCATTGGTTGATCTTAATTGGTTTGATTGATGGTAGCAGGAGGCAACTGTTTGTTTTTACCATCATACAAATAAGAAGAAGAAAAAAAATTAATATACGAAGAATGTTCTACTACTTAATTATGGACTCAACTTAGATGCGTGTCTATCAATGATAATATTGCAGATGGAAAGATATCCTTTTCAGACTATATAGTGTGTTGAAAAAGATCACTATCCTGGCTCTTGGTTTAAGGGTATTAAAGTTTAATGGCGTCTTAATCATGGATGATTTTAAGAATCAACGTTATGATCTATGTGAAGGTTCAATGATTGTGAAATTGAGTCTAATGTTGGACCATGAGTTGACCTAAGTATCTCCTGGCGGGGGGGGCGCAACACGGATTGAAAGTAGTTTAAGAAGGGGTCCGAGTCGTATACATGGAGTCTGATTGTAGGAGAATATTTTTTCAATTGTTAAAATAGTTATGCTGAAACAAAATCCAATCTCCATGATCATAGCAATTAGACTGCATAATGATCGTCATTCTAATGGAAAGAGGCAAAATGGATGATTCAGATTACATAGATAAATGAGACTCCTAAATAGTCTTTCATCATGGGGCCCATGTATGATCAAATCAAAACGTTGCACAATGCAAATTACAAACACACCCAACCCTAATGTTTTCACGATATTGTAAACTTCACTGTGCTGATAGAAGATATAATATTTGAAGGGAATCCTAAAATCAAGGGTTAAAAATAGTATGTTGATCAGTAAAATTCAAACAAAGCCCTAGATTTTCTACCATAACTATCTCATCCCACGATCTCAGAGCCACAATTTTGGGGCCCAAATCCAGTGAACATGCCTTTTTCTCTGCCTTTGACAACTCAGGTGCAGCATTGAGAGTATATTAAAATTTAGGACATCCATTTCTGTTTTTCTCATTCTTTGCATTTTCAAGAGTAAATTGGATAGAATGCAGTTGGCCTAGGGGCATGAGGTGTAGGTTTGCTCTATGTGATTTCATCTTTTATTTGAAATCACTCCAAATTTTCTAATATATATTTGTGTGGGTTTAGCGGGTCTCTCGGGGTATCCACGTAAATTGGTTAATGAGAGAAATAGAAAGTGTAATGTTTTATTTTTGGATCCATGGAGGGTGTTTTAGTAATTTGAGAGTCCTTCAGGACAGTGGCAGCTGGCCATGTACAGGAATGCTGCGACAGCTGGCCCATTCAGAGCCCTAAGCATACCAGCTCAGCTGATGACGGTGAAAGTAACGGCGCCAGATTTGATTCCGGGGATATTCCATTAAATGCTCATAACATGGTTAACGGAGTTGTACAGGATGTTGACGGGAGAGGAGATCTATCCACATTTCACAGTCCCCCGCAAACATGGAATGATGACCGGGCGATCCCCTGGTGCCAGCTCGGCGCCAGATCACTCACTTTCCATTTCTTGGGAAGGAGAAAACGACACCAGAGAGTGGGGCCCACCTACTAAAAACCCTATCCATCCAAGTAAAAATGGGTATTATCAAATTTTACATCAATATGAATTTCCTGTCATCTTTTTTCATGAAAACAAATTTGAGTAGATCCCGCACCGCCTAAGGTCATTTATTTTGAATTGTCTAATTTTGAATAGGTAGGTCTACTGTCCAATTCCACTCTTTCAACTACCAAGTTTTTTAGAATGCTTATATGGGGCTTGGAGTGAGACCCCAATCATTTCAAGGCGAGGTGAGAGAGTCCTTTGCTGATGGAAGTACATCTTAAATTGAGATAGAACAACAATTTTGTGAGGAAAGATGATTGCCTAGATTGGAATCCTCAACGATCATAAAAAAATAGATGCTTTTTACCATTGAAGTAGGAAGCCGTTCTTAAGACTTTTCTAGCTTTATCCGAATCTTCTTCTTACAGATCCCCTTGGCTCATTCCTGAGATCGACTCGAAGCCATGCACAAGTGGGCCCCACCTATGCATCTTGAGATCTGCACCGATCATTATTTTTTAATCTTTTTTTTTAGTTTAATTAAGTGGGATGGGGGTGATATTTTCATTCGCATGCCAAGGATCACTCCGTAGTAATGTGTTTTAAACTAAAATGTCAACACCATTTAACCATGAGCGTGCTGGCTAGCCTTTTGAATTTGAGGATAGATTCAATGAGTGATTGGAGTAATCGAAACGATTTATTAGGTGCAACTATGCACAATGGGATACCAATGGCAGGGCCCATAAGTTGATCTACAACGGTTATCCTACCTTTGGGTGCATGGTTTTGATCAGTGATCTAAAGGCTAAAGCTGATCTAATGCAGCCAGGTGACAGTTTTCAGTTCTGAAACATTCTGAATGGGGGTAGATGGATGTATTGTAGACCTTATTTTGTGCGGTGGATTTTAACTTTTTGTTGGCAATTATCCATCTGAATCAAACAACATGAGCATTACCATTTCAATCTGTTACAGCCCAGATGTGATCCCTCAAATCGACATTAATGAAATGATAAATGTATCTTGCTAGTTGACAAGCCATATGGCTTGTTTCAGTGGACCCTTTCATATTAATGAACCTTGGGTCTTAACTGCCTCCAACATTAGGTGATGGAGCCGATGATGGCTTTAATCATCACCATTGGATTAGTCCATGCTAGAGATTTGTCATGGTATGATTTTCATTTCAAGATTGAACATTATTCCAAACAGGCCACTTGTTTTTAATTATATTAGAAGTTTTGATGAAATAGTCTCCTGCCTTCGAAAACAGTTATGGGTAGCCATTAGGACCCTTTGACTTACATTTAAAAGTATTGTAGAAATAATAAAAGTCAAACAAAGTCATTAAAAGGGTTTGAAATGACTAACCTTTTAAATTTTTTTACCTCTCAATATTTGGTGAAGAACCTTACAGACAATGTAAAGAAAGAGGTGTGTGGTGACCATGGATCAAAATCAAAACTAACATGTCATGTGCTTTTACTAGGAGCTGGCAAAAATGGACCCGACCGGACCCGACCCACACAACGCAACCCAACAAACGTAACTCGTGTTTGACCTGCATACCCGACCTGACCCATGTTTGGCCTACACACCCACCTTGCGCACGCAGACAAATGTTAGGAGAATCTAACTCTGCAATAAAAACAGATCAAGTTAGGGTCAACCTGCATAGTATGCCTAACCCATTTAAATAGGTTGGCTTAGAGCCGACTCGCATACATAAACCAATTTAAATAATTGGGCGGTTTAATAATTGAATATAGAATGACTAGAGCTTGTGTTGGGCTTATATGGCCTGCAATTTAACTTAAATATAGCTTTAATATTTAAAACAAATTAGGTTAAAGTCACGCTTTAGGATGAATACGGGTCAAACTTCAACCCATATATATGCCTTGTCAACCCGACCATTTTTACCTGGCCCACCCATTTACCTTCCCTACTTTTATCAAATGAAAAGGAGAAGGTAGTGTCAGCAAACAAAGGAATATAGGAAATAAGCAGGTATACATGTAGATGTAGCCTGTAGGTGACCCGGTGAGATTGAACAAAACCTATAAATGAAAAATCGGAATCCTCTAAAGCTTTTGACCCATGGTGACCGTAATTGGACCAATCAATTTCATAAACGAAGGCCGAAAAGCATCTGACTTAAAAGTGAACACTAGCGCACACTTCTTTTCCTCAGTATTTAGCACACTTTCATTTTCTTAGCTGGTCATGTTGGTTATTTGTTTGACAAGCTTGCTAAAAGCCGCCCTCTTAAATAAGGCACCTTGCTAATATCAGAATATAGGACTTTTGATTACATTTCTTCAGCTGTCTGTCAGTGACATTGACAAATAAGAACAGCCGTTAAGAAGATAAGCTATATATGTATGTAGGCCACCAGACAAGCTACCTTTCCTGATTCCTCTTAATCTTAGGTTACTAGAGAAACATATCAGATACACCAGGGCGTGGGGTGTTGGTCTCCCTACATAGCAATCCATCCCCTTCTAAGCCTTTGGACAAGCCTTTATTTACTCAATATAAAATTCTTACATCTCAAAAGGAACATAGAGAACTTTGAACTTCTTATGTCAGGTTCTTCTGAGAATTCACTGGCATTGTACCCAAATCTAACACAAGATGAAAATTCAAACGTTTTCCTTAGTTTCTTGTGATTTATTTCACAATGATTTTTGTGCTTCACCTGGGTGTCCCCAAAACAGTATTTTACTGACACAATCCATAAGCCGAAGTGAGGCTCTTGTGCTGATTCTCTGGAAATGGTTTTAGAAGTACGGTAGCAGTCTTATAGCAGCTTCAAAAAAGATTCATTTTCTGAAGGCTTTAAAATCACATCCTAATTCATTAATAAGCTTTCCATGGTCAAGAGTTCGTTTGTGAAATGTAACTAATATACAAGAATTATTAAAGATGTTGAGAGGTGCATGATATAAATGGGAGATGTAGATAATACTTTTGCTTTCTTATGTATTGAATTACTTGGGTGATGATTGGGTTTTCATTTCTCATATTCCTTTGATTCTATTTTCATAAAAAGAAAAATTAATTTTATGCTTTTTTCTAAAACTTCATCTCTGATAGTCATTTTTAACCACTTATGACATAAAATCCTATATTATAAACTTATAATGCAACAAACGAGCCTTAGTGTTCAAACGAGTGACTTAAGGTACTTAATGACAATTAGCAAAGGCCTAAATATTGCATTAAAAGCGTACATAGTAAAAATAAGAGGGGAATTTTCTTTTCAAACTGGACACAGTTAGTCCCCTACTTATGCTGTTGAGGGTTGGTTGCAGTTTTTTTTTTTTTTTTTTTGGTAGAAGGTTGGTTTGCAGTTTAGCAGCAGTGGATTTCAATAATCAATTTCAACCTTTAGGGACCACACTTCATAAAGACAACTTTTTTACTATTATTATGAAGTGACGGATATAAAATAAAAATGTTGATCCGTTATCCATGCTCAATAATTCCAAGTGCTAAATTAAGATTAATGACAAGTGAATCTTCCATTGACATTTGACAAGTTACCTCTCCAAATGCATCATGTTATTTTGGGGAACTAGAAGATTGAAACCAGTATGATTCCAGCCATTTCTTGTGTTTGGAGTAATTTAGTTATTTTCATTTGTATAGAAATGTATCTTATTTCCAAGTGATAAAAAATTTGAGGGTGTGTTTGGATGCTCCTTACATTTTCTGTCCCTCTCATGTCTCTCCCTTGTCTCCCTGCTATTTTGGTCTTCACTTCTCTACTCAAAAGTAGAGAAGCAGAGAATATGCTATAAGAAATTTACCATTCCTATAAAGATGTATGTGTACGAATCTTTGAACTTTTCACCTCTCTAAGATGTTTTTTTTTTTTTATCAACAAATCATAGAGGCAAGGAAGAATTTTAAGGCAATGTCGTCTCAATTTTATATATATAATATATATATATATTTTTTGCATAGAAGTTATACTTTATGTATAAGTAATAAGAAAAGATTAGGTTTTACAAAATTCCAAGCATCCAACTCACCCTAGCTGTGTGCTAGTCCTGAGTTTAAAAACTAAGAAAAGGTTAACAGAGAATATTTTAAGTAATTATAATGTGATTATTATTAATATTGTACTCTATGAATAGCCATTGATCACGATGTAGTCTGTAAGTTCTGTAAAGGCTACAATTATATAAAGATTGCCCTAAAAACTTGTCAAATAAATTTCAAAATTCATTTTTTTTTTATGATGTAGCTCTGAGTGTGCCTTCCATTCCATTGCCCTAAAGGTTGTAGCAAATGTACATTGGATTAAAAATCTCTTAAAAAAAGAACGGCTTCTTACCCTAGTGCTAAGAGACGCTCATGGTTCTTACCTGCTTGTCATGAGTTTGATCATGGGCAAGCACCTTTCATCACTCAAGGTTGTGATACCTCACCAGATGTATACTTTCCTCACCAGAGGGCCCCTCGCCTCACCAAAGGTCTACTTTCCTCACTAGAGGGCCTCTCACCTCACCAGAGGTTTACTCCCTCACCCGAGGGGCCTCTATCGAGAGGGCTATGGCCCAGCCCCCTTAAGCTAGGATAAAAAAAAATCTCTTAAATTTAAAAATAAATTAGGAGAAAGAAAAGAGTGCAGACACTGAGGCAACAATCTCGCCCTTCCTATTAAGGAAGAGGATACCCACCGTGCAATGCCTTTTTTTTGCATCAAATGTCCAGTTGTGGGGCATTTTTTGTACGAGTACCCAACCAAACTTAGTGCCATTCAAATGCACTTGATTGGAAGTAAAAAAAAAAACAAAACAAGTGTTCAATGCTTTATATTAGAGGACAAAACTTGGAGTGACTTGGAGTGAGAGATTCTTCAAGTTGGGTCCTCTAATTACTGTAGTTTTTTTTTAGCCATATTTTATAAAAAGTGAAGAGGATTCCTCATTGTTGCAAATTTGATGATGTCACATTGAGGATATGTATAGCTGAATTTCACATCGATATCGATTCATATCATTATGTATAGCAAAAAAATTGGTATTAATTTTAAATTCGCAAAATTGAGATTTTAAAATAATGTGGGAAGGGAGTCCAGACCACCTATTGTAGATGGTGTACACTCACCATGAGCAAATCAATCACTGTGAGCCACGTCAGTCATAATTTTAAAATGTTTGGAGATCAGCTCACGTAATTTGCAGCTAACATGGCTCGCTCACGGGAGCATGCATAAGATGCAATAGGTGATCTGATTTGGACTTGTGGAGGAGGATAGTCAGACTTGAGAATCCTCTAAGTGAGGATTTTTGCTACCCAAATTTTAGAGGATTTACAATTATCGAATGCTGATCGAAAAAAAAAAAAAACCCCAGTGAAAAGTTTTCCCGATTTGGTCACCACACATGACCTTAGTTCTTTGTCTCTTAGTTTACAAAATGGCCAGGAAGGTGTATGATGAAGTCAATCGATTGTTAGGACCCCCCTCCCTTTTCAGTTGCCTAGATTTAGGCCTTAGAAGAAAAAACGTCCATTTGAAGAGATGGGCGATGATGTTCAAACCATTGGAAAATGCACCCCCCCAATCATGGATTTCCATGAAAAGCCAAACTAAATATACTCAAACAAGAACATGTCCTAGTCAGAGTAAGCCCTTTCTAACCAAACAAGCCTGATTCCTTGAATTCACAGGAAAGAAATGTGAAAAGACCCCAAAACCTCAATACTTCCATACTTTCATGCTAGGTTTGCAATTAGAGTCAATGACCCTCGATCTCAGGTACTAGAGAATTCTAACCTGATTTTGACTCAAGTGGGTGGGGGCCCTGGGGGAGAGAAGTATCTGAACTTTCTTTTATCTTTTTTTAAAATCTGATTATGTCATGAGTGGAATTTGTTACTTATTAGGGCAATGCTGAGACCACAAGCAAATGTCACAATCCATGGGCATACGTGGCAACTATATACGGCTCCCTTGGGCCATTGCCTAAAACTAAATTCAGTTGGTCAATCCCACTAATCAATTGGGATTTCAGTGGAGAAAAGGGTAGTTGAAAAGAGTTTTTAGTGATGGTTGTTACACTCATATAAAAAAAAAAAAGAAGAAAAGAAAGAGCTTTTTATCGAAAATTTTCAATATTTGTATGTTGCACGAATTAGTGTCTTCGAAATAGCACAGATAAATGGGGTCCGTTAGACTCCGTTTGATTTTTTTTTTCTAAATGAAACAGTGACGCTAGCGTCGCTTAGTATGAAAATTAGTGACGCTAGCGTCATCTTCGACTTTTTTTATACCTCCAATCCCTTTCCTTTCCATTTCAAAACTGAAGTCCCACCATCCAACCACTTAAGAACATCCTAAAATAGTCATTTCATGATTTTTGTTGCAATGAACCCAGTTGGTTAGCGCCTTACCCACTCATCAACCTCGGCATCTTTCCTCATCATCCGTTCTAACTTTAGTATGTGAAGATAACCAAGCAGGCACGCCTACCACACTGAGACCACCTTCATCATCTTCCCCCCACCCACAAATTCTCCTAACCAAACACCAACACATAACACCTTCATTATATTATATTCAACTCACATCCAAACTCTTAGGACCCCATCCATTCACTCATCACCACTAGAACATTGCATCCGATACCATCACCGACCCACTTTCATAATCTGTCTGTCCTCTTCATCATCTGAATTGAGCCCATCATCAACTTTTCTTTTCTTTTTCATAACTTTCCATCCCTATGTTTCCTCACCATCCCTTTGTTTCTTCTATATCATCGTCTTCATCGTTCCTTGGCCATCTTACAAACCATCTTTCATTGCCACTTTCTCAAACTCAATAAAGAGCCTAGCTCAAGTTGTCCTAGCCATCTTCCCCTTGAAACCGAACCCAAACAGTAGCCTAGGGCCTGATCCAAACCAAGCCACACCATTCCAAACCAAGCCCTGCATCTCGATCCTCCTAACCAGTAAAGGCATCTCTCATAATGCCCATCCATGTCATAACCCACAGTAACAACCCAGCCACCTTCCATCACCATCAAAGAAAAGGGAAGAAGGGAAAAGAGGGAGGAAAGAGAAGGGGAAAGATGGTGGGTTTATATATCGATGAGTGACGATAGCGTCACTTAATTTCATTTCAAACGACGCTATCGTCACTCTTAAAAAATACTAAAAAAAAAAGTGGTGGAGGAATGCTACCTAGTGAAACTATTCGAGGCACTACCAAGTGCAACGGACAAATACTGGATATTTTCCAATAAAATCCTAAAAAAAAAAAAATTGGTGTGCCATGCTTTACCTACTCCCAAATTCCCATTTCTACATGTCAAGACAACCAACATATGATAAGTGTATGCTTATATCTAAGTACATTTGCTCAACTTGACGTGCTTCTATTTCTTTAAAAATAAATGATTATGTAGATCACTATATATTATTAATTGATTTTCTTCTTTAAAAGAATGACTACTTGTTCCTATTTTTATTATTGTTTTTTTCTTTTTTAGATTCTTAGGATTCCATGTTGCTATGCCATTCTACCAATGGTTATGAGCTGTGGATCTATTGTATGTAGTAGATTAAGGATAAATTGTTAGAGACAGTGCTAGCCTCTCTATATAACTCCGCCCATCTTTTTTTCTTTTTTTACTGTGGTAAATAAGTACACACACCGTTATAAGTCCACACCATCAGTGCTATAGCCAGAGTTGATAATGATTATTTCTGTAGAGGGAAGGTGACGAATTGATCATTATAGTTAAAACCACACACTCCACAATGTTTGTTATCATTGTTTCTTCATGAGACTAGTCATCCCTTGCTTGACAATTGCCCAATGACTTTTGCCCTAGGTTGGACTTTAGAAATATTACAAAAATGCAGGTTTAAAATGACAAAGATGCCCTTGAGCAGGCATGATGAAATGTTGAAATAGTTAAATTATTATTAACTGTGTGAGTTTGACTTATCCATTTGTGATCTGTGATGTTTTACCATGGCTGCTTTAACATGCTTACAGCTTTGTTAAAGTAATATGTAAACAAATCAAGGAAGGCCCACTTCTCATCAATATCCAATCTTGATTGATATATAATTTTTCATATCATTCGATCTCCCCTTTTATTATACAAATGCGAAGGTAAAATAAGGGGGAAAATGTTTCACAGTCCAAGGTTTTTCATATAACTTCAAAAGCTCACTTTTGGTGGGAAAGCATGTCAATCAAAGGGGGGCCACAAACAGAAAGACTTGAACATGGATTAAGTGAATATGAAGTATGAGGTTGATTAGATGCATGATCTAGCCTTTGGATTAGGTTTTGAAGTTTAATGTCTATAATCACTACCTTTAAGATAAAATTCACAACAGCTAATGCCTTGTAAATCCATATCGCCCATGAAGCACCAGATCTCGGGTTATATGTGCGAGCCCACCTTAACATAGTGTGAGCGTTTTGGGCCGCACAAAGTGGGCCGAGAACAAATCCGTGAGGGTGTTTGGCTGCGAGCTAGGCCCAAAGCGACAATATCACATGTTGTGCTGGGTCGGTGTCGTTACATGCCCGAACAGTATCAAATTAGGAATAACACAAAGGTGAATGTACAAGGTGCAAAGATTGTTTAAATTCACAAAGAAAGTCAGCCTATCCCCCCACCCAAAAAAAAAAAAACTATGAATTATCCTTTTTTTCAGCAAACAAATGGACCATCCAGCAAGCTCAAATTATATAGGTCCCATAATGGACAGACATGGCCAACAAACTCAGGCATACCACTTAGAATAATGGTTGTGATCATCCATGTCTTGTGTTTTTGCACCATGCTCAGATACCACCCACAATTAACTATTCTAAAAATTATTTAACCCTGAGCAGTGGATGTGTGGTATGCTCCACCATGCCTCATAACTGATAAAAATAATAAGCATCTACGCCCATGAAGTTCCTTTTATTGAAAAGGTATACATGTATATAAATTAAAGAAGAAAACTTCTTCATGATTCAAATACTGTGTCCTTTTGCACTCCTTCTCATTGTTTTATTTAAATGTATCTTTGTGCTACCTAATCTCTTGCATTGTTAGCTTTCTTTACAATAGTTTTCTCATACAAGGGAAACAGCTTACTGCAATTCCTATTTGTACATTAGTGTATGGCCCCCATAAATTTTCTCTTTTCTTTAAGTTACAGGATACAATATACAAACTAAAGGGCATAGGATTCGTTGCATGTTGCTTCTAAAACAAAATAACAATTGTGGTATTATGACCCATCACTGCAAAATCAATGCTTTCCTCTTTAGCATCTGCATCTTCTAGGGAAGGTTCACTGTACACAAGCTTAAAACGAGGTCTCATTGGGCCTGATCTCTTCTTATTATAGGAATCCGAGGAGAGAGTTAAAGAATTGGGATCTCAATTAATTTTATATTCATGGGATTCTTGCAAGGTAAGGTTGTTTTGGATTTGTTTACTAAAGCATCCTATCTTTATCAAAATAATCACTGGGGCAATTTCTATTTCTTTTATACATGCATGCAATAGGATCGACAGGGTCCACTTTGCAGAGGGAGAGTCATATGTATTTTACACCTAGGATGCAGTATTTAAGTCAATCATAGTGATGTAAACCGAATAATGATCTCAACCATCTGATTCTTGATGACAAATTTGGACCACTGGCTGCATCCTTGACCATTTATTTGATGGTCTCTGATTCATTGATTAAGTTTCATCCAATCAGCTTTTATTTGTAATGGGACTATATTTTTGGACAGCCTAGGTTGGCATGTGTGTACACCATGTTAGTTGCCACAAAGAGAGAGAATCATCCAACAATTTTCCTTAAGATCACATAGAGATTT
Source organism: Litsea cubeba (assembly GCA_012931725.1). Classification (NCBI taxonomy): domain Eukaryota; kingdom Viridiplantae; phylum Streptophyta; class Magnoliopsida; order Laurales; family Lauraceae; genus Litsea; species Litsea cubeba. Next base: position 2,235,636 of record CM022947.1, on the reverse strand, counting down.
GAGGACTCCTCGCTGCCCCTAGAATAAGAATTTCCTCACTCGGGATTTATAAAGTTGGGATTCCTTAGGTCACATTTGGTTATAGGTAAGGAATCTGTATATTTGTGAATTTTATAACTTCCCCTTTCTAGCCAAGAATTTCCACATCCTACAGAGGAGGGGTCGGATCTGAAAATCCTAAAAAATGAGGATCTCAATGGCCAAAAACCTCAAAGATTTACAATTATCAAACATGAATTTTCACGACTTTATGAAAACAAAAATCCTTTCCCGAGAACTTAGTTGCCAACGTGACCTTAGAAAGGGTCATTTTCTGGACCTTTTTTTTCTTATTATCATCTTAATTTCTTATGCCAATTTCATACAATGCAGGTAAGGTAAGTTGGCATATCTAGAAGAAATAGGCTCAGTTTGTTTCAGCAAGTTTTATATGGGACTACCTATTTGACGTTAACCCTATGCTTTCTCCTATTAGACAACAGAAACTTCAAAAACAAGATAACTATTGAATGTGACAGCACAGAGTATATGAGGCACTAATACGATGCTCAAACAATGCTAAAATGAGGAACTAAAAAGCAGAGTGTCCTGGTATATAGGCTGCATATGATCACTCCTGAAAAGAAAAGGGTGAATATGCCACTTGGGCAACTTGCTATGTTTGAATGTTTTGCAAAATGTTCTTTAAGAGGAAGAGTTTGTGCTGACATAAATTTCTGTTATTTCAATCTGCATAGTATGTTGTTTGGTTTATGTGTTTTTCTTTTAATGGTGAAAGGGACCAAACACCTCAAATCCTGTTCTATAACAATGGATGTTGACATCTTTGATTGAGTCAAGAACTACTTTGATAAATAAATCAATAAAAAAATTTTAAAAAAAAGGGGGAGGCCTGTTGTAAGAGAAGTTTCACCCAATCCAAAATGCCTCTTCCACACTAAAACCAATCACATTTTTCCATCAGCTTGTAACAAGGAAAACAACAAATCACCACAATTTGAGCAGGACCTCTTTTGTTTGTTGTGTTGCTGTTTTGTTAACATTAATCTCCTTTCTAGCAAAAAAAAAAAAAAAATATTTTTTTTTTAATCTGTCACCTAATCTTGAAAAGGATGCATAAGCTTTGAATACTGTGCTTGATTTAGTTCATATGTTATGCGACCTGCCATTGTGCACATATTGTATTCCTGTATGTTAATCCAAACTATTGAGGTCATGGATCCCGTTTTATTAGAAAAACTAAAGTTATTATAAATGGATGATGATAATGGTCCAATTGGCAGACATCAAATGGATGGTGAACATTTGTCGATGTTTCAAATTTAAAAACAATTGTGGGTTAACCAAGGTTTAAGGCATTTAATTTATTACAGCATTTTGTTGAGAAGTAGCAACTTTCTAATAGAAGATGACTACTCCCATACATATGCCTACAAATCATTAAGAAAAGAGGATACAAATACACTCTAAACTCAATGGAAGATTTTCACTTACTAGCAGACTGCATACAGTGCTTATGTGGTCCGACTTATGGGGGCCACTCTAGACAGTTTCCTATTATTAGGATGGATGAAAATGTCTCTTTATGAATAGGGATCATGCAAGAATTCAGTCCATTAGATTATTCCAGCCCTTGATTTAATAATAACCTTAACATTTAATGTCTTAACAATCATATTTTGTTTAGATTCAATCCAATGGTGATTAAAGATTTAATAAGTACGACACCATATGATGGAGGTATACGAGTGCGAAAAGATGTGCAATGATGGGCCAGAGTGGGCCCATAAAGCTTGGATTGCATATGCAATCCATTCGTAGGAGAAATTTCTCCGCCTCCGCAACTCAAAACTTTTTCCCCATTAACTAATTTGTCTATTGTCCTTAACTATTCACACCATTTCTTATTTAAAAGCGTACTTATAGTTGTCCAAATTGGAAAGACCAATGAAAGTAGGAATTAAAACTCACAAAGCCAACCCAGTTGGTTAGTTAGCATCTTAGCTTTAATTCATCCTAACATAAATTCGCAAAATAGAAGTTAAAACTCTTTACTCATTAACCCTTTTTTAGTCTCTACATTTATTTGTTTTCTCATTTTCATTCCTCTTTTCCCTATTTTATCTCCAACCATTAGTGTGCTTTTTTTTTTCAATAAAAAACTATACTTTAAACATAGTAAGATAGATTTGGTAGAATAGAAAGAAGTTAAAAGACCCTTTAACCTTCGGGATGAAATTAGTCCCAATAACTAAAAGGTATGAACTTGAACTAATTTGTGGAAGTTGGATATGAATTGATGTTTTATGTATGGGGGGCTCTATTGGCACCACAAAAACCTCTCTTCCCAACAAAAAAATAAAAAGGTTTTTCTAAACTACCCTTCCCCCCTCCTCCCTCTCCCTCCTCTCCTCCTCCTCCTCCTCCTCCTCCTCTTCTTCCTTCCTCTCCCACCCTCCACCCTCTTCCCCCATCTTCCCCCCCCCCGTCTCCGGCAGGGAGGGAGCCCCGGCCGGCTGGCCGTCTCCCTCCCCCTCCCCTCTCCATCTTTCTTCCTCCCTCCCCTCCCCTTCCATTTTCTTTCCTTCTTCTCCCTCTCTCCCTCTCATTCCCTCTCTTCCCTCCCCTACTCCCCTCCCCCTCCCTCCCCCTCCCCCTCCCAATCGCTGGCGACTGGGAGGGGGAGGGGGAGGGGGAGGGGGAGGGGAGGGGGGGAGTAGGGGAGGGAAAGAGAGGGAGGGAGAGAGGAAAGAATGGTAGGGAGGGAGGAAGAAAGAGGGAGAGGGGAGGGGGGAGATGAGGGTGGAGGGTGGGAGAGAAAGGGAAGAGAGGGAGGGAGGGAGGGAGGAGGATGAGGGAGGAAGAAAAGGGAGCCCGCCGCAGGCTGCCGGCCGAGGATCCCTCCCTACCGGAGACGCGGGGGGGGGGGGGGGGGGGGGGGGGGGGGGGGACGGGAAGAGGGGAGAGTGGAGAAGGGAAGAGGAGGGAAGGGGGGAGGGGTAGTTTTAGGAACAAAAGTTTTTTTTGTCTTCTAGTGTGGTGCGGTGGGGAGAGAAATATGCGGTGTCAATAGCACTCCCCTTTATGTATTTTGTTGACTTCTATGGCTCAATAGAAGTCAGTGGAATTGAGTGCATAGCCCTGCAAAATCCTTGGTCTAATGGGATCAGGAGTGGATCTATTTGGATTACTTGGGTTTTAGGGCTAATATTATAAATAAAGGCTAAAGCCTTTATGATGAAAACTCTTCTAATCGTATAGTGAAAAACTCTCTCCGTCTTCATTTGTATACGTAGGTCAAAAGCCAACCATGTAAACCTGTATCTCTCTATTTAGTGTCTTATTTTCTCCCTTGCGTGTTCTTACACCTTAGATCACAACATATTTCAATAATGTGGATCAGTGGTTGCACCATTTTCCAATAACCATCCATGTGAAAAGGGGAGTCGAATGTCTAGGTGTGAGGAATCTCCAATGAGTTGAGGACCTCAAAATCAAAGAGAAAGTACAGAGACAAAACTATCATCGACAAAAGTGCACTAATAACATTTTGGGTTTTAGCTTGACCATCTCCAAAAGAAGAAGACTCTTGGATATTGAAAAAAATACTTGTGAGGGAGCCCAAGAAGAGATGGGATGGGGGCATGGGGCAGTTCCTAGGTTTGCCCCCAAATTTGTGACGCAATTTTCACATAGAACGAGGTGGTGGGTTTGCCCAACACAGAAATTCTCCTCCATCTACACGGTACAATATTGTGAGGCAAAAGATGCCCTAAACCCATAGAGAACAGTACGGTGGGCAACAACATACACCAAGATATACCTTCAAAATGTGGGTCATCATCACATGTGATTAAGTCTGATCAAACCCTCAATGTCACTTGAGCAAAAGCTAAAATCCTTTTTTTATTAACTTGTAAGCAGCTTACAGTAAGTAAAATGCCAATTCTCAGTTGGATGTCTATTGTTGTCCTCTTTAAAAGTTGCAGGAATGATAAGAGTTGCAAAAACTACAAAAATTTTCATTTAGAGCATAGTTGTAAAACTTGGCCCAAATTGAATCATATTATTTGATACATAAAGGTTCGAACATCATAGGTACTAATTTTTATTGGGTTTTAGCCCAACATGAAAAAAGAAGTATATTATTGCATTGAACTCTGTTCAGCCACTTCTTTATATTATATCATTTTTTATTTCTATCTAAAACGGCCTAAAAGTAATTAAAAATGAAGATTCACAATTTTTTTTTTTCTGTTTTTAATAGTTTTTCTTACTTATTTCTTAAATAAAGCTGAAATAATCTAAAATATCAGTCATAACCTGTCAAGGAACATGGTAGTGTGAGTCTAGTGCATGAGTTCGAGTTCTAGTGTAAAAGAAAAGTGCGCTTAAGTTGACCCACCATGTGTTATTGGAGCTCTTGATTATCTTAAGTGGGTCTTTTGATTTGGATGACTTAGAGTCTTAGACCATTCACCATGTGATTTCAAAGTTCAAAACAAATGCCCATAAATGCATTGTGAGCAAGTGAGAAAAAGGTGCACGTGCCTGGACTGAATGGAGCTCGTGCGGCACATGGGAGGAAGTCAGGATGACAGATAGGCAAGGAAAAGGGAAGACAAAACAAGAGTCTGCTTCATGGGGTAGAGACGTTCACATGGGTATTGATGATAGCAAGTCTCTCCTCATGCTGTGTTAGGCTGTTACTTTTCCTCATGGTCTTTGTTTTCATTTTTCCTCCTCTTTTTCATGTTTGTTGTGTTCTTCCTTTCTTCCATTTCAAATGTCTGTTTTCTTAAAGTGCAATTAGCTTCTTAAATGCCTGTTGATCAGCTTTTATATTTTCCCCTGTTTGTAAGGTTAAACTAGCTCTAATAAAGTCAACTTTTTACTCAGCTGGCACCTTGCCATCCTCCCCCATGTGATCAAGTAGAAGACCTTCACCTTTCCTTAGTCTATCGACACAGTTTGACATTCATTCAAATTTATAGCTTCCAAATTTAACATGCCAAATTTGACACCCATTTAACTTTATCTAATAAATATTGGACAACTTTGGGACCCTCGAGAAGTACTCATTAGGGCCCATGACGTGATGTCTTCATGTTTCGCGTTAGTCATAAGGTGACCTTTCAAATCCCTCAATGTGATAGATAGCCTTCACATTACTCGAACTCGATCCGTATCCCTGATCATTGGATCATTATTAGCCTGCTTGTGATCAGTCCTCAGATGAGATCAATTGGCTAGTCAATAAATCTTGTGCTTTTGGGCTAAGACCCATGTAAGAGGTGCCTCATAGATTTGACACATCTGGTTCAATAGTCATGTGGGCCAATAGGGCGCCCCTGATGGCCGGTACACTAAATTTCAATGTATAATTTGTGAACAAGATGAGCCCAAAAAATAGAAAAATATGCAGCTTTTGTGTTTCTGCAGGTCTCCTGAGATGACTCAATTCTATCATTTCTTTTTCAAGATTCTCTGCGCTGGTCATATTTCAGTTGCCCAAGAAAGAGGAAGATAGACAAAGGGCCATCAGAACATGATTGTACTTGGAAGACGGACATAACGGAAATGCAATCCATGCATGCATTGGATAAGGGGATTGAGGAACTTTAGAAGGAACTAAGGAAGAGCTCGTGAATGCCGCATAGCAAGTGTAAGAACAAAACTTGTATTTTGGAGCCTTTAGGAGGTGTGGGCTTTTTTGGCCTTTGGCTAAGTTGTAATTCATATCATGGTTGAATAAAGAGGACCCTACTTTCTCAGCTTCCCTCCTTTCTTCTTAGCCTTTTCATTGTCCTTTAGCACTCTCATGTGGATTGATGCTTTGCTCTCTTCTCTGCCAACAATTCTAGCAGGTAACAAACAGATTGGGACCAACAGTGATTGGGACATTGATCTTTCAGGCCACCATATGGATGAACGTAGTCCAGAAACTACAGTGATGGGAATGTGATGATCCATACCGTCTTAAAAGGTTGAATTTTGCTCCTACGGCTTAGCTGGCTGTTTTGTTGTTTGTTTTTCTCTGTTAATGATCTCTCTTTTCTACCAAAAAAAAAAAAAAGTTGAATTTTGCCATTTGATTTGAACTGTTAAATGTGTTAGGTTTGTGTATATCCACTGGGCCTTGATTCTCCTTGATGATGGGAGATAAGATTTACAGGTCATCAGATCTTTATCTCATTCTATACACACAAAGTATATCTTCGGGTTTATCTTACAACTTGGAGAGGCCCAACCTTGGGCTTAGACACAGTTGAGCCTGGGTGCCTATGCTAACAAAATGCATGCTTTAGCTAGAAACATTGCAAGCATTTAAAAAAAAAAAAAACCTCGAGTCTTGGAGAATAGACTCAGTTGGGAGTTGAAAATGTCTAATCGAGTGCAATCGGCTAGTTGGATAAACTCACCCAAGTTGCTGGAATTGTTGGTCTTCAGAGTCGAATCAAATTTCTTGTTCTTTTAACATTGTACTGAAGTCTCTCCCAAGCTGGGTAACAATGGGCAGACTGGGCCAGAATCATATAACATGGAAGCTAAGGATCAAACCTCAAAGTTATCTTAAGCCCTATCCAAGTGCTAACACCAAGGTCTAAATCAGGTTTCACTAGGTAATGAGTTGAGCCCCATAGTAGGCAGGCATAGGCCTGAAGCCAGCCTGATTACGCAATACACTATTTACTCAGGCCAGGCCCAATTAGGGGACCAAAATACCTAGCCAGCTAAAACCGGTAAAAGGCCACAGGATCCCATAACGGAGGGTACTTTCCTTCAACTATATGGATATACATGGTGCATCAAGTGAAACTGAGAGTTCAAGTCAGTTAATTGCATTGCAAAGGAAAAAAAATGATAAGGGTGTATGAAGCCAATACTATCAAACCCATAAGCCCAGTATAGAGAGTAGACATATGCCCAGTGGAAGAGTTGAATGTAGTCCAAAGGCTATTTATTCATTGAAGCTAGAAGTGATGCAGACATTGGATAAATTAAAGTACATCATGGGGATTTGAATGTAGTCTATGCTTGACCAATAGCTGCTTATCTATCAGGTGCCAGTCTCTGTTTTATTCTTTGTGGTGAGACGTCAACCATGCAAGTGCCCGGCATAGAGCATACGAATCCATGAATGATAAAACAGAAGCTGATCAGATCCAAGATCAATAGGACAGTTGTAAACATAGTTTATAACTCAATTTAGGCGGCACTATGAGGATGACTGATGCAAGATGATGCATACTGACCAATACAAGATAGAACCTGGGCTGTCGTTTTTATTTCTCATTCTCAGAAACATTGCAGTGGCTCCATGATTATTGCCTAGTAAGCTCTACATCATAAAATAAGAGCTTATTTTTAAAGTTTCTAAGCACCCACCGAGCCATTAGTTAAAGTGTCTTAGAAGCATAAAAGGATAAGAATAAAGGGATAGCCCAGTGGCTTGGAGTCCCATTCTCACCCCCAACTGCTTGGTGTATGATCCCTAGGTTCTCTCCCCGCACGTGCAAGCCGTTCTTTGAACCCATCGTGAGTGGACTAAGGTTCACTCTCACGTTGGTCAGGTCTCTAAAGGGCACAAAACTCAGACAGGATATATTAGTAGCATTAGAATAGCACTTCAAAATCCCAACAAATTTAGCTTTCCACTTTATTAAAAACCATAAAAAAAATATCATTTAAGGAACTGGAGCTGCTGTCAAAGAATACTACTCTAACCTTATGTCAATATTCAAGACCAAAACAAATTAAAAAAGGGGAACCCCAAAAGAGAAATGCAAGACACCCCCCACTCGCAAGGGTGGGGTGTCTGATCTCATAAAGCTGCTTGGAGATAGATCCCTGGGAAGGTATACAGTCTCACAAGTCGTGTAATATTCATCCATCTAGCCAAAAAAGAACAAAAAAAAAAAAAGACAAACTGAGAACCCCAAAAGACTCACAGTAGCTAAATCATGCAAAACGACACTCAGCCACCCTGTGGAACAATATAGCATGCCTCCATGGGATGTGTTGAGATAAAAAAAGAATACAGTCTCCATAGCATGTTCTTTTTGTTTTTTTTGAAACGGTAACTCTAGAATCTGGCAAGCTGGGTATGGCTAATCTACAGGAGATGATGTTGGCATTAAAAAAACTGCCAAGATTCAATGTGGCATGCATATAGGCCCCATTGTGCTCATAGTAGATAGGCCCAGACCAAATGCATTAGGCCTGCTCATGGGTGGCCTAAACCCATTTCGACGAAGACCTCCTCTCGATTTTGTGACTCAAATTCCATAACCACTTCCAATGTCAGGGCTTTAATTCATATGTTTTTAATGGGCTTAGGCTTGTGAAAACCTCACAGCATAGCTAAAATGATCCGTGCAAGTTGACCCTAACTTGATCATGATCCAGTAGATGTCTGAATCATTAAGTTCATGTTTTTTTTTTTTTTTTTCTTCTACCCTAGCCAAGTTGGGACCTAAGAGAGAGCCCGCATACACACGGGATGGTAACCCACACAAGTTACCTGGGATTCGAACCCAAATAGCCAAGTAAAAACTAACCTCCTTACCAATCGGGTAAAGAGCCGTCTTCATTAAGATCATTTAATGACCATAAATTTTACTATCCTTATAAACTAATTGCTCTCCAGGTCATGTTTAATGACCATAAATTTTAATGTCCTAATGAACTAATTGGTCTCCCGCTGATAAATTAGGTTTAGGTCTTCATCTATGACTTATAAGGAGTCAAATCTATGTTAAAACAATATTTTGATAAGTTTTACATATCAACTAAGTCATGGCAAAGTGGTTGACAAGGAAGTAATTTTTTTGTTTCTCAAAGTTTTACCAAAATGATTTAATGAAAAGGGCCATAAGACCCATTAATGGCACGGTCTAAACAGTCTAAAAAAAAAAGTTTGAGTGTTAACACACTTGTGATTGAGTGGTGTTAGCACTAGAAATGTAAATGGGTCCGTTGTAAGCTCGAGCTATACTAGGCCATGAATCGGAATCATTTAAAATTTCGGTTCCAATTTTGACTCTAAACTTTTTATTGGTTTCAAGTCTCGTTTCAAAACTTCTTTCTCATTTAAAAAAAATACTTAAAATAAAAATATTATTCATTTATAACAGTACACTAATCCACTACCTTTAAAATTAAATATATAAATAACTAATCAAAGTTAATTTTGAACTTATAATTTATCATACAAAAAGCTTGTATGTTTGGTCTTAGACCCTCATAATAAAACTTATATGGACTCAAAATTAAATCTGTTTATCAATCGAACCCTAAATTAAATTTTAAATCCAAAACATAAATCTTAAAATTGAATTTTTTTTAGGTCAGTCCTAGTCAAGAATCGAATATCCACTTGACTTGCCTCCCTTTTAAGTTAGAATCATTGGTCGAGTTCGATAACGACGCCCGATTATCTTCGTTTACATCATCGCAAACACGAACTTCTCTTTTCTTGAAGATCAAACAACACTAACCAGACTCTATCGCTCTCTCAACTGAAAAACTCAAGATCCATCTTCTTCTCCACTCCATCAACGGCATAAAGAACCCTAATTCATACGGTTTCTTCAAAATCGAGTCTCCTCAAACAACATGCCTTCATCTCCCAAGTTCTTCTACCCTCGCCAGCCATGGATTTCTCCCTCTCAGCGATCCATCATCTCCATCTGCTGCCTTGCTCTCGGCATTGCAGGCATCGTCTTCGGATCGATCGCCCTCTTCCGCCCCGTTTCCGGATACAGATGTCTTGATTTCGAACCTCTATCTGTTTCGGTTTCATGGGAAAATGGCGTTGCCAGGCGATCTGGAGATTCTCTTACGCCCACGCCCGTAGGAGGCTCGAAGAGGCACAAGGTTATGGGATTTGTGGGAATCCAGACCGGGTTTGGATCGGTGGGGCGGCGGAGATCGCTGAGGAAGACTTGGATGCCGTCGGATCGCCAAGGGCTTCGACGGTGAGTTTTCGGTAATCTCTCCATATCCATACAATCTCCGTCTCTTAGAAAGTCTGGGT